>JACTOM010000922.1:5436742-5458307 GCA_015832385.1 Elymnias hypermnestra | reverse complement strand
CACACACACACACCTACCTCCAAAAGCATGCTCATTAAAGTTACTAACAGTATTATCTAACACTTTTATTATATATACATAAATAAAGATTAAATATTGTTTCGAATTATTGTATCGAATGGATTATCCGGCTGAAGGTACAGACACTCGTAGCACAAGTTTACTTAGTACGAGTGTCTACGCATTTCTGTCTTAAATAATTGATGTAAAAGTTTTATATAACAGTGTTATACTATTGTAATAATGAATTGCCTCAATAAAGATTATTATTATATATATTTGTAACGTAAATGTATTATATGTTTTCGATTGTCGTTTACGGGCAGTACTGGATTTAGATATATTTTTAATATATAGGTATATAATAAAATAATTTATTACATTAGGGTTAAACTGTACTTTCTGTTCAAATTCGAATATTTTTATTTTAACTAAATATAGTAAATATTCTATGTCGTTCTTTAATATAATATTAAAGTCGTGTCGCATCGTGCATTGGAAACATGTAATATATATGGAAAAAACTGTATTTGACGATTTTAAACACTGTAAAGACCTACTTGAATAAGAATTTTTGATTTTTTTTTTGTCATTAGCAAATAAACAGCTTTTTACTCGGTTGTTGTATCAGCTTATTGCTAATTTTGACTGTGTTTTACTTTCAATAAGCCTTCCAAATTGCCGAAACAATTGCAAAGAATTTTTCACTGGTATTTTTATTTACAATTTCTATCCCGAATTTTGCATGGAATCGGAAAATTCATTTTTCTCGCTAATCTCGGATAGATAGCTGATATTGTAAGGAATTAAAAAAGGACCGGCTTGTTACGCAACGCCGTGTCTAAAAATCCTTCTTAATATTCTAAATGCGAGGGTAACTCTGTCTGTCGAGCTTTGACACCAAATATACTCTACAGATTCAAATGAAATTTT
The DNA here is from genome assembly GCA_015832385.1 of Elymnias hypermnestra. Lineage (NCBI taxonomy): Eukaryota > Metazoa > Arthropoda > Insecta > Lepidoptera > Nymphalidae > Elymnias > Elymnias hypermnestra. Next base: position 5,457,374 of record JACTOM010000922.1, on the reverse strand, counting down.
GATTGTATTTTTGGTAAATAAATAAATTATCATTAAAAAAAAAGGACAATAAGTGTTACACTGCAAAGAGCTCATTAAAGTATTTCTTTCTGCGTATTGGTAAAACAATTGGCCTAAACTATTATAAATATGGTAAAAAAAAGAATATTAATATAAAGTTGTTTAATAGAGAATTGCTTACCAATTCATCAGAGATTAAATCTTGACAAACAGATTTAGCAAGATATATTTTCTGCTCCCTAGTAGCCGGTAGATGCTCCTTCAAAACTTTTCCAGCATTTGTGGTACATATTTTAGTCCACAAAATTATAAAAACAATTTTTCCTTTAAACATTTTCACATTTAATACAAATTTCTCTATATAACTACATTCGAATCCATTTTATTAATCAAAATATATCGATACAAATACACACGTTTATTCTGTAGATTAACAAAACAATATAGTCACTAATATATAAAATTAACTTTTAAACTTTAACATGGTGATAATTTCAATCATTCGCGTATATATTTTATATAAATTTAACGATAGTTTTCAATTTTTCTCGGAAAACTTTTAATTAGCGACACATTTGTGTAACGAACGCTCTGATTGGCTACACTACTTGCACTGAACTTACGGGCGGGAACGTTCCACCACTCATTTTTTTTTAAAACAAACGCTACCACTACGATTTTAACTCATTCATCTATTAAAAACAACAACTTCGCAATTAAATCACACTCAACAACATATCGCATTACAATACCAAATGACTCATATAAATAAATATATTTTTTTAAAGTGATAATTGTGCGTAGTTTTAGAATGTAAACATTATTGATTGATATCGATATTATTGTAAAACTGCATAAACAGGAACGTTGCACGCAGTATTGTTTATTTTAAAAAACAATTGACATTTTAATTTATTTTTTTATTTGAATATTTTTAATAACATTTAAAATAATAACATTTCTACAACTTTACAACGAAAATTTGTAAAATTAATAGTAATAATTTAAGACGAATTGTAAATAAAAATGCTACGCGATTTTTGCCAATATAATAAATTGTTAACGAATTATTGTTTTTGAATTTCAAATTTAGAAAAGAGTATTTATGAAATATATTAAATGGTTAAATGACGAGTGGCAAATTAACATGCCACATGTTATTTGTAAATTTTAAAGTTACCTAACCTTGAAACGAATTAGCAAAAAAACGCTGCACATCTTCGTGACGGTAATTAGTTTCATCCGTAGAAATTTTACCCTCATGCGCCTAAAGAAGTTTCACTTTAAAAATGTATAACTTTATCAAAAGTAAAACAATGAGTAAGAGATATCGATACTGAAATGACTTACACTTGAAAAATGTGACAATTTGAGCTACTAATGTTTGGACATTAATAAAAATACAATCGGCTATCAGAAGTAAGTAGGTAATCACAATAGATAGCGGTCTAACTGTTGGGGAGTTTATATATAAACCTGCTTCACGTGGTATGTATTTCAAGATTCAAAAATAACAATTAAAGGAACTTAACTACGATGATACTGAAGCCTTATTAAATTGAAACGCTTAATGCTCTGGGTACAGTAGTAGCTCACATATAATAAAACACACACACACTCACACACACACACACACACACACACACACACACACACACACACACACACACACACACACACACACAAACACACACACACACAGAGAGAGATAAGCTTGCGATTTTTTTAGTTTTTAACTATTAATTTTAAGTTTAAACCTTTTATTTTCTGACACAGGTATCTGAATATGGAATTGTTATGGAAATATATCAACTTTTTTTTACAACACGTTTGAATCGTCAAATATAGTTCTTTCCAGTGATTATTTCAACGTATGACCGATGATGATATTAAAGAACGTTTTAAAATATAAAGTTACGAGGGCTCTTTCGCGTCCTGTTCTTACTATTACACCAAGAAGTCAGTCATTATACACATTACATAAAAAAGTTAAGTAGCAGCGTATTAACATCCCACTGCTGGGCACAGGCTTCCTCACTCTTAGGAGAGAGGGTTTTTAGAGCATAGACCCACTACGCTGCTCCACTGCGGATTGGCAGACATAGTACACAAGCGCGCTCTCTATTCCTTCACTCTCATACTCCGATATAACGGGAATCCAACACGATCGGAGAGAGATCAGGCGCAAGACAGACGGCTTAACGTGCTGTCCGAGGCACGGGGGTGGATCACACCTCCAACTTCCCAACTTTGGGCAAATATTGAGAAAACCCTACTAGAAAACTCAATATCGATTTTCAAACTGCCTCATTGGACTAATGGTTAGCATGACCGACTACAGACATGAGGTCCTTGGTTCGATTCCCGGGTCGGGCCAATTCAAAAAATGGATATTGAGTGTTCTATTAAAATTTTCTCAATATTTGCCCGAAGTTGAGAAGTTGACGGTGTGCTCCACACCCACGCCTCTGAGAGCACGTTAAGCCGTCGGTCCTGCACCTGATTTCTCTCCGGTCGTGTCGGATTCCCGTCAGATCGGACTATGAGAGTGAAGGAATAAAGGGTGCAATTGTATACTATGCACTAAAAACCCTCTCTCCTATGAGTGAAGAAGCCAGTGCCCGTGAGATTTTAATGGGCTATAACTTACCTTACCTTTAAAATTATTGTGCAGTAACGTATTTTAAAGTAATTGGCCATTTCAGCCTTTTTTTAGCCCACAGCCAACTTTAAATATACAATGAGACGTTCCTGGTGACATTATTACAAATGAAACCGGATATAACATTTAGGGGTCGTATTTTTCAGACCTTATGTCCTATAGTTGTTATAAGGAATATATATATGTAGGCATATGTGTGATTGTAGTATGGGTATAAGTTATACTTTAGAATTTGATTTCAAATAAAATGTGGAAAAAGATAGGCGTGACTTATTTTTTAAAGTTGGCCGTGTTAGCTCACGGCCATCGTTAAATATTTAATAAGATTCTTGGTGACATTATTACAGTCGAAACCGGATATAACGATATTGAACCGTATATTTCGGCCGTTATGTCCGATAGTTGTTATATGCAATATCTACAATTAATAGTTACATCTATGTTTGTAGTATAGGTAACAAGTTATGCATAATGACTTGTTTTACAAATAAAATGTGGTATAAAGAAATGAACACTTAGCCTAGACTTTGTTTTTAAAGTAATCGGTCAATGTAGTCGGTTTTTTGTATGACGTTAATGGGCTGCTACGTACTTTTACTTTACTTACGATTACCCTAGAACGTCCAAATAAATCTATAATATAAGTATAAAAACCAGGTCTATGAATAGACTGAAATTATCTTTTCAAATCAAATCAAGTTAAAATATTCTTAATGCCAGTAGGCTCAAAAAGCACTTTTAAATCGTCAGTAGTCTGCTCGCTGGTAACAAATCTACCACCGGTTCGGTAAGTTGAAACCGCTGATAAGAAACCAACAAGAAACTCAACGGTTACTCTTTTAAAAATAGTTTTGTATGCTACAATGTGTAATATTTTGCTTTTGTGGGCAACTGGAATAAAGTCCAAAAATTTCTATCGCCTAAATAATCTTCAACATTACAATATACCTTGTGTAAAATGATGTTTTTGATATATTTCTTAAAATTATGTGGAGACAAATCTAAAACTGATTGCGGTATCTTATTAAAAATGCTTATGCTCAACCCGACAAATGATTTCTGAACCTACTTCACTCTTAAATGTGGCATTACAAGCTTGTTTTTATTTCTAGTATTAAAATTTTGTATTATTATTTATATTATTGTTAATATTATTTAATACATATTGCGACGGTACTGTGATAATATGAATTTTTTCTCTTAAGGAAATTTTGGTACTGTTTCCTTTTTTCTTATAGAGATTTTATATTAGTAGCTACCTATAATATCCCAAAGTTAGACACAGGCCTCCTCACTCATAGGAGAGAGGATTTACAGCACAGACCCATCACGCTGCACCGTTGCAAGGTAGCATGCGAGACAAAGCCCAGAATTACTTACAGGATAATTTGTTCACGATGTTTTCCTTCGCCGAAAAACAATGATGGATTGGAAAGAACAATCAAGCACGCAAGTTTTGTATAGAAATATATAAGTATAATCTCTTGCTTGGTGATACGTCTTTGTTGGTAGGGTGGTAACTAAACACGGCCAATCCCAGCAGCCTAAATTCAGACAATTTTCTAAATTCGGGGAACCAACCCAGAAAAACTGCAGTAGTGGTACTTCCCCGGTCAAGATGTCCAATTATAAGCCTCAGTTAGTGAATACAGCTTTGCTGTCTTTTCATCCGTTGTCTCCACGTATTTCATGATAAATGAGCTGGAAGGTGTAACTTTTGTACAACATAAATATAAATTTTAACAAAACAAGAACCGCCTTCAAAAACAAGCTTACAAATACATTAATATTCTCTAAAAAGTAAGAAATAATTGCGTATTTTTTTATAGTGTTCTTCGTATTGTTATATTCGGAGTCGGTGTCAGCCAAGGAAGATGTTCCCCGGGTGTTCACTTGGCAGCTCTCGCGTCTCTCCCACCTATAGCTATATATGTAGGTACCTTGGCTGACACCGACTCCAAATATAACAATGCGGAGAACACTAAAAGAATACGCAATTATTCCTTACTTTTTAGAGCATATTAATGTATTTGTAAGTTTGTTTTTGAAGGCGCTTCTTTTTTTGTTAAAATTTACATTTATTTTTTGATTTTTAGTGAGAGCCAGACCCGGGATCGAACCCGAAACCTTTATACCACCGCTTCACACATAATTCACCTTTCAAATATTGCAATGCAGCAACATACGTAAGATCATTGGCATTTGATTACAGACAGTTATAGATTTTGCCAAAAATCACACTCTTACTGTAAGCCGTTGAGGAGTTCCATTGATCTTCATATTTAACTAGGACTAGCAATTGACCATACCGAACTTACGGTAGGCAACTCAAATATCTGGATAGCCTATAGAAGATTCTGCCGAGTATCGTTGATTTGCTCCTAAGAATTGAAGAGTTCCGTCACTTTGTCATGGATTCCATCATCAGAACCTTACCAAACTATCACAAAACAACCCTTGAAGTATATCCTTTCTAATAAAAAAAGAATTATCGAAATCTTTTGGCGTGATCTTGAGTTATTCGTCCATTTGTCACGCACATGCTTACGCAAATTTAGGACTTATCCGGTTTTGTCATGGATGCCATCATCAGAACTGGTTTAAAAAGAAATGGGACTCTATGACGAACACCACTTTTCATTTAAAAAAAAAATCATCAAGATCGTTCCAACCATTGGGAGATATAAGGTAACAAACAAAAAAGAATACAGACGAATTGATAACCTCCTCCTTTTTTTGAAGTCGGTTAAAAAGAGAGATGGTTAGAAAGAGTACACATAAAAAAGGTTATTGTGAGCCAATCTTGAGATTAGACTAGAAGTAAAGAAGACTTATTCTTTACAGTTATTTAATAGTAACAATTCCATTATACGTAATTATTGCGTAATATTAATTGTGTACGCTGAGCACGCAGTAAAAGCTCTCATAACGAAAAAACCGCCCGTTTTTTCAATATTTTTAATTAATGCTCCGCTCCTATTGGTCGTACAGTGATGTTGTGCACCTTATAACCTTCCTCGATAGATGTACTATCCATTACTGAAATAATTTTTTAATTTTCACCAGTAACTACTTAGATTAAAGCGTTCAAAGAAACTTTTCAGTTTTACAATATTTGTGAAGATTTTGAATTGGATCTTTTAACAACTTTACTTAGAATGAAATCTAAATTAAAATAACGATGTGTTCATATCATTATCAACGTAACAAAGCTTCTCGTTTAGCAAGATTTAACTCGTGTGCGCGAACTGTTTGTACGGGGCTAATAATATTCACAAAACATATTTTGTAATTCTAATGTGTATCCCCGGACACGATCGAGATTCCAGTTTTTTTCTCTACATATTTCAGGAGCAGTGTAATTTACACAAATGTAACTTTATACGAATACATATTTAAGTGTCTTTAAAACCTAAACAACAGCTTTTTTATAGATCTGAATATAACAAAACGAAGGCTCTTTCACTTACTTATAACATCATAACGTATCTAAAAGTATTATATAACAATAATCTTTACATCAGTAACATAATAATCTCAAATAAATTAAAGGAAAGTATTTTTATTCGTATAAAAAACAAATAATATGAGATGTGTGTAAATTTGTAGTTATAAAGTTCCAAAAGCAATAAACGACAAACAACTATAGAGAATACTGTATTGCTGTTAACCATAAACTGATAAGTGATTAACATTTTTACAATAATCAAATGTAAAGCAAAATAAAATAATAATATACAATCAAAGGACTTTTATTATGAATTTTTTTCACGAGGATGTCACAACAAAGAGTGGCTATTTCTCAAGCCTACATATATAGCTAATTACATACATACATACATGGCATCAGAGGTAGGCAGAGACCACGTCCTTGCACTTTCCACGATCCTTGCATATCTCATTCGCTTTTTTTCATTCTCATTAAACCTTTCATACAAGGTCATCGGTTTAGAGTACTCTTTACCTGTCCCTTATTTAAAATGTCCTGGATTTGATCCAGGAATGTTCCCCTTGGTCTTTCCCATTCACCCTTGAGTCATAAATCCTTTTTGTCAGTCTCCTTTAATTCATTCTCTCTACATGCCCAAACCATCTAAGCATACCTTTCTCAATTTTAGTCACTACATCTTCTTTTATACCACAACGTTAGCTAATTAACGGAGAATATTGTAATTACAAAGTATATTCAAACTACTTTCTTATAACATAGGTTTTAATCTTATTTACATTCTTTAGAATGTCTTCTGGGAGTTTATTTATCTTAGACGATAAAAAGAATGAGAGCGGATGATTTGCATTGACATAAAACTTAAATATGTATTCCTTGTTATCTTTTTTCCTTTATTTCTCCGATATTTTTATAGTTATTCTGCTACTGCTGACAAATCAGTGTTCATTAAAATCGGTCTAGGCGTTCTGGAGAAATAACTCGTATAAATTATTATGTTTTATATACACAGATTATCTTGCTATAAACAATATTTGAAAGCAAAGGCTGTCAATCTTTCTAGATTATATAATAACTCGTTTCATAGGAGGGCCAAACGACTTTCGCTTTTTGAAAATTGTAATCTATAAATATATAAATCAATCGCTGTTCATTAGCCTCGCTAAAACTGACTGATTTTGTTTATTTTGTTTTGAGTTTGGTTTTGATTTATTTGTGTAGGTCCAAGAAAGGTTTAAAAGGTGAGTAAATATTTCGCTTTCCCTTAGAAACTATTCCTACCTGTCAAACGTTTGATGTTCGTCCCGTCATTTAGAAATCATTTAAAATTAAAAGTCGTTTAGAAATGAAATTCAATTTAAAAGTAGTTTTTTTTTTGTTTTGAATGTCAAACGTTTGAAATTCGTCCCATCGTTAAAAAATAAAATTAAATTCAAAAGAATATTTTTGATATTTGACATTGACAACAAATAATTTTACGGATTTTGGCGGGAATCTGGGCGTAAAGGTCGCGGTTTTTTTTAATTACGACCTCTTTTTGTTCCGATAAAGTTTTGACCAAATTTTTTTACTTAAGTTGAAACAGTCTGCAATTATCATTCAGTTTTTTATATATTGATTCTGAGACGGTACGAAGTTTGCCGTGTTTACTAGTTCAAAATAAATATTGTAGGCTACAAAAAAAACAAACGTTAAAAATACTCTGTAGGTTGGGAATAAACAACAAATCAAGTATTCTCGTTCGATTTCCCAGTCAAAAATGGTCGAACATGAATTATTTATTGTGTCGTACGGGGCACTGAAAGATTGATACGACCGCCAGAATAAAATTCATACTAAAGATGACTGTAAAAAATATTACCTGGCCCAAATGTTGCCTACCTACTTCTCATTATTTATTCTGATTTTGTCTTTTGGCGTTTATATCTAATACAGTAATAGCAATAGGTGATGGCTTATAAATGTAAATATGTAACGTATCAAATAGCGGAAGTCGGGGCATTTCATTATATTGCAAATAGGATGTTATACATTATGTAATGTTTTTTCTTTGTAAACAAAGTTAACAATAAAACAACGAAAGGTCAGAAGTGAAACTTCTTTGGCAAACTAATTTTTAAGTCTTGTTTATATTTATGCAAGTCAAAAACTTTACATACCCGACACTTAGAAGGAGGGAAAATAGAAGATATGTTAAAGAATATTGAAAGCGTCAAATTTTTTACAAATGAAACGAATCATAAAATCCGTTTTCTAAATTTTTAATTCAAAAAAAATTTATTAACAACTCGTCATTTGCGATTTCAACAAATTATTTGTATTAATTTTCGATTTTTTTCCCGTAAGTCTCAGAAATCAAAAGTTTTACATTTGTATAAATATAAAGAAGACTTAAGAATTAGTTTGCCAAAAAAGTTTCACTTCTGATGTGTGTACTTTGTACGCACTTTTAACTCTTTGTTTAATATTTACAAATATAATTCAGATCATTAATGGACTAAAACTAATAGGAAAGTTTATAAATTCTTATTGCGTTATATATAAGTCATCACAATAACGTCCATGAACTTATATTCTCTCCCCTCTATATTAAATAGTTTCGAAATCTCTATTGTGAGGGCTACTCGTGTGTAGGCCCCAGAGCTGTGGCCCCGGATGTCCCCTCGTAAATCCGGCTCTGTTTTCGAGGCATATTATTATGGGTATCATCCTATATAAAATCTATTTCTATATAAAAATTATTAGTAATTGGTTCGGCTTTGGGTGGAAAATATATTAATTAGATAATTACTTCAATGCAGAAAATACACAATAAAAAACGACAATGGGAGCCTCATATAAGGAAAATTTTCAAACAGGCTCAGCTTTGCTGCTTACGTCGTTAAAATAATTCGTCGTCTGACAGATGTTGATACTGCCAAATTAATATATTTCAGCTATTTTCACATCATTACGTCATACGGTATTCTACTTTGGGGTAATGCTGCTGATATAGATACCATATTTGTACTGCAGAAAAGGGCCGTTCGTGCGATTTACAATATGGGCCTAAGAGAGTCTCTAAGAACCAAATTCAGAGCAGTTAACATAATTACAGTTCACTGCGTAAACATATTAAAAAACTTGTTGTATGTACATAAAAACATTGACTCTTTTAAAAAAAAGAGTGATTGTATATCATATAACTTAAGAAACCAAAACAAACTTATTATAAGTTCTAGTAGGCTGCATAAGATTAACAACTCATTTAAGGGTAACTGTATACGTTTCTATAATAAACTCCCAGGAGACGTTCTAAAGATGTCAATTAGTAAATTCAAAGTTTTAGTTAAAAAAAGTTGATAAAAATATTGAATCTTTTAATAAAAAATAGCGAATGTACTTCATTAAACTTATGAAATAAAAATAAACTTGTCATAAATTCTAACAGGCTGCATAGAATTAATAACACATTGAAAGGATGAGAGATGTCACATAATAAATTCAAGGTATTTGTTAAAAGAAAATTGATTAAAAAAATCATACTATAATTTTCAAGATTCCTTAGACGATAGAAACTCGAGTGTATAAACGAATTGCTCCAATTTAAATTTAAATGTAATAAATTAATATGATATTGCAATGCTGATGGTAAAAAAAGATACAAAATAGACAGGGCGGGTAAGAACCTAAGTAACTTTCAGTTTTAAGACGTTCTTTAATACCATCATCGGTCGTACCATATTAAATATTATAAATGAAGCTTTGAAAAGAAAAGGTATGAAAATGAATGTAAACAAAACGAATGTTATGCTATTTGAAAGTGATGAATCTATGATGAATGGCGATACTTTGATAGATGGGGAACAAGTGGAAGAGGTTAAAGAATTTGTGCACTTGGAACATGTGAAAGTAATATTGAAGGGAGAGTGAATACAGGGAAAATGGTAATTGGTGCTTTGCACGCTTTTATGAGTGGTCAAATGGTGTCTCAAAGTGTCAGACTGGCTGTGCATGCAGGAGTGTTGGTGCCAACACTGATGTATGGTAGTGAAAGTTGCATATGGCTGAAGAAGCACAAAAGTCAAATAAATGCGGTAGAGATGAGAGCGTTGAGAAGTATGAGTGGATTGAAACTGAGTGACAAAGTAAGAAGTAATGTGGTTAGAGAACGTTGTGGTATAAAAGATGTTGTGACTAAAACTGAGAAAGGTATGCTTAGATGGTTTGGGCACGTAGAGAGAATGAGTGGAAGCAGACTGACTAAAAGGATTTATGAGTCAAGAGTGAATGGGAAAGTTGGAAGGGGAAGACCAAGGGGAACGTTCCTGGACCAAATCCAGGACATTTTAAATAAGGGCCAGGTCAAGAGCACTCTAAACCGACGAACTTGTATGAATGATTTAATGAGATTGAAAGAAGCGAAGGAGATATGCAAGGATCGTGGCAAGTGGAAGACGTCTCTGCCTACCCCTATGGGAATGAGGCGTGATGTTATGTATGTATGTAATCTTGAATTATTCAAATTGTCTCTCTTTCAAAATGTGTTAATGTATAAATACATACTTCTATATACGCTTACTGTTTATGCTTTTGTCAATTATAATGTGATTGATTATATGTGAAGTGAGAAGATAAAAACAATTAGATCAACGCAATAAAAGATTTTACATACTGACTAATGCCTCTTTCTTGGATTAACAACAGAGAAGCCAAAGGGTTGACAGCCTCAAAGATCTTTGTCCTCCCAAAATAAAAGGACATTAGCTTTTAAATTAATCGAAGGTCGAAAACCTTTGATCAATTTCCGTATAACATACATTCACATAGCCTTTTTTTATTTATTTATTTTTTTGCCAGAGGGCACCGCTCGATTTCGTCAGCTACCTGAGTGTGATTTGATATAACCTTCACTCGTATTTCATCAGCAAAGGCCGGTCAGTCACCCAGCATAACTAAATTGTTAAATGTTAGTCTCGACAACTATTTCGTAATTGTTATTATGATATAAAACAACGTAATGTGACAATATTAAAATCTATACAAATAAATAAAATCGAATTGCATGTTTCTAACTTAAAATTAACAGCTTAGCCAGCTCATTAGCGACCCACAGCTGGGCTAAGGTCTCCTCACTCATAGGAGAGAGGGTTTTCGAAGTATAGACCCACCATACTGGTCCACTGTGGATTAACAGGCATAGTGCAGAAATGCACACTCTATTTCTTCACTCTATAGAAAACAGATTATAAACTATTTATATCCAATGAAAGTTAGTTTATTTTTAACCGACTTCAAAAAAGGAGGAGGTTATCAATTCGTCTGTATTTTTTTTTATGTTTGTTACCGCATATCTCCCGACTGGGTGGACCGATCTTGATGATCTTTTTTTTTAATGAAAGGTGGTGCTCGTCATAGGGTCCCATTTTTTTCAAATCCAGTTCTGATGAAGGCATCCATGAGAAAACCTTCTTAAATTTACATAAGCATGTGCGCGACAAATGGATGAATAACTCAAGATCACGCCAACCGATTTCGATGATTCTTTTTTTATTAGAAAGGATATACTTCAAGGGTCGTTTTATGATAGTTTTGTTAGGTTCTGATGATGGAATCCATGATAAAATGACGGAGCTCTTCTAGTCTTAGGAGCAAAGCAACGATACTCGGCAGAATCTTCTATAAGCTATTCAGATATTTGAGTTGCCTACCGTAACTTTGGTATGGTCAAGTGCTAGTCGTAGTTAAATATGAAGATCAATGGAACCCCTCAACGGCTTACAGTAAGAATGTGATTTTTGGCAAAATATATAACTGTCTGTAATCAAATGGCAATGACATTTCGTTTGTTGCTGCATTGCAATATTTGAAAGGTGAATTATGTGTGAAGCGGTGGTATGAGGGTTTCGGGTTCGATCCCGGGTGTGGCGATATTAATGTAAATTTAATTTGGTAAGTTGTTTCATTTAAACGTTGTTATCTCATAAGAGACGCGTTTTTGTCTACTGTGTCTACTTTGGGACATTATAGGTTGCTACTAATATAAAATCTCTATAAAAAGAAAGGAAACAGTACTAATATTTCCCTAAACGCGTTTTAGGTGTACACATATTGAGACAAATTTGTTACTATACTTCAGATTCACTAAAATCAAAAAATAAATAGAAATTTTAACAAAAAAGAACCGCCTTCAAAACAAATTTACAAATACATTAATATGCTCTAAAAAGTAAGAAATAATTGCGTATTCTTTTATAGTTCTGGGAGCTGCCAAGTGGACACGTGGGGAACATCTATCTTGGCTGACACCGAATACGAATATAACAATACGAAGAACACTACAAAAGAATACGCAATTATTTTTCTTACTTTTTAGAGCATATTAATAAAGTTATAAGATTGTTTTGAATGTTCTTTGTTGTTAAAATTTCTATTTATCTTATCACACCCTTATTCCCATTACCATTTCAAGATTTAGACATTTCTAAGGCTAAACGCAAATTATATTGGACGATGCATTCGTCTATAGCGATTTGAACGGAGTATATATACATTGCATCACAACTAGAACGTCATTTTACATCACTAACCTGAACGGTAACGGTTCGTATTCTTTCACTGTTCATTTAAAATAAGGTCACCTAAGGACCTCAACCAATAGGTCTACTGAGTAAGCTTGTATCACGCAGTAACCTTAAGCAATTGGCGTGTGCAAAAAAAGTTATCAAACAAAACAATTTATCCATTATAATCGTATATCGTAAATAAATGATTGCAAATAGTTTGGCGCCAAAATTCCGCGCAAAAACGCCTTCGACCGACCGTGACTTACGCGCAAAAAAATCAAATGAGTTGGATCCAAAAGCGTTCTAAATATTTCAAACAGACGAATACCATCTTTTAGTGTATATATTTATTATTAAATTGTATTAAAAATGCACTAGATATTTTTTTGATAATTACAAGACAAACATGTTTCTATTTACATAATCTGTGGATAATGAAATAATATGTCAACCCATAATTTAGGAACAGAATTACAGAGCACCTTGTTTCGAATAAATATACAATCTACAAGGAAACGAAACGTGAACCACTTTACTATAGATAGATAGAAAAATAATACAAATAATCACGGCCAATCAAGACAAAAATAGATTTAATTTTTTATTGTGATTTTGTTAGTTAAAGCATTACAGATAAGATCAAAAAGTAAACCGAATGGGCTTTGACATTTATTCTTATAAATTAACTAGCAAATTCGAGTTCGATTGAATTCAATGATTAATTTGTCAAATACAAAAAAAAAACTCAAATCTGCCATTGATTCCGGAATATAATAAAAGCAAACTTTTTAACGTTATCATAATACGGCTTTACCACGGTTTCGCACAGGTTATAATTATACTTACATTAGTCGAATAGATTTAAATTTTATATAATGTTTACACTGCTTGTGGTATTTTAATGTATCTTATTATTTAGATAGTATAAAAATAAAAACAATCTTATATACTTGTTTATCTATATACCTAAAATTCGTTAGTTTCGGTAAAACGCGAGAACGGTTGGACTGATTTGGCTAATTTTGGTTTTAAATTATATATGAAAGTTCAGGGAAGGTTAAAAAGGTGAGTAAATATTTGTGGAATCTAGTAAAAACAACATTTTCGCTTTACTTTAGAAACCTTTCCTACCTGTCAAACATTTGATGTTCGTCTCGTCATTTAGAAATCAAATTAAATTTCTTCCTCTTTAATTTATGGCTTTTATTTCGCCAATGACGTGTAGACAGGGCGAGACACGTATAGAATTTAGTTGGTACAAGATAAATACCGCAAATAAATTTTCATTACTTAATGAGAGTCAGAATTATTATTACTTTATATAATTACTACTATAATACAAAACAATTATGTGTTAGTACAGGAATAGCAGAAAATTAAAAAAAGGAGGAAGAATTCTACTCATTAATTCTTGAAAAGTATAGAGAAACTATATTACAACTTCATCTTACTAACCCTAATAAATTTACACAGGAATTTACAGAAAGGTCTAATTACAGGCGTTAACTCTCAGTATTAACTGGACGAGGGATGTATCTAGAAAGAACTTCATAGAGGGAATACTGTAGTTTTAGACGTGAAAAAAGGGTATGAGATACATTTAGTTAGTAACAGCCTATTAATGTCCAACTGTTGGGCACAGGCCTCCTCACTCATGTGAGAGAGGCATTTTAGAGCATAGACCCACTAAGCTGCTCCACTGGCAGGCATATCCGGCGTGGGCGCCCCAGCGGCGTATGTTGTTGTCGCTAGTCTGAGGAGACCTCTCTTTGGAGAGCATAATTGATGTGATGCTCTCCAGTGAGTATGGATGGAGGGTGGTTGCCTTCTTTTGCGAGACCGTAATCTCGCTAAAGGAGGCTAATGAGAGGCAAAGGGAGGATGCTGCTAAAGCCCTTCCTTTCCGTCGAAGGAGGCTGGGTGGTAATAGGCGCAGGTATGCGCTCCACTATTCCCCTCAGTAAACTGTAGACTGGTATAGTCGGCATCATCCATGCGGAGTGGAATGCGAAATGGGACCCTCTAGTGACCTCATCTAAGGATGACGAGGGATGCGCTGGGTTTTAGTGGGTATTCTGGTTTCAGCGAGTCCCACACTCCTGGTTGAAAGAATTCTTATTCTTCCGGGGTGCGTAAAAGCATTTCCCAGTGATTAAAAAAAAGGCATAGTACATAAATGCCCTCTCTATTCCTTCACTCTCACGGTCCGATGTGACGAGAATCCGACACGATCGGAGAGAGATCAGGCGCAGGACTGACGTCTTAACGTGCTCTCCGAGGCACGGGTGAGATCATACCGCCAACTTCCCAACTTTGGGCAAATATTGAGAAAATCGTAATAGAAAACTCAATATTGATTTTTGAATTGGCCTGACCCGGGACTCGAACCCAGGACCTCATGTCTGTAGTCGAACATGCTAACCACTAGACTAATGAGGCAGAGGTACACTGCCTTTGTCTAATCTACACTCACAGATGAAATTATCCCTAATCCTCGTTTTATTCAGAAGGATAGGTGTACAAGAATGACCTAAAGGTAAGCGATTAATAGTGGTGGTTATCCAACGATTCGCATATCTCTAAAAAAAAACCAGGGCTAATTAAATTTAAAAAAGAAGTTTTATTTATTTTGACATTTGACAAACAACAATTTCTGATCGCAACTGTAAATATTATAGACTTTGACAGGAATCTGGGCTTTAAGCTTTGACCACATTATTTACTAAAATTGAAAAATTCTGCAATTATCAATTCTTATTTTTTTATTTATTAGTATACAGTATTTGTTTTTAAATTGGATTATAAATGGGGTTAACCTCGCTTAAATATACAATCAAAACTATTCATATTTCATTAAAAACTAGATTTAATATATAATTAACACCTTGTACTATGACCCCCAGTAAAAAAATTGTCCTTTAAAGCTTTAAAAGATCACACAGTGATAAGACCGCGTTTTCACGTTTATAATTACTGACTTCTTAGTACAAATTTTAATTTGTGGTTTCTAGTTAATAATGCAATAAATATAGATAATATCTCACCTTGTTTTTGTCCAATTAATGCTTTGTCTATCTTATTTTTATTGTTTGTAATGCAGTCTAGACTAAAGGAGATGTTGCTATAGAGAAGGTTACGTTTTGATAAAACAACACACAGACATGCGTTAATATTGTTTTTATTATACGAGTGTAGAATATTGTTATAATAGAATATAAATCCTTATCTTTAATCCAAAAAAATGGTATACTTATTATAAGCACGGCAAAATAATTTATCATTTAAACATTGACGTTAAAAAAATCTTTTATATTGCTCAGTAGACAATGGTACAATTCCGTAATACTATAAGATTGATTATACTTATAAGCAAACAAATTATTTGATCTTCTGTGGGTGGTGGGTGTTATTGAGACAAGAATCATTTGAAAACTGTGTATACATAACATTCTAAATGTACATAGGACAGAATAATTTCCTCGTGCCAAGTTTCTGAGAACTTGGCACGAGGAAATTATTCTGTCAGATATCAGTATTTCATCACCATTGCAACATACTGTTAATTTATTCTATAGAACAATTAATTCACATCCGCGCTTTTTTATCATCCTTCAAATTTAGTAAATAGTAAGTTAGTAGGAACTCCTTAATGTCCCAATGTAAGGAATAGGCCTCTTCACTCATAGGAGAGAGGGTTAGAGCATATACCCACCACTGCCTCATTGGTCTAGTGGTTAGCATTTCCGCCACAGACATGAGGTCCTGGGTTCGAGTCCCGGGTCGGGCCAATTCAAAAAACCAATATTGAGTTTTCTATTACGATTTTCTCAATATTTGCCTGAAGTTGGGAAGTTGGCGGTGTGATCCACCCCCATGCCTCGGAGAGCACGTTAAGCCGTCGCTCCTGCGCCTGATCTCTCTCCGATCGTGTCGGATTTTCCGTCTCATCGGTCTATGAGAGTGAAGGAATAGATAGTGCACTTGTGTACTATGCCTGCCAACCCGCAGTGGAGCTGCATGGTGGGTCTATGCTCTAATAACCCTCTCTGTGAGTGAGGAGGCCTGTGCCCAGCAGTGGGACGTTAATGGGCTGCTACTTACTTACTTACTTACTTACCCACCACATTTTTCCACTGTGGATTGGCAGACAAAGTCAAAGTCAAAATATCTTTAAACAAGTAGGCCTATTACTGCACTTTTGAATCGTCAAATATCGCTTTTTTCTATATATTATTTAAATGAATGACTGATGTTAACACTAAAGAACGACTTACAATCTAAAGTTACGAGGGTTCCTTCGCGCCCTGATCTGAGACGAACCCACAACATACTCGGTCGGATGTACGTTTTTTTTTTGTCATTATTATTACAATATATGTTTTAAATTTATTCTATATCAAGATGTATATAGAGCAATTCATTCACTCTCACGGTTTTTTGTCTTCTAAATATTCCTTCAAATTATAAAATGATTTCTCTATTAGCTTTCTTTTGATGAAAGATTTGAATTTCCTCATAGACATCTTTGTAACTTCTTCTGGGAGCTTATTATAGAAACGTATACAGTTACCCTTAAATGACTTGTCAATTTTGTGTAGCCTACTAGAATTTACAGCAATTTTATTTTTATTTTATTTAAGAGGTGTATTAACTTTTTTTCGTAAAAGAGTCTAATATTTTTATGCACATATATATACGCCGTGAACTGTCATTATTTTCACTGCTCTGAATTTATTTCTTAAAATTTTGAAACTACAGTTGCATCCGGTGGTGGATCAATAATGATTTGGGCGGGCATTTGTTTGGGTGCTCGCACAGACTTGGTAGTGATTGACAGAGGGAGACTGACTGCAGACCGCTATATCAGAGAGGTTTTAGAAGAAAATGTACCGTTTGCCCATATATCGATGACAATTTTGTTTTTATGCAGGATAACGCTCGGCCGCATACCCCTCGAGTACCTTATCTTAATGATATGAATATCACTCTTATTGTGAGTGACACTTAGTGGCCGGCGAGATCACCGAATATGAACCCAATAGAGCCCGTTTGGGACTTGCTGAAAAGAAAAGTTAAGTCCAGAATCCTAGCTCCTGCCAACGTGGGTGAACTGCGAATCGCCGTAGTTGAGGAATGGCGAAGAGTATCCCAGGAGACCAACGATGACATCATTCTCAGTATGCCTAGACGGGTAAAAACTTTTACAAACTTTGAATGTCATATGTATTTATGTCAATTCAACAGCCTGAAAATATGTTTCAACCGGACCACGTGGAGGAAATACGCGATATTAATCACAATTTTTCTAATTTAATTAATTATTATTTTAACATTAATTTTCACTTTCCCCGGTTACATAAAAACTTCAAAAATGTACCATTTTTCACAAATAGCCTTTCCTCGCAAAATGTGATCTTAATGTGATCTCATTTTAATTAAAAGAAGTGTAGTGAGTAGATTTTAAAATAAAACCATATTTTTTAAATTATGGACTTTTTTTGTGTTCCACTTGACATGCCGGTGTGTATATATATATATACATAGGGAAAGAAAACGCTTGTGAAATATATATGTACTTTATTAAATTTCAATGAATCTTCAATAACTGTCCGGTTTCGGAGAAGTGTACTGTTTATCAGGGCTCAATTCGCCGCACGCGATTTGCCTGTCGCGCTCCTTACGCATTGCCTAGGACACAATTTACTTTATTAACAAGTAATATTAAAAAAAAAAAACAAACAATGAAATAGACATTTAAATTATTTACGTAAGTAAGTAGCAGCCCATTAACGTCCCACTACTGGGCACCACGGTGCTCCACTGCGGATTGGCAGGCATAGTACACAAGTGTGCACTCTCATAGTCCGATGTGACGGGAATCTGACACGACCGGAGAGAGATCAGACGCAGGACCGACGGCTTAACGTGCTCTTCGAGACACGGGGGCGGATCACACCGCCAACTTCCCAACTTCGGGCAAATATTGAGAAAATCTTAATAGAAACCCCTATATCGATTTTTTAATTGGCCCGACCCGGGACTCGAACCCAGAACCTAATGTCTGTAGTCGAACATGCTAACCACTAGACCAATGAGGCAGTTAATTATGTACGTGATCCTTACTAATATTATAAATGCGAAAGTAACTTTGCCTGTTGCGCTTTAACGACAAAACTTACTAACTACGGGCCACTATGGGCCTGTCACCTGGACCACTTTAGGTCTGTCACCTGGACCACTTTGAGTCTGTCACCTAGACCACTATGGGTCTGTCACCTGGACCACTTTGGGCCTGTCACCTGGACCACTTTGGGCCTGTCACCTGGACCACTTTGGGCGTGTCACTTGCACCACTTTGGGCCTGTCACCTGGACCATTTTCGGCCTGTCACCTGGACCACTTTCTAGAGCCTGAGAAAAGGACATAGGCTACTTTTTAATGTGAAAAGAGCAGTCTAAAAATGGAAATACCGTCATTTGTAGAGCCAGAAACTTTAAACTTATTTTTCAGTCTTATTTGACATGAGGGCCTATTTGATATGAGGGTAAATGACAAGTCTTACTAATATTATAAATGCGAAAGTAACTTTTGAAGATTTTTTTGGTTGACGCACGTTATCGAGACTGCGGTGTTTTTTCGTTTATTACTGTTTACTGTGTTTTAAATAGTTTATAGTTAGTTAGGTTTGTTATTTGTGGTGCTGGTAAGAAATATTTATTGTTTTAACTGTGTTTTAACCTTATTCTAAGTTTTAACTTTCGTAATGGAGTGTGATCCCGATCCCAAGTCACCTGACCCGGGTGGTCCGCAGGCTTCAAGAAAACGTCACGGCGATTGTAATGCTCAAAATCCAAACATTCCAACCCCTAAAAAAACTATCACCGACCCGGAATCCTCTAATCCATCCGTTCAAATGACTTTTATACATCCATCCTTTTCCGAAGGCCTGAAATCCTACGATAAGGATGACAAGGGTCCTTTTGTGGTTCAGGTGTCGCGTGAGATTTCCGACCCTTCGTCGGGCGCTAGCCTGCGTTCAATATCTTTTGGGCAGTTTTTGCACCGGCATAAGATTAATGATATTGTTTGCGACGGAATAAAGAATGCTGGACGCAACAAAGTTTGCGTAGAATTTTTATCAGCCGATGCAGCTAACAAATTTTTAGGTAATCCTATTTTGTCCCTCACCAAATTTAAAGCCATTATCCCTACCTATAACATTACTCGAATGGGTCTCGTTAGAGGTGTACCTTCAGACTGGGCAATGGAAGAATTTGTTTCATCGTTGGTCCTTCCCTCCGGCTGTGGAGAAGTAGTGAAAGCACGGAGGTTAAATCGAAAATCCGTTACTGATAGTGAGACTTCTTGGATTCCAACGCAATCTGTTGTTCTCACCTTCAGGGGTCAGATGCTTCCTGCTAGAGTCTTTTCTTATCACAGTTCCCTTCCTGTTGAGACATATAAACTTCCCACTATACAGTGCATGAATTGCTGCCGTTTTGGTCACGTCAAATTGAGTTGTCGTTCATCCCCTAGGTGCTACAGATGTGGACAAGCTCATACAGGTGATACATGTAATATAGCTAAGGAATTTTCAACTTGTTTACATTGCACTGGTACACATTTTGCTGTTGACAAAGAGTGTCCTGAATACTCTCGTCAACAATCAATAAAGACGGTTATGTCGCAAGATAACCTGTCTTACATGGAGGCAGCTTCTCAGTTCCCTCCTGTTCGACGTTCCTATGCAGAGATAGCCAAAGAAATGTTTTCAGCTCCATCATACAACCCAAGTCCATCCGCTCCTACCCGATCTCCAAGTCAGTCTTATCGTAAGACTGTTTTCCGTTCTCCTCGTCCCAGAGTTCCTCAAGGTAAGGGTTATGATAAAGTAGCCCATCAAAACCTTACAAGACCTTCTTCCTCTTCTCTCCCAAATGGTAGTGCATTAAACCACGACCGTGGTGACATCCCCCC
>JACTOM010000922.1:5404373-5425743 GCA_015832385.1 Elymnias hypermnestra | reverse complement strand
CCCCCCCCCCCCCCCCCGTACAAAAGTTATTTTACTTAAAATAAACACTTACTTGAGAATTTATTTAAACAATTTGGTGTGAAAATGAGTAATAAAATTTTTATGACTGAAAAAATAGCAGACAACAGACAAAAAAATCAATCATAAAGAGTGTATTCTCTTCCTTAAGATTTCAAGGAAGAGAATACATTGCTTGTTTTGTTTGAGAATGCAAGGGCAAGAAATCCTTAATTTAGTTTAGTGAATAAAGATAACAGTTGCAACAAAAATTATTTGTGGATATTTCTATTTTTTAAATAGTTTTGAGAGCTCTATTAAGGGTACCTCTATTCCAGAGGCCACAGGACTATGGCCCCAGATGCCCCCTCGTAAATCCAGCCCTGCCATAGATTTTCATAAATCAGTTTTAATTATAAAGAACTTTGTTATTGTAAATTGTTGCTCTTATGTTAATCACCATATCATCTTGGATACATGAGTAAATTAAGAAAAAATAATAATCACTACTTTCGTTGTGACTGACATTTATATTAACGTTTTATATTAATAATGACACAATCCAAAATTTTACAGAATAGTCCATTATTTATATGTTAAAAACTCATACAAATTGACAAAAATATAGTTTTGGTGGTTTTTGTGTTTTATTAGTTCTCAAGTAAAATTAGTTGTTCTCGAATTGTGTCACTGTCCCTCCAAAGCAGCGATATTTATTGTAAAGATGACATTTTTGTAATAGATATTTAATTACAATTATACAACTATTTGTTTCAAATAGTTTTGTTTGACCTATTTGATATTATAATATCAATATCTCGCATAGTTTCGTATTCTTTGTTGTAAAAGAAAATGATTGCATTTCAATATTGCATAGCTTTTATGCAATCAGATATCAAAATAGTATGATATTTCATATCTAAGTCTACTATCATTAGCAAAAAGTTAAATTAATTCAACTACCCACAGTACAGTCTTTGAATTCTTATATTCTTATAAAAGATCAGCACAATTGCACTTTGCACTAAATTATAAATATAACTGTAGTACATAAATCTTAGATAATATATTTCTCAGTTTAGTGTTGCATATTTTTTTTTAATTACTGACAGGTTAGCTCTTGACTATGATGGTAAGTGATGAAACAGTCTAAGGTGGAAGCATGGTAACCTAGTAAGAGGTTACCTCATATGGTTTCCACACAGCATCATACTAGAATGCAAATATTTGCTTAAGCAGTTATCAAAGGCTCCTGCTAGTCCAAACTCAGATAAATTAGAAAATACCATTTCCTAAATTTGCCCTGCCTGGAATTGAATCCATAACCTCAGCCAGTGAAGCATGGAGTTGCATCAATGTCCCATGGAGACTGTCCAATCATCAACGCATATGCAACACTTCATTTGTTTGTAATGCAATATTAGTATAATGTTATATATTACACAGTTAAAGATTAGTAAGGTGGCATATCAATAACACTTTGTAATAGTAATGTCACTTCAATTGTTATTCTGCACACTTGGCCCTAACAGTGGATCAGCATATGTCACTTCATTTGTTATTCGTGCACAATTGGCGATATCGGTGGATGCGGCATATGCCACTTGACTTGTTATTCGTGTACACTTGGCAATAACGGTGGATGCGGCATATGCTACTTGATTTGTTATTCGTGTACACTTGGCAATAACGGTGGATGCGGCATATGTCACTTGAACTGTTATTCATGCACACTTGGCAATAGCGGTACTTCATTTGTAATTCAAACTCAATTGACATTGACAGTGAAGTGTTTTGTCACTTCTATTGTATTTCATACAAATTTAGATATATATTTTTTATGTTTATGACCTGAAACTTTATGTATTGGTGTAAGTAATTTTAGCACCTTAGTGTTAGTAAGAAAAAATGTTTCCACTCTTTTTTTAAAAATACTAAAGCAAACTATAAACAAAATTCTACAATTAAATGTCCAATAATAAAGGTGTAAGAGTGAAAATACTTTTTATAAATCATATTTGTTTTTTATCAGCACCAAATAGAAGCAGTTATAGTTATGTATTAAATAAGATTACATACAAAAAAATAAGTCAGTCTATATTTTATATATAAAATAAAAACAATGTCTACAAAGACAATTACAATGAGTTCGAACGAGAAATATACTAACACTTATGAGGAATACATTATCCAGTCCACAATTTATGGTTATCTTGAGATTGTAACACACACTCGCGCCTAACTTTATTTGGCTCTAAAAATAACGAGGCACACAGCACCATAGGTAACTTGGAGGTTTAGAAATCCATGTCTTCATTGCACATCACCTCTAAGAAATCGTCATCATCGTAACTCTGAATGTGACGTGTTTCCGTTCGGTCTGGGAGGGGGGAGCGGGGTCGCGGGGGAGAGGGGGGTAGCTCCGTGTGCGATTGCGCATCAGTGTCGCTCGAGCACTCTCGAGCGTCAGTCGCCGGTGATGGAGGAGGATTGGAACCGTGCTCTGATTGCACAGTTGCCTCCCCCCTCGATAGTAATGATGGCAGCTCTGAATCTTGAACAGAATAAAAAAAATGTAGAAAAACATCGACTGCCTCTACCTTCACGAAATAGACAGAGAGGGTAATTTTTTTAATGGATAAACGCGTGATTAGCGTCACGAAGATGTGCAGCGTTTTTTATACTAATTCCTTTGAAGGTTAAGTAGTTTCCATATTTAGAAAAACCTGTGGTGTTTTAATTTGCCACTCGTCATTTGAGATTTCAACAAATTTCTATAGTAATGATGAATTTACAATGATTTTGTATAAAATTTTCCTATTTACAAAAAATTACGAGGAATTTTAATTTAATATATTTTAAACAATATAAAATAAATGTTTTTTTAAATAAATTCTCCCTCTAAGTCTCGGAAATCTCAAGTTTTAGATTTGTATAAATATAATTTCTTTGGCAAAGAAGTTTCACTTCTGACATGTGTAATTTGTAGGCACGCAATTTTAACTTTTTTGTACACCACAGGCATTATATACAGTACATTAATTTATCTAAAGGGTACAGAAAGGCGGCCTTATGGCTAAGTGGCTATGTCTACTAGGCAAATTAACTTTACCTAAACAAATAAAAAACCCAAATCTTAGATTATATAAAAACAGAAGGCTATATTGTCAGACAGAATTTTAAAATGTTATTCATGTTACTCATCCATTTGACAAGTACACTTTTGCCTGGACTTCTACGTCCTAATTATTAAGCCTACCTACATGATTCATGTAATGTAAAATATTCAGTGTAAAAGAGTCGTCGTCGCTTCAACTGATGGACGTCCACAGCTGGACATAGGTCTCACGTAATGACGTCCACAAGGCCCGATCTTGTGCCGCCTGGCTCCAGCGGCTGCCGGCGACCCTCTTTATGTCGTCGGTTCACCTTGTGGGGGTCTCCCTAAACTGCGCCGTCCGGTGCGGGGTCGCCACTCCAGCACCTTCGGCCCCCAACGTCCATCAGTCCTTAGGAATATGTGCCCCGCCCAGTGTCACTTCAGGTTCGCGTTTCATAGGAATATGTCGGTGACTGCGGTTCTACTACGGATCTCTTCATTTCTGATTGGATCACGTAGAGAAACTCCGAGAATAACCCTCTCCATCGCACGCTGAGTGACTTTAAGCTTCCGCATGAGGCCCATAGTCAGCGACCACGTCTCAGAACCGTAGGTCATCACTGGCAACACGCACTGTTCGAAGACTTTGGTCTTCAGGCACTGAGGATTGTGTAAAAGAGTAAGATAAAACAATAACTGAAATAATTGTAATTTCATTTGAGAAATAAATTATTTTAACCTCAAAAGAGAGAAATTGTGTCCAAATATGAATAAACCGATACACTAATGTATAGATACATATTTACAAATAGGGCACACTTATAAACAAGTGCATATATTTATTTTATTTATTCACTTTATTGTACACCACTATTACACACTAAGTAGAGTAAAATTTATACTAAGAAGCGGCTTGACAAAAGGCAGTCTTATAGCTTCATAGCAACCCCTTGTTGAAATAGAGTAAACTAAAAAGTAGTCAGTGATAATAATATAAAGGATAAATAAACTACATATATATTATAAAAATATAAACTAATAAACATATTGGTATATACTAATGCAGCCGTCTATTTCATTTAGTGGACAGTTTAAGGTCATGTGTGTATATATTTACATAAAAAAATATTACAACTCAATTCAATTATTACATTTAATAAATTTAGACTTTATACAAGGGCTAAATAAAATCAAACATCTATATATATATGAGATATCCAGGTATCTATTGACTTATCACGATATCTCTGGAACCATAAGGCGCAGAGAGTCGAAATTTGGTAGGAACATTCCTTTTGCCGAGTAAAGGTCAGCTAAGAACGGGTTTTACGAAATTCCACCCGCAAGGGGGACTGCGGGGGTGTTAACTATTGACTCACGATATCTCTGGAACCATAAGGCGTAGAGTTCAAATTTAGTAGGAATATTCCTTTTATCGAGTAGAGGTCAGCTAAGAACGGATTTTAGGAAATTCCACCAAAAATTATTTGTAAAACAATTCGCCTAAATTAATGAAAATGCTACCAAAAAACATTCCACGCGGACGAAGTCGCGGGTTCAGCTTGTTTAAATATAAAGGAACTCTGGAAGGAATAATATCATCTATAGATAAGGAAATTTTTGTGCACAATCTGGGTGATAGAGATGATCTGATCTAGAGTTCTACTATATCTATATAGGAACTCAAACAGGCAAGACGTTCTCGTGAAATATATGTTACAAAGTGATTTGAATATCTATGAAGAACAAACCTGTGTTACATTTGGACATATCGCTGGAAGGACACATAATATTTACCTTTATCCAAATTCGATGATATTCCAGAATGAGCTCCAAGATTTTTTCATGCAGCACTTATACCTTTAAGACTTGTGACAGATAAATACACTTTGTTTTTTTATAATAAACTAGTACACTAATAAGAAATCCTTAAATACAAGTTTGACCTAGTTTAGGGACAGATGTTTTTCATAATATTTAGTTTTTATAATACAGTTGTGTTGTTTTGACCTGTATCTGTAATTTTATTGGTGAAATAATTATTATTATCAGTATAACGTCAAGCATAAAATCCTACTTTATTCAACAGTTTTTAAAGATTAAATTATTTACTACTGTACCACCTATATAGTATACATTTTAAGAAACATGTCTTAATAGTCCAAAATCCAAATCGACTGATATCAGCACAGGGTATTCCTGTGGACACAGGGCACCACACGGTAGCCGAATGTCCTGCTTGGGAACCTCAGCGTCATATTCTGACATCGCAGATCGGTGCAGACCTCTCGCTGGCAAGTATTATAGGTGCAATGCTTGTCAACGAGTGGGCCTGGAATGCTGTTGCCACCTTCTGCGAAGCTATCATTTCGCTAAAGGAGGTACGGCAAAGAGAGGGAGCGAATGCAGCTGAAGCACAGTACCCCGGACGGAGAGGAATAGGAAACTGGAGTGACGGAGGTTTATCCAGCTCCTCCCCCTGTAGCGGACTTTTGAGCCGGCTTCATTGGGAGGGGCCAGAGTGGAATGCCATAACGAACCTCTGGTCCTTCCATTTCCAAATGACGAGGGCTCCGCTGGGTTTTAATGGGTAATCTGGTAATACCGGCGAGTCCCACACTCCCGTCTGTCTCACAGGCGGGGTGCGTAAATGCATTTCCCAGCGACAAAAAAAAAAGAGCACATGGTATGCAAAAATATTACCTGTTAGACTTTGTTTCAATTGCTCCATGACCTTCTGGCGATTCTTTGCTCGTGTCTTCTTTATCCTACGAGTATTCTCCCTGCGGTCCTCGTTGAATATTTCATTGATTGTTTCTTGCGAGATTTCATTGTCACCTTTCAATAAGAAAAAGAAGATACCACCAGGTGTCCTTCTTCGGGTACCATTCTATAAATAAGTATTGTAATTTAGTAAAGTCATATGTGGATAGCCAGACGCACCTTCAGAACTGTTTGGCAATCATGAAAACCTACCCAAAAGATTAAATTGAAAATCATGAAATTCAAAATCAAATTATGACAACCTCACTGGTGCAATAGCAAGAGTGCTAGCTTCACTAGGAAATTGCATTTTAAAGTGAACTTCTTAACCATTGTTGTGATTCGAAAGTCGATGAAACGAAAAAGCGACAGTGAAAAGAGGCAGACACAATAGTAAAGTGTTTGTTACATTTGTGATTTACTTTGTGCACCTCTTCATGTTTATCAAGGCATGGAGTTAATAGTAGCCCATTACTGAAACCTACAATTATCTTCTTGCTGAAATTTTACATTCACCTCATTATCTTGAACTTGTACATGTGTAAATTTCACAAAAAAAAATTAAAATTTGTCTTATGGCTGTGGATAGTTACAATCCTTCCAGAAAGTTCTGGCAAGCAAAAAATATAAAATTAAAATTTTATTAAAAGTACTATATACAATAATACTAGCACGAATACTACAAGAATTATTATGGTTATTAAATGATTATTAACGTACCATAACAAGCATCCCGCCATCTGCTTCAATTTGTTGTGTTTCTTTGTAGATTTCTATAGCTTTGGCTGATCCAACTACTTCTACTATCCTCGCTGAAAATAACACTTTTATTGTACACTACAAGAAATATACATACGAAATAACTTAAAAGATAAATAGCACAATATGGCAGAACATAGCTATTTCTTACAAGAAACCCTTGGAGTTAGGGAGAATGCTGAAAGAGAAGAGGTAGAGCATGTTAGCTAATCAAACAGTAAATAGATTTATACATAACTCGCAGACCCGACAGACTTCGTTCTGTCAGTACTAATGATCCATAGGTCTTACATTTTGTGACAATTTTGCACTTTGCACAGCGGCAAGAAAGTGCAAATTGACTCTTGCTTAGACAACAGTAAGGACAAGTAATTTATTATGAACTTTATTGAATAGCAATAAAGGTCAAATTGACTCTACATTTTAGTTAGAAAACGTTTTTATGGCAAACAGAAAAGGGATGTTTTTAGGATCTTCCTCTGCAATAATTCGAATTTTTCTCGCCGTAAAAACCATCCTTGGACTTCAACGAACATTAAAAAAAAACAATTATCAATTTGACCCAGGCGTTGTTGAGTTATGCGCTTACCAATATATTTTGCGATTCATTTTTATATTAAATAAATACTAACCAAAACACATTCGATTTAATGACAAATGAATCTTTTTTGTTTTGAAACAAAAGATAGCGTAAATAAATGACATCTTTACATAACCTATGAAAGATGAATAATTTTTAAACAAAAGATAGTAGCATAAATGAATGCCATATTTACATAACCTAGAAATGAATTAACAAAACCGTTGCTATAGACAACGGTCTAATAATTCATGTCACAACCTTGTGGATGCGTGGGAGTGTGTGGGTGGATGCGTGGGAGTGCGTGGGTGGATGCGTGGGAGTGCGTGAGTGGATGCGTGGGAGTGCGTGGGTGAATGCATGGAATGGTGTATGGAAACGCGTTTATAAGCATTGAAATGATGTTAGACATTTTGCCGGTCTTTGTGCGCTTCGTAGCAGAAACAAATGAAAATAGATTTAGTATATAATAATAAAATCAATAAACATCTACATGTATATTATATATTTAATTTAAACAAAGAGCAATTGTCGTCACATTTCAAACTAATATGTTAAATGAACAATAACAAAAATACTGTGATTTCAAATTTACTGCATTTAAATATTCTGATGAATGAAGTAAAAAGAAATTAAAACCAAAGCTTTATAAAATCTTAATTGGAAATTTTGTATAAATATACAGAAAAACGCAGTACTGACCACAATTTCAACATTTTATCTAATATATAAAATTCTCGTGACACAATGTTCGTTCTCATACTCCTCCGAAACGGCTTAAGCGATGCTTATGATTTTTTTATGCATATTCAGTAAATCTGAGAATCGGCTACTATATATTTTTCAAACCTCTAAATCTTAAGGGTAATCCAGCCCATTATTTGACTATTTTTTTTGTTTTTATTTTCTTGTGATACAGCATACTAAAATACATACAACCCTAAATTTTTACTTTTCTATCACCAACCCCTATTTTTCAATAGCGATAATAATAATTATTTGGCAAAACGAAGTTTGCTGAGTCAGCTAGTATTACTATAAAATATATTCGAAATAATATTCAGTGATACAGCACAAAAGGTGGAATACACAATTTAAAAATTTTTTGAAACAAAACTAAATTGTAATGCAATATTTTAAGATGAAGTTTGAGATATAGTTGCCATTCTAACATACACATTTTTAATAAGACATAGCAATCAAGCTCAAATTTGCCTCCACATATTTAAGAAATATGTCAAAACAAAAAAGTTTAACGCCAAGCAAAGGGTTCACAATGTTAAACTTGGGTATAAGCGAGCATCATCTAATCCATTTAAGCATTTGCATTTGCTCAGTAATAGATTTGTACACCAGTGGAATAGATTGCCTGAAAGTGTGGTGAATATGAGACCACTTATAAAGTGCAAGAACATATTGGACAAACAGAATCAACAAAAACCACAATTCAGTGAAAGCTGCTTAGCCTATTATAAATAATAATAATCCTTTTATAAAAAGCATATTATAACAATGTCATACATTATTTAAGGGACATAAAAGTTTGAATTTGATTCCAGAAGTAAATATTGCCTACAAACACTTAAAAGAGTAACTGCTGAGTTTCTTGCAGGATTTTCATCAGTAGAATCAACAGACTATTGACTATTCAAAAGCGCTTTTATTATTTATTACAGTTTTATTTACATATTTCCAATTTACTTCAATGTGTTATGTCCATAAATAATGCTAATGCAACAAATATTTTTTTTATTGTTAATATATAACTGCTAAAAACATTAAAAGCCATATTTTCGAAAAAAAACAATTCGCACAAGGCAATTTTTTTTTTCAATAATTTTTAAGTAAAACTTTTTTAGATGCATGTAGGTAAAAATTTTAACGGTGATACAAGTTATTAGTGTGACGTCAAAGATGTACAGCGTTTTTATGGTAACCCGTTTGAAGGTTACATAGTTTTAATTTTTATAAACATGTGGCATTCTAATTTGCCACTCGTCATTTAATAATTTAATATACTATTTTTCATAAAATCTATAATGTAAAATGAATTGCAAAATGTGTTGTAAGAGGATAACTCAACAAAGCCTGGGTCTATTTTGGCAATTCTTTTTTTTTAATGTTCGTCAAAGGATGGTTTTTACGGCGAGAAAAGTTGGCAAAATTGCAGGGAAAAACCCTAAAACAGCCTTTTTCTATTTTCCATACAAACGATTTCTAACCAAAATCTAGAGTCAATTTGACCTTTATTGCTATTCAATAAAGATCATAATAAATTACAAGTACTCATTGTTGTCTAAGCAATGTAGGTGTGTTCCTAACGTCAAAGAGTCAATTTGTACTTTATTACCGCTGCACAAAGTTCAAAATCAATCAATCAAAAGACACCAAAATGTAAGAGCTATAGATATTTAGTACTGCTGTAATTTCATTTCGAAAATCATTCGTAAATCTGAAATCTGCCACATTCCAAATCTTTTTGAAAGTACAAAGTCTGTTGGGACTGCTAGTATAAAATAAAAATATTTCATAAATTCTCTTTTCTAATTTTTAAATTCAAAAACAAAGTTAATCAATAATTTCTAATATTGACAAAAAACACCAGGCATTTTTATTTACAATTTGTCATTTGAAATTTCAATAAATTATTTTTGACACTTAATATTTTAATGACAATTAAATTCATTAAATATCTTCCTTTTTCTCTCCCTTTAAATCGCGGATATGAAAGTTTTGGATTTGTATAAATATAAATAAGACTTAAGAATGAGTTTGCTAAAAACGTTTCACTTCTGACATGTGTAATTTGTACACACACACACTTTATTTAAATTTTAATGTTTGATTTTGCGACTTATCACACACTTGTGAGCAAGAGATCTTTAACAGTTGAGTTTTTTCATAATAATCAAATTTGTATTTGCCCATTGATAATTTAGAGGAAGTTATTGGGATTAATTTGCCTAGAATAAAATATTTTAATATTATGTAAATGTTACCTACTTACCTAGTAATTCTTTCTTTTCCTCTGATAGCTTCTCTGCAATATCATGTGCAACTTGTTCAGTCAATCCATCAGGTGTTACATCTAGATCGGGCAAAAGTCTAGGCATGTGTTTACCTTCTTGTGGATGTTGACTATTCACTCTTTTACCTTGCTTAAACTTTTTATTTGATCTATCTGTGTAACTTCTTTTATTTGTTTTATAGTCATTTTGCTTGTATTCATTAGTGTTTGTGAATATCTTTTTAGAGACATAGTCATCATCTAATCTATACTTAACAGTATAGTCATAGGATTCAACACCATATCTACTTTTTTTGGTCACATCACAGCTTACCATATCCTCTGTGAGAAGGTCTTCCTGAAATTAATTTATCACTTCAAAACGTAACTATTAACTGTACACAAAGAAAATTATTAATTTTATATTTGTTTATTTCTAATTATAAGAAATGAGTGCCTGAGAGTCTGTAGTGTGTTGCATGTACTGTATGTTATTACAATTCAAGCTAACTGTGTTAACTAACATAATCATAATGGCCTCACTTGCACAGTGATGCGAGTACTAGCTTTGCTAGTCGAGGTACCAGGTTTGATCCCAAGTACAGCAAATTTAGGTAATCACATTTTCTAATTTGTCTGCATCTGGATTGAGGGTCACCTTTGGCTGTGACTAGTTATCACACTACCAGCAAAGTTGTACCACCAAGCAAAGAGACTTGTGTTCTGGTACGAAGTTGTATAGAAACCATAAGATGTAGACTACCTTGTACCAGATTAATGTGCTTTCATCTTAGACTGCATCATCACTTACCATCAGGTGTGACCACACTCAAGTGCTAATCTATCAGCATTATAATAATAATCATCATTTATTTTTAGAGATCTCAAAATGTTCCATTTTTTGTTAGTTACATTTAAAAATAAAACTATGTTAGTAAAATTTTAGTAGGTGACTCTTAAATCTATGTTAGTTAATAAAATATTCATTTACAAATTATAAAGAGAAGAAAAAAAACAATTCGTCGTCGTCGTCGTCGTCGTCGTCGCTTCAACCGATGGACGTCCACTGCTGGACATAGGTCTCACGTAANTTAGCCAAACTATCATAGTATGATAGTTTGGCTAAAAAAAACAATTATGAAGTAATAATTTATATTGTCTTTTGTATAAGCAACTAGATGTTCTTACTGTATAAAAAATCATCCCTTTAACTAAATTTTGGCTATGGCTGCCAAAGGTTATGTGGAGACTAGCCATTTACACATATTTGCACCAAATAAGCAAAAACATATGACAGCACGCTCAATTCCTTCACTCTCATATTTTTTTGCATGGAAAAGCTGATACACTAGGTAGAGATCATGCGCAGGACCAATGACTTAATCTCAGAGGTACGATGTTGAAGTATGGTATTTATGGATGTGCATATGTTTGGGTACATAAGTCACTTTAGTTGAAACAGCTAAATAAGATAAAATTTTTAAATTACCTGCAAAGCTTTACACCAAACATTATATTTCTCCTTTTTGTCTAGCTGGGTCTGTGGCTGTGGACGTCTTGGTCTTAGTTTTGTTCGCTTTGGACGACGACGGGGTTCATCATCAGATTCAGAGCCTGAAGATTCTAACCCTGTGTCTTCATCACTCTGCTCATCTTGTATTTGCATATTCACTAAAGAAGGCGGGTTGAAGGTTTCAGGACGAGCTAAAGGAATGTATGTACCTTCTTCTACGTCAGAATCCTCTAACTGTAACAAAGTCATTTAGTGTAAAGAATAAAAATAACAAATACCAATATATATTTCTGAAAATAGATTATACTTTCATTATGTAATTTTTAAGTATTAATTGATAATAATTGCAATCATGGTAAGGCATAAATTCTACTATTAGAAATTTGTGTAAAAAGTTTAAAGATTTCTCCCTATGTAACAAATATAAGAAGAGAGTTTTAGTGATTGTAATCAGTAGGAACTGACAATTTTCTTTTAATATACCTTATTGAAAATACTTTCTTAAAATGATGGTAAGTGACAATACAATCTAAGATGGAAGCACACTGATCTGGTTAGAAGTAATTTACCATTTTACGTTTCTAGATAGTATCGTACCGGAAGACTAATTTGTGCTTGGCGGCACGTCGTCGCTGTTATAGTGGTAATCCGAAGCTTCGCTCGAATCCACACTTAGACAAATAAGAAAATGCTATATCTTAAATTTTCCCTGCCGAGGATTTTATTAAGGAGGTCTGCTGGCGAAGAGAGTACTCACGAAGGCCACAGAGGCCGTGAAGAGGTCAATATAAAGCCCAGCGTAATAATGGAGCTACAATGGTATCGGTCTTACCTCGCCATCTTCGCGTTCATGGGACACCTCGACATCCAGTTCTCCTTCCGTGGTTGACATCATACTTGCCGAAAAAAATTACACTTGTACAGTACTTGCACATATGAGTGTTTTCCAGAATACAATAATTCCGCCCTAATTCGCCGTAGCTAGCTTTTGCTGCTGTCATTTACGATAATAGACAATATAAATTATAGACTGTGATACAAGTTTCGTTTTACGCAATGCAACATTCTCTTATTTTTGGTCAAAGAACAAAGTAAAATAAATGGGTGTCTGTGAATTGTAATAAATAAAATTAATTAATAAAAAAACGCGTAAGTGTAATTTATACACAAAAAGCTTATTTGAACAAAAGAGCCATTTTTCTTTGTTTCTTGCAGACAAATATAACTATAGTTAGCTTATTAACATACATACATAAATAGCATCACGCCTCATTCCCATAGGGGTAGGCAGAGACAACATCCTTCCACTTGCCACGATCTTTGCATATCTCCATTGCTTCTTTCATTCTCATTAAGCCTTTCATACAAGTTCGTCGGTTTAGAGTACTTTTGACTTGGCCCTTAATTAAAATGTCCTGGATTTGATCCAGGAACGTTCGCCTTGGTCTTCCTCTACCAACTTTCGCATTCACTTTTGACTCTTAAATCCGTTTTGTCAGTCTCCTTTCATTCATCCTTAACCCATACATACTTTCTTTTAAATCTGTCAAACAGTTATCCATGAATAGGTTGAACAGCCATGGTGACGCAATACATCCCTGTCGATCCCCTCTTTCGACAGGAAACCACTTCGTGTACGCCCCATTTATTCTGACACAAGGACTAGAACCCTCATAAAGAGACTTCAATGCTTGAATCAGACTACCGCTCACCCCATTACGTAGATAACGTTGACCGCATCTCTTTCCTCACCACTCGATCACAGACCTTTTCTAAATTTACGAAAGCGCAATAAACTTTTTGGTGTTCAGCCAAACATTTTTCAGTTATGCACCGTAAAGAAAAGACCTGATCCGTACATCCCATNAGTACTCTTGACTTGGCCCTTAATTAAAATGTCCTGGATTTGATCCAGGAACGTTCGCCTTGGTCTTCCCCTACCAACTTTCGCATTCACTTTTGACTCTTAAATCTGTTTTGTCAGTCTCCTTTCATTCATCCTTAACCCATACATACTTTCTTTTAAATCTGTCAAACACATCCCTGTCGAACCTCTCTTTCGACAGGAAACCACTTCGTGTACGTCCCATTTCTTCTGACACAAGCACTAGAACCCTCATAGAGAGATTTCAATGCTTGAATCAGACTACCGCTCACCCCATACGTAGATAACGTTGACCACAGCTCTTTCCTCACCACTCGATCACAGGCCTTTTCTAAATCTACGAAAGCGCAATAAACTTTTTGGTGTTTAGCCAAACATTTTTTCACCGTAAAGAAAAGACCTGATCCGTACATCCCATTCCTCTTCTAAATCCCGCTTGCACGTCCCATATTTGTTTCATCAGTTTCATTTATCACCCTTTCAATCAATATCTTTGCATACAATTTGCCAACGACACTAAGAAGGCTGATATCGCGGTAATTTTTGCACTCCGGCTGTGACCTTTATATAGAGGCACAATTACGTCCTTGCTCCGGCCTTGCTACGGCAAATATATAATCATACTTAACTTCTTTAGAATTTGTAAATATAAGCAGAGTTCTTTTTGTGGGCAACTTCATTCATTAAAAGCAGCCATGATCTTTTATACAAAACTTAGAGGTTGTATGCTCTATACGGTTGCATTTCCTATAAAAAAAAAAAACACCGACTCAATATACCTCTTCAAATTTAGATAGAGGCTCTTTCAGATTACTTTTTACTAGCACATAGTAAAATTATGTAACGTTTTATAAATCTTTCATAGCGCCATCTTTTGAAAGCTCACGTTAAAGGGCTATATAGATTTTTTCTATGTAATGAGTTTAAAAATTTCGCACTAGATGGCTTATGACTTTATTTATTTTATAAATAGTTGTTACTATAAACCTCATCACAGATTACATTACTTATTATATTGATAGACGTCACCACATTATCATGGAAATAAAGCCAAAGATGTGATTTCCAATATTAAAATATATTTGTTGTATGTCACAAATGTTCGATTAATATAATTTTATGTGAAAATGGTATTTAAAAATATCACTCGTTTTCTGGAATAAGGAAAACTGTTTCGTATAAGAATCCCAAATGTAAGTTCACGTCTCAGTGAGGAATATAATTGTAAGTCAAGTTTTTGCTATGAAATAGCTAAATTGGTTTTTCAGGGCCGCCTTTGAACCAGTAAGCATTACAACATTCCATCCGCATAATCGCGTTTCTCTCATAGACGTCAGATATGCTCGACTACCCGCAGAAACACCAACTCTCGATGATTTCGATCCTTCAGAACACAGAGACCCCAAGCAACCCATCAAGTAAATATTTATAGACTAGGTATTTGTTTTTATCCTGAAGTTATTTAAAACAAATGTATGACCATCGTACTTATTAGCAGCTACTGTGTCTTTGCCTTTATATGAATAGATTTAAAAAGCAGAAATAACTTAATAAGCGACAGAAAAAGAGTCGCTTGTTCAATTCATAAACTGTATCTTCGTATTAGCAAAGGTCGCTAGTTAGCATAGATTGCGGTTATTTACTGGCTATCAGAAACCCTTGATTCGATTCCCGTCCGGTCAAAATTTAGCAAATTGTTATTTGTTTACACCTGGAAAGGTTGGCCTTAATTACTATCAACTTCTTTTCTTTATTGCTGAGAGGTTAGCGCTTGACTGTGATCACATCTGATGGTAATTAATGATACATCATCAAAAAGAATTTACCTTTTCTGTTTCTTACACAGCAATTTTCTATAAATGCTCTTATTATTGCTATTATTAGAAATCGAACCTTATATTAAGTATAATAAAATCTAATCGAAAACAAGTAAAAATTAACAATGTATATATAAATCAATTACTGTTCCTTAGTATCGCTAAAACACGAGAACACCTGGACTTATTTGCTAAATTTTGAATTGTTGTTTTGAAAAGTCCAGGGATGGTATAAAAGCTGAGTAAATATAAAAAATGTGTTTGGAATATAGAAAGAACAACAATTTCGCTTTCCCTTAAAAACTATTCCTACTTATAAAACATTGAATGTCCGTCCCGTCGGTTAGAAACCAATTTAAATTTATATGAAAACTTGTTTTTTTTTCATTAGTTTTTGACATTGACAACCAATAATTTCTGATCGCAACTATAATATTTTACTTTGGCGTGAATTTGGGCGGAAAAGTCGCGCTATTTGGAAAACCAATTCTTTTTGTTCCGTTTAAGTTTCAACCACATTTCTTAATAAAGTTGAACCATTCTGTAATTATGATTCAGTAGCTAGTACTTTATAAATAACATCTTTGTGTCTATATTTAGAAATACAATCAAAATAGGTTCGCATTAATACTAGAGTTATATCGCCCCTTACCAGATTAGCGTGCTTCCATTTTAGACTGCATCATCACTTACCATCAGGTGAGATCACAGTCAAGCGCTAATCTATCACCAATAAAAAAAAACGAATAAAAGAGGCTTGCAAAAGGTGGCGTTATATTATCTTATGTCATAATCATTTCATAACTTTTAAATCTCTGGCTTTTGTTGCAGGACTTGGATGGCTATTTTCAATGTTCTGCGCACCATTTTTGGCGCTGGAACCTTAGGTCTACCCTTAGCAGTCAGTCAAGCTGGTATCATTCTGGGTCCCATAATGTCAATGTCTATGGGACTTCTTATTCTACATATGCATTCCACATTGGTAAGTTCTCTTCACATTTACATTTGTATGATAAAAACACAATACATATTCCTAACAATATTGAATAATATCTAATTCCGAAATAACTGGTCTTCCAGAGGCCAATTTAGTTAATTTTCTAATTTTGTGAATGGAGAAATAAAACAAGCACATTTATTTGCCACCTAAACTGGAAAAAAACATTTGAGATAGTGGGTTACCACACAACACTGAACTCCTGCGACTTCGTCTATATGAATATCCTCTTGGGGCTAATGTTAAAATAGCTTCTTGACTTGTATAGACTTGTCTTTGAAAATTTAATCGAAATCGGTTTTAAATTTGACCAATCAACAAAATTTTTTGGATATATTTAAGTTTATTATTTTTCCGTAAATATATTCGATATAATTTTAAACGGCCTCGCTAACAAATGTCCCGGGTTCAATCCCCAGTAGGACCAAGGGACTAGGGACTGGAGGGAAGTTTTGGGCGTGGTTAGTTACCACCCTACCAGCAAAGACCTACCGCCAAGCCAAGAAATTTGTGTTCCGGTCCGATGCTGTGTAGAAACCATACATGGTAATATTGCCTCACCAGATTAGCACGCTTTTTTTGTCGCTAGGAAATGCATTCACGAACCCTGACTGTTGGGTCGGGGGAGTGTGGGACTCTGCGAGGGGGAAGACCTCGCAATACCCACTAAAACCCAGCGGGACCGTCGTTAACCATGAGCGGGGAGCCAGAAGTTCGTTGAGGCATTCCTCTCTGGCCCCTCGGTTGTAGCCGGTTTACAGATATTTTACAGGGGGAGGAGTTATAAGAACCTCCGCCTCCTGTTTCCTACTCCCCTTCACCGGAGTCAGAGCGCCTCAGCGACATTCACCCTCTCCCTTTGTCGTGCCTGCTTAAGCGAGATGATAGTCTCGCAAAAGTAGGCAACTGCTCACTGATGAGTATTGAACCTATAATACTAGCCAGAGAGAGGTCTGTGCCAATCAGCGACGTCATAATGAGTCCCTGAGAACGCCATGCGGGACATTCTGCCACCGTGTGGTGGGCTGGGTCTAAGGAGGCACTACACTCGTAACAGCTGGGCGATGGCTCATAGCCAACAGTTTGATACAGGTATTTACCGAAGCAACCATGACTAGTAAGCACCTGTACCAACCTGTAGGAGAGCGATCCGTGCTCCTTCCAAGGTTCTGTTAGAAAGAACTCTGACCCTCCTTACTTCATCAAAGTCTGGTAATTCCCCTCTATTTGTCGCGGCTACTCTGCGCTGGTAAGCAGCTGTAAGAACTTCCGCTAGATTAGCACACTTGGATTGTATCATTACACAGCTAACCTGTGAGCTTTCCTTCATTCTCATAGTCCGATGTGACGGGTATCCGATACAATCGGAGAGAGATCAGGCGCAGGACCGGCGGCTTAACGTGCTCTCCGAGGCACGGAGCTGGAGCACACCGCCAACTTCCTAACTTCGGGCAAATATTGAGAATTTCTTAACAGAAAACTCAATATCGATTATAAAATTCGCCCAACCCGCAACTCGATCTTAGGATCTTATGTCTGTCGCCCCACATGGTAACTACAAGCCCAATTAAACTTATATATAGTCATAGGCGAGCGATAATAGAAGTTGAGAAAAGGTGGAAAACTTATTTAATTGTGATCATTTTTATTTCAGTTGTGGTGTTTGAATGAAATTAGTCGTCAGTTGAAAATTTCATCGATATCTTATAGATACGGGTTCCGATTAGCTTTGTTGCATGGTCCTGAATGTTGCCATAAAATTGGAAATTCAGGACCGTAAGTTCATTTTATATATAAATAAAAAAAATCATATGAATATGCCCTAAAAAGTAAAAAAATTGCGTATTCTTATATTCGGAGTCGGCGTCAGCCAAGGGAGGTGTGTCCCGCGTGCCCACTTGGCAGCTCCAACGCCGCTCACACGTATAGCTTTACCTGTAGT
Source organism: Elymnias hypermnestra (assembly GCA_015832385.1). Classification (NCBI taxonomy): domain Eukaryota; kingdom Metazoa; phylum Arthropoda; class Insecta; order Lepidoptera; family Nymphalidae; genus Elymnias; species Elymnias hypermnestra. The sequence continues at coordinate 5,407,383 of JACTOM010000922.1, read as the reverse complement.
CAGAACCTATAGTTATATATGTAGGTACCTTGGCTGACATGATGGTTTTCTCATTGATGCCATCATAAGACCGGGATTTAAAAAAACGAGACCCTACGACAAGTACCACCAAGATCGGTTCACCCAGACGAATGTTAGATAGATAAATAGATAGAAAAACTTTATTGCACACAAACACATACAGGAAATGCAAAACTAAGAATAAAAGACTAGAGCTAGGAGCGTGCAAAGGCGGTCTTATTGCTGCAAGTTATCACTCTCATAGTACGACGTGAAGGCAATCTGACTCGACCGGAGAGCGAGATCAGGCGCAGGACCGACGGCTTAACGTGCTCTCCGAGGCACGGGAGTGGATCACACCGCCAACTTCCCAAATTCGGGCAAATATTGAGAAAATCTTAATAGAAAACTCAATATTGATTTTTGAATTGGCCCGACCCGGGACTTGAACCCAGGACCTCATGTCATGAGGCAGTATAACTTTAATGAAATATACATATTTACTGCAACTTTTTTTAACCAAGAAGTCGTTATATTTAAGTTCCGGGTAGGACATGATTTCAAAATGAGTTTGTAGGAGTATCCTCTTTTTTGCACTGAGCCAGTACTACTTCAATCGAATTTTGTAACGTCTCATTTTAGTTTCAATTTTAGCCATTTTGTATAAAAAATTGTAGATAAAAAAGAATCTAACTTTACTTGTTTGAAACACATTATTAATGTTATTGTATATTTGATTTTGTCTCTTTATTTTAAAATGTAATTTAATTCACACAGTTAAGTTTCATATTATTTAAAAACATTTATATGTTTAATATTTATGGTTTTAGTCTGTCTCTCAATACGCGTCTCTGCCTCATTTCTTCCCGCTCACACCCTATCTCTATAGTATAGTTTATTGAAGCATAATACCAGGAAATACAATTTGAACTAATACAAAATATAATTTTGACGCATTCGTCGTCGTCGTCTCAACCGATGGACGTCCACTGCTGGACAAAGGTCTCTCTCATAATGAATTCCAATGTGCCCGATCTTGCGCCGCATGTATGTTGTCCGATGTTGTCGCTGCCAGCGACCCGCCTGATGACATCGGTCCACCTGGTGGAGGGTCTGCCGACCTTGCGTTTTCCGGTGCGAGGCCGCCACTTTAGCATCTCCGGGCCCCCACATTCATCGGTTCTGTGAACTATGTTTCCTGCCCATTGCCACTTCAGCTTTGCAATTCGGTAGGCTACGTCGATCACTTTAGTTCTCCAACGGATCTCCTCATTTCTGATTTGATCAAGTAGGGAAATTTTGAGGCATTAGAATTATTTAAATATAGATTATATTACCTGACCCTAACGTTAATACATATTTTACAATTAACAGTACAATTATAGCAACGTTTATGATACTGAGTCAACTCGGAATTTGTACCGTGTTTGTAATCTTCACTACAGACAGTTTAAGAGATGTAAGTATGAATAAACATGACTTATTGGCTGGCGATTTTGTGTTAGTTCTGTTTAATTAATAGGACGTTATTGGTCTCATAGTTCCATGTTATCTTTCGAGTTTTAGATAATGGATTGGCAAACTTCAAGACCAGCGATAGCCGCTTTACTTCTTCCGTACCTTTTCCTTGAATATTTTATGAAATCACTAAGGATCGTTAGCTATATATCAATGTTTGGTAATTATTCGTATTTGTTGATTTTATATTAGTATTTTTGTCGTAATAACATCCCTAGGCAGTATAGTAATAAGGCAGTGAGTAGTATATATATATAGATATTCATTTAATTTCAGGTAATTTCCTAAATATAGTGGGTTTGACGTTGGTAACATATCACATTTTTCTTGAACCACACGGTGTACTGATTTACGCTACCACAGATTCAATAGCACTGTACTTTGTCATCGGAACATGCCTATTTAACCTGAGCTCACTTGGTGTGGTAATTATTAGTTTTATTACTGTTAAATTATTGATTTTAATTCACGTTTTTTATTACATTTATTTTTTTAATAGCTGAAGTTATTTACGTACAGATTGTCATCTAGGACTGCGAGATACAGATTATATATGAAGTAGGTAACCAGTTGACGAGACGCGATCCTTCAAAATGGAATCTGATCAAATTTACTAACGGTTCCGGATTCTAGTCCTTTAGTCAATAGTCATATGATACATAAACATTTGTTATTATTTTTACTTCCTTTATTTATCTAAATAATTATCAATGACAAAAGATGTGACATTCGATAAATATACTCATTGACGATATATACTTGCCTAATTAATCGTACTTATTTTTTGATTTAAATTATAATTAATTTAAAGAGTCTAGTTACTTCTGCGAGTCACATGTCAGCGGTGAAGTTGTGCGTGCCAATAATTGAAAGAAGAATAAATTACTTTACTACGTAATACTTTACGTATAAAATTAAGAATAACATCAATTTTTTCTTCAACATCTAGACTTATTGCTGATGCTATTAGAAATCTTAACTTTTAGACTAGCAATTTGAAAATAAATGTTTGTTTGCATTCCCTGCTAGCCTCAGCCGGAGCCTCTATGATCTATACGAATTATAAGTACCTAATTAATGATAAGTGTCTAAACCTTACATTTTATCCGTAACGAGTAAGCAGATTTGTGTTCAGCAATGGGATGTTGATAAGCAGTTTTGGTGTTATACTTCTTTAGGTGGGTTAGGGTAAAATGATGAGTGTAAATTTTGTACGATGTTCGCGCACACCGTCACAAAAAACCGACACCCTGAAGTTTGCTATATTCAACAGTTTAGTTTTTTTAATACATACATACATACATATATAGCATCACGCCTCATTCCCATAGGGGTAGGCAGAGACAACATCCTTCCACTTGCCACGATCCTTGCATATCTCCTTCGCTTCTTTCATTCTCATTAAACCTTTCATACAAGTTCGTCGGTTTAGAGTACTCTTGACCTGGCCGTTATTTAAAATGTCCTGGATTTGGTCCAGGAACGTTCGCCT
>JACTOM010000922.1:5361673-5401287 GCA_015832385.1 Elymnias hypermnestra | reverse complement strand
GGAAGACCGAGGCGAACGTTCCTGGACCAAATCCAGGACATTTTAAATAACGGCCAGGTCAAGAGTACTCTAAACCGACGAACTTGTATGAAAGATTTAATGAGATTGAAAGAAGCGAAGGAGATATGCAAGGATCGTGGCAAGTGGAAGGATGTTGTCTCTGCCTACCCCTATGGGAATGAGGCGTGATGCTATGTATATTTTCTAATTTGTCTGAGTCTGGACTGGTGGGATTCTTCGGCCGTGGCTAGTTAACACCCTACCAGCAAAGACGTACCGCCTGAACAACGTATTTGTGTTCCGGTACGATGCTGTGTAGAAACCACAAGAGGCATATCGCTCCTTACCAGATTAGCGCGCTTCCATCTTAGACTGTATCGTCATTTACCATCAGGTGAGATCACAATCAAGCGCTAAACTGTCAGCAATAATAAATAAGTCTATGGCGTATAAACGTTCAACTTGCATTTTAGTAATTTTTTATTTATTTAATTATTATAATTGCAAAAACTTTATTAGGGTATACAGCATTGTTAATATATTAAGTCTTAAGAAATATTATATCGAATTCTCATGCCGATTGTATCAGTACGCCATCGTTGTATGCCATCCCCCCTCACCAAAGCTGAGGTTGGGAGGCATAATTCGAATTATAGTTTAATAAACAAATCATAGACTAACCACAGATACATAACCTCTGATATCACCAGTGGTGTAACTATACCATCTGGGGCCCGAGGCAAATCTTTTATGGGGCTCGTGGCAAAGAGCTTTCTGTTCAGCAAAAGATCGGGCCCTAGAATTATCAATAGGCAGAATAGCCAAGTCGCATAACCTGTCTTGCCCCATGTGCTTGGGCCAGGGCCCTCTTGGTCCAGGGGCCACCCTATAGTTACGCCACTGGATATCACCTCATTTATCAACCGATGGCATATTAAGTAAGCTGGTCAATACGAGACGTTATTTATGTATAAAAATATACATTTACATACATATACAAGAGTTATTTATTTTACAAATATCACCAGCTTAAAGCCTGAGTCACGCGTGCGTTAAGAAGCTTGACTTCAAAAGGATTTTAGTCTAGTGGTTAGCATGTAGTCATGAGACCCTGGGTACAACGCCCGGGTCGGGCGAATACAAAAATCGGTACTGAGTTTTCTATTAAGTATTTTTCAATATTTATCCGAAGTTGGGAAGTTAGTGGCGTGCTACACCCCCGTGTCTCGAAGAGCACGTTAAGAATGCTTTAGCGTACTATAGCTACCAACCTGCAATGGAGCAGCATCGTAAGAAAGAGAAAGCCTATGCCCAGCATTGGGACGTTAATAAGCTACTACTTACTTTTGTTTGCAGTTTTAATATGTTACTTGGTGCCAATTCAAGGAGCCTTTGTTGCGTTGGTCGGGAACCTTTGCACCACTTTGATTGCTATAGTATTCCCGGCTTTGATGGAACTCTGCCTCTTATACCCAAATAATTATGGAAAATATAGATGGTATTTGATAAAAGATGTTGTCGTTCTTGGTTTTGGACTGTCTTGTGCGATTCTTGGTGTTGCCTTTTGTTCATATTTAATTTACGTTAGAGTGTTGTCATTTCATTCGCCCAATAATGATATGGAATATTAATGTTTAATCGGTCGCGGTTTGAGATGTTTTAATTTTGTATATTATGCTTATTTATCATCTAGTTTTAAAATCCCAATAATGTTTTTGTATTGATATACGGAAATATCGCGTAAGTATTTTTATAACTTTTTGTTTGTGAAAGTAGTGATGATTATTTTTATATTAAATCTGGTGTAAACTGGTGAATTTGTGACGAGAGCGTTACGAAAAGTGTAATTGAACGAGGCGAACGGACAACGAACATAATATTATATATGTTTTACGTCAGTCCTGTGGTTTAATGCATTCTCTTTTGTTTATCATTACCGACAAGTGCGCTCGTCTGTAATTAAATCTGATAGTGAGTGATGATACAGTCTAAGGTAGAAGCCAAATAACCTGGTATGAAGTAATTTACTTTTATCTTATGGTTTCTACACGGCAAAGTATTGGAACGTATATTCTAGATTAGGACAAATTTGAAAGTCTAATTTACTACGAATCTATTACGAATATATACCAAAAAATTGTAATCACCATTTTCTAAACAAGTTGTAACGCTCATTGCTTCCTAGATACTTCCTAATTTAATTAAAATTTATATAAATGATTTATGAAGCGAAGATACGTCGTACCTAAGGTTCATCATATTATTTTATAAAATAAAATATGTTATAAATTTTGTTTCTTTTTCAATTAGTCCCTATGTGTTATGTATACCCATATGGTATTACTATTTATTTATTTTGGAAATCCGACTGATGGTAGGCTTCGGCCGTGGCTACTTACGACCACCGTAATACGTACCGTCGAGCAAAGATATGTGTTCCGGTACGATGCTATGTAAAAAGCATAAGAGGTAAATTGCCCCTTACCAGATTAGCGCGCTTTCATTTTTAACTGTGTCATCACTTACCGTCAAATGTAATCACTGTCAAGCGTTATTCTTTCAGCAATAAAAAAATCTTGTCATGAATGTAAGTGGCTGTTTTGATATTTCGTCATATTTGCTAAATAGCCGGCTAAGGGTAACGTGCTTTCCATAACGTAGTGTTCGTCTATTCAAGTGATTGAAATTTGACCTTAACTAATATAAATTATAAGTTTGATTACATTATTCTAAGGTTCTATTGTCGAATACTATAATTAAAAAAGTTGTTGCGATAATCTGTTTATATAGAAATAAGTCCATAATTCCTTTGAGTTCTGTTTGTTATAGCCAGGAGAAGGTTCTTATGAAAGATAAAAATTAACAAAGTTACGTACATCATCAGAAAATTCCAGAAAACAAATATTTTTTTTAATGTAACCTCCTTAGTGCTTTTGACAATATAAATTTAATGTAACTTAATGGCGTTTGAATTAATTGTCAGATATTGACATATACGTATATGTAGGTACTCTATATAGGTGAGTGTTTAATGGGCTTTTTATTGATTGTTTATTTTTTATCCAGAGTTAAAAAAAATATTAGCATTCTGCACTCTTTCCTTATATAAACTATAATTATTAGAACTATAAGTGTTATAAGATTAAGTAATTGAAATTTCGTACTCCGTCTGCCCAATTTTCGTAAAACGCGGTAGAAAGGTTTTCCTCCGCGTTTTAATATATAAATACATTTGTGGGACTAGAATTAAATAACTCGAATATATTAAATTGGTCTTAACATTCAAAATTTTTATGGATTGACTATTTTAAAGGCTACATGGTCTCAAACTTTTGCCTCTACTATTTAATTAGAGCTACTTAACAATTTTCGAATTTATGTACTGGCGTAGAGAAAAATTTACAGAAATAATTCTCATGGTAGCATCACGATGTATATTTAAAGTATTGTCAGTAAAAATATTAATTTATGTAGTAAGAAAAATAAACTACACAATTATATTACAAGAACCAACCACAATTTTATAACGCCGTTTCTTAAGATGAAAGACCAGAAGTAATTTGCCGGATTAAGCATTCGTATATAGAATACACAGACAAATATCGCAATCTATCTTATTACGTAAACAATGTAAAAATTACTATACATACAGCGTTATTATACACTTGAATATCTCAATATCAGACTCTTGGGTTAATATACAAAGGTTCAAGTCAGTTTTAAAATATTTAAAAAAGTAACTTCTTATCGGTAAAAGAGTAACTTTTCAATAGAATAAACCTTCCGTACCATTTTTACAGTAACCTTGTTTTATAGGACATCAAGGACTTGAAATAGGTAATGAATTTTCAAATTTTATATTCAATGCCAAAAAAATACAATATATATTTTAGTTCTTTATTAATTACACCTACAAATATTTTATCTTCAATTAATGACAGACTTTGACAGCTAATTGAAACCCTGGTTTGAGACTGAAGAATTTGGACAGATATTATGCGATATGTTAAATAAAACATTTACGTAAATAAATCACAAAATGTTAACATTGACAACTTTAAGAATGAAAATGAAAACCATAATAAATTTAAATTAATAAAGTATATTTTATTATGTATATACAAATCAGCAGTGTGATTATTTGGATTATATTTAATACGGGTCCGGTCACTAAAACTTTCTCAATGTAAGTTATAGAGAATAATATAAATTTATTTAAATAGGAATTGTTTATAATGCAGCTAAGACACATTAGCTATATTATAAAACGACATCGATGTATAAAAATAATTTGTGTATTTTTACAGAGAAAAGCCTCCGTTATGGACATGGGATTGCATTAACGACAAATGCGTACCATTAAAAGCCACAATGACTGGTAAATTACAATCACTAGTCACCTGTAATATGTTATGTGCCTCAATGCACCTCTGGCCTCAACCCACCGGATTAGTGAGCTTGTCCACGACAGCAGTACCTGTCCGTGCTGATCTATTTTACCTACAGATAATATCATTTCCGTCAAGGCCAGCAAGAGACCATTTGCGTGATGCATTTGAACTATTTCGAGAAGATTTACGAAAGGTAGAAAACAGTATACGAGCCTTTGAGGAATGGCGGGCTGTTGCTGTCCGTGTAGCTATCAATGAAAGCGGCAGCGGAGATCCGAGGATGCGTCTCAATACAGACGAGAGCTATCGACTATGGCTTCGACCTAAGAGCGGAGCTGGAGGCGCTTTATTAGTAGATATTTCATCCAATTCATTTTGCGGCGCACGACACGCTTTGGAGACTCTATCGCAATTAGTTTGGCTCGATCCCTACGCTGGTTCATTACTCATTCTGGAGGCTGCAAACGTAGATGACTCGCCGAGGTTTCGTTACCGCGGCCTTATGTTGGACACCGCTCGAAACTACTTTCCAGCCACTGAAATAATCCGAACAATCGATGCAATGGCTGCTTCAAAGCTTAATACATTTCACTGGCACGCAACAGATTCACAAGCGTTTTCTTTACAGTTAAGTAGTGCTCCTCAACTAGCTCAGTACGGAGCGTATGGACAAGGAGCTGTGTACACACCAGATGAAATTCGTGCAATAGCAAGACGTGCACGAATACGTGGAATCAGGATCCTTCTTGAAGTCGATTTACCTGCACACGTAGGCAGTGCATGGGATTGGGGTACGCAATTTGGTTTAAATGAGCTGGTGCATTGTATTCGAGCAGAGCCTTGGAGTGCGTATTGCAATGAACCTCCATGTGGCCAAATCAATCCACATAACCCACATGTATATGATATAATAGAACGTGTATACGCCGACATTATCCAATTGACAGGCGTCGACGATATCTTTCATATCGGTGGTGATGATATCTCAGAGCGATGTTGGGCGGAGAGTTTTAATACATCAGACCCAATAGATCTTTGGGCACATTTTACACGAAACATTTTACAGCGGCTGGAATCGGTTAATGGAAAATTGCCAAATTTAGTTATATTGTGGTATAGCCATTTATCTGAACGTATAAAGACAGACCTAAAAAATTACGTGCACAAACTCGGTATTCAAGCACGAAATCTGGCTTGGACACAGAAATATATAACTGGAGTTAGGACTGTGCTTTCACATGAAGACGCTTGGGACTTAAACAGTGGATTCGGTGCTTGGCATGAAGATTCCGGTGGATCATTCAATTCATGGCAAAAAGTATATGAGCATAGACCTTGGGGACGTAAAGCGATAGGTTGTTTGGAAGGTGGAGAAGTTACAGTGTGGTCTTCGGCGCTTGGTGCTGGAGGGTTAGACACGCGTATTTGGCCTCGAGCAGCTGCTTTAGCAGAGAGATTGTGGTCAGACCGTGCAGAAGGTGCTACTCGTCCCGTACATGCGAGACTAGACGTGCATAGAATGCGTTTAATTAGCCGAGGTGTCCAAGCTGCCCCCTTGTGGTCTTTGTGGTGTACTCACAATACATTTACTTGTTGAGTTAATGTGCTAATTATGCTTAATAAATATTTATTAAGAATAACTATATACAATGTTTTCTTGAACTGTATTATTTATACCTGAAAGCTGATACTATTGCAGCTGAATGAAATGTATAACTTTACCACTTATATTTTTGAAGTGAAATTTCTTTAGGCGCATTGGAGTAAATTTTTTACGCATGAAACGCGTGACTAGCGTCACGAAGATGTGCAGCGTTTTTTGTGCTAATTCGTTTGAAGGTTAGGCAGTTTTAATATTTACTAATAACATTTAGCAATTTAATTTGCCACTCGTCACTTAATAATTTAATATACTATTTTTCATAAAATAAAAATATTTCATAAATTCTCTTTTAATAATATATAATAATTAATATTAATATTAATTAATATTGAATAATTTTTTAATATTGAGAAAAAACGTGACGTTTTTATTTACAATTCGTCATTTGGGATATCAATAAATTATTTTGCATAAAATATAAAAGAATATTTCATAAATTCTCTTTACGAAATTTTGATTTTAAAATAGAATTTGTATAGTAATAAAAAATTTACAATGATTTCGTACAAATTTTAATTGAAGTTAGGTATTTTTACAATTTACAAACAATTACGAGGCATTTTAATTTAATATTCATCATCTAATTCATTACTTTTTTAAACAATATAAAATAAGTGTATTTTAATTCTTCTGATTAATTATTAAATTCAAATATTTTTTCTTTTTTTGATCGCAATGGCAAAAATTATAGGAAGTGAGTGTGTAACACTTTAATGTAAATATCGAAGAAATAAAGTAAAAAAAAAAGTTATAATTTGTACTAATTTTCGACACATTAAATATTGTAATGACAATTAAATTTATTAAATTCCTAACATATCTTCCTTTTTCCCTCTCTCTAAGTTTCGGAAATCTGGTATTAGATTTATATAAATATAAATAAGACTTAAAAATTACTTTGCCAAAGAAGTTTCACTTCTGACATGTGTACTTTGTACTCGCATACTATTAATTTTTTTTAATTGTGAATCCTAAATACTTAATTGAATGTTTATGATAATTGAATTTTAATCCTGCCATCTTTAGCTATGGCTCAGTTTTATATTATCACGTCAAAATCAGTCGGTCGTTTCTAAGATTAGCGAAAACATAAAGAGACCGACAGACATTATTCTAAAGATTTGTTTTCATTGTATAATTTACACAACATAACATCCATTGAAATTTAATAAAACATTTATTTTGACATAACAAACAAATTTCTTAATTTTATTTTTATAATGTTTGGGTGTAATATTATTTCGTATGAGACGCAACCCTAACAACATGGAAACGGATGCAACTGGACAAACGCTGTCGTTTCTCAACACGCAAATAACGTTTAAAAACAGGCATTTTTTTCTAAAAACAAAAATGAATAATAAGGTTTATTAAAACTTAAGGTTTATTATAACTCAATAAACAATATAGTTATAAATTGTTTCAAGATTTCTTGAAAAAGTTAATATATGTTTTCAAATCTTTTACTGTTCTGAAAATAATAGTTTATTTTGTAATGGCAATTTTTAAACGTAATGTTCGGATACGCGCATGACTATCTAAAAATATTATGGAGATTGTATCCGAATTGTGTTCTTTCATTTCAATGCCGGTTCCTTTCGGGCATTTATAATAATCAGTTATTAAAAATCTTAAGTATTAATGGTGTAAATACTGGCATTATTGCTAATTCAAATTATATTTCCGAATGAGATTAGTCTTTTTCATGAAATAAACGTTGAAAAATACGATTATGAATTTAACATTTTTTTATTAATAATCATATAATAATCAGCTTATCAATCGCGTGCGAGATAAATTGGTTGCTTAAGGAATAACGAGAAATATATTTCAATGAAAGCTGGTGCAGACTTCTGATGGAATATCTTATTCATAGATTTTATGTATTTGTGATGTATTGTTACTTTTCTTAACTGTAATACTGTGACAGAATAATCAAATTAAAAAACCTACGTACCAACTTGTGCCTTATACTGATGAAAATATTTGCATTCTTTATAGATTAAACTAGCAACGTTCCCGACTTCGAACGGGTAGTAGAACATATGTCTACATGTTGTGTCTGTCTAAGAATCATGTCATACTAAAAGAACTGAATTAATACGCTAGTAGTTTGCATACCGTAACTTCAAATATCCATATCGTTGGTGAACTTTTTCGTAGAAGATAAAATGTATATAGCAGGGTATGCTTAAAAAAATTGATATATACCATCAAGAAACCTTTTGCAGTTCCTTATTAGGGAAATTATTTTAAGATGCATTGTTATTATATCTTTACGAGATTAAGCAGTGTTTTAGATGAAAACTCCAATTATTTTTCGGTACTTTGAACTGTTATCGTTATATTCCACGAAAATGACATAAAACCTTCTCAATTCACTTAAATCTTTCGCAAAAGTGAGTCTATCTATTAGTATAAGCCGTATGAAAATCAGTTCAGTAATTTATGACGTTATCGCTATTATAGATTTAATACAGATAGATAGACGTGGCGAAGAACTTTGTTTTATAATATTTAAGGATAAGTAATAAATAAAAAATTGCCAACCCTAACACCAAGGAAAAGGATGTGACGTGTTCCCATTTTTTGTTTATGGTTAGCCTTTTCCTTAGCTACAAATAACTTTAAAACAATCGATTAGAACTAAAGTAATACTTCACAAATGTAAACGGCATAAAAGATTATTTAATTATAAATAAAGAAAAATGCTTTAAACGCTAATTGCAAGCGTTTCGTTTGAATATAAAACGGTTTATACGTCTCTAGTGTCGGAAAATATATTGTCTATGTTTAACCAATGTGGCGGCTGCAGGCTGACCAACAAGCGTCAAGTTATGGCGTTTTGTGATAGACGTTAGTAAATAATTTACGTGAAATTTAATATCAACATAACTTTTTAACTTAAATTTAATATGAGTAGATATTACGATTACGGTAACGCAATATCATGGTGAGTAAATTTTATAATACAGCCCTGACTTCCATATTGTTTTAAATATTGTATACGTTTTTATCCTAAATCATTTTAAGCCTTGTTTTTATGAATAATAATGTATATTCTTTTGTGAAAAAATTATTATAATAATTTAAAATAATATGTATGTCATAAAGACGAAATTCACCGGTTCCACTGAATGTGCCTTAGAATTTCTGGTGATACTTAGAATTTGTCTAGTTTTTAATCGATGTAGGGTTATATTTACGCTATTAGTAAAACAATTTATTGTTTAGTCGGTAGCCTCAATGGCTCAAAGGTCTTAGTGCTCGCTTTGCCACCAAAGATTCGGGGTTCGATTTCCGGCAAGCTCACGTAAAAGTTTAAAAGCTCTATTTCTAAGTTTTTGACAAAGTTCATTCTAGAGTAGAAGTAGAAAATGACTTAAATTGTTTATATTTCTTGTTTACTTCACAACTAACAAACAATACCATATTAGGTAATTAGTTTACTTCAATTATGAGAATATGAACTGTAGTGTTACAAATATGTAATAACGATATTACAATATTATGGAGCTGAAGAATCAAGATATTCTTGCTTCTTCATTCTGTATTGATCCATGTTGCTGATAGGTTAGTATTTGACACTGGTCTCACTTGTTGTTTGTAGGGTAACTAGCAACAACTAAAGCCTCAAGCAAATCCACATCCAGACAAACAAGAATTTCTGATTTTCTAAGAATATATATGTAACTAATATATACAACAGATAATAGACATACTTTTATAATCAATATAAGACAGACCAATGTTACTAATAAAAAAATAAATTACTGTGAAATAATAGTAAATGTGATCAGAAGAGACATATATTTTTACAATTATTGAGGTGTTTCAATTAACCAGTTTCCCAAATAGGCAAGCAGAAATAACAGTTGTCTTATTTATAGACGGTTCCACTAAAAGACATAGAAATGTTTATTATACAAACTCTGAGGTAGTAACAAAGAAATAAAGAATGGAAGACTTTGGACTGTTTGTAAATGAACATGTAATAACTTATATAAACTTGATAAGTCCATCTTCTCACTTATTCAGATTATTGTGCTAAAAAATTCTATTTGTAGAGATAAATGTCTAAGAAAACAAGTTTCACTTCTAAGAGTTAGAAAATTCCTGGTAACAAAGGTATTTCAATATGAGGGTGTCAAGCCTGCATAGTAATTATCAATAATAGAGGTGTTATTTATACACAGGGTCCTTTATCTAGATTTTATTGTGTTAACTTAGCTACTCTTTTTTCACCTTATATCCACACAATCGAGAACGGGTGTAACACATCATCAGCTAGTATTATACATAAACTGGCTGACTTGTGAAAATTCTTATCGTGATTAGAAAATGGGGGGTGAGAGTAGGAGGTTGAAATATATTTTATAACCTATATATGTATAAAGAGTTCACAAAAATTGCACAAACCATTTCTGAGGAATATAATACCAAACATTGACATGAGATTTTTTTATTAAATGGTTTTTACAGCTTGTACAAATTGTCAGTTGTATCTTATCAATCGAAGCTCAATTAACAAATGATATGTATATTTTATATTTGTCTTCTTTTTCATAATGTATTTTAACATGCCAGTGTAATATTAAACTGATAATATAATGGTAGCTATTTATAGATTTAGAATAACATATATCATCTCTCTACTTCAATAATCTGATATCAATAAAATTGATATTATAGTAATGTTTGCACAATAATTGTGTACAAACAAGTGTTTTTTTTATTATTATTAAATAGCAGCTTTATTTACTTTTGAAAGCACCCAATGTTTTTCAGAAAATTAAATATGCACACAGTAGTTTTATTTATGATTTTGAAAATTGGTCTTTCCTACATAACATGTTATTGAAGTAAAGAGAATAAGTGTTAAAGTATCTTTAGTAAACACATTTAAACAACCATTTTATTAAATGTTTAAAAGAAAATTTCGAAAATGTATAAATAAGAGAGTTGTTTTAGCAACATTATTATAATAACACTAACTATATTCTCTACTAAACTGGTTTTTATTGAGTTAACTTGGTTATTATGTGGAACAAAAAACTGCTTATTTGTTATAAATAATAAAATGTTAAAACAACTGCACTATAATTTATTGAAAAGTAAATATTAGGCTCCAGTAATTGTAAATACTAAAGTATAAAAACCGCTAAATATTACCATATTCCACATTTTAAATTTGCCTATTTAACAATGATATCAAAAGAAAATTTGATAACTTGATACAAATAATTAATAAAAAATTTGTACTTTTGGTAGTACATTATTAATGTAATGGTGGTCCAATTGCCAGGTAGATTTCTTAAAAGTAATATGAAATTATCTTTATGTGACACATAGTTAAGACCTGGAAAATTTCCTCGACAGGATGTCCACCTTATTTCTCTTACTACAGTTCCTGTCGGCCCAGTATTTCTTCTGATTTTTGCCAGTATCTAAGTTTTTAATAAAATTTTTCTCCTTAGCAAGCTCAGCTGCAGTGGAATAATTGTTTTATTAATATAACAATGGGACCGCCAATAATGTCTCAATAAACTAAATCTTCATTTCGGACTTAGTGGTTTGCCTTTTGTAATGCTGTAAGACATGTTTTAACCATTGTAGACTGAATGCAGTAATTATTCGATTGCAGACGTTCTCTAGATCCCCAATCCAGTTAAACTACAGACGTGGTAAGAGAAATAAGCAGACGCGATCCCTTTCCCTGTGTCCATGAAATTTTCCAGTGAATTTTGTTAGGTTTTGAAGTATATATATAGTAATTTCAGTCCGTTTTCGGACTCCTGAATTTCAGTTGACATGAGACATTCGGTTGTCAACAATGGTTAAAACACGATCTTCAGCGAGGGTAGGAAACGCTGCCCAGGCTGCACCCGCCGAAAATGGAGACTTGCGTCTAAAAGCCTATGAGAAAAGGCGTACGCAAAACAGCACCACAGTGAGGCAAGTTGCGTGCTCACGCGTTTAGCTCTGTTCTGTCAGCATGACAATTGTTAGGCATTTTATCTTTAGTTCATCTTTTAATACCTGTCTTACAAATATACCTTCTCAATCTTAAATGCTGACAACAATTAAAGATAGAATGTCACTGTTGTCAAGCGTGCGCAACTGTAGAATGATACCCGACGCTCCTGTAAGGGAATAAAAATCTTGTGCTTTGGTAAAATGTGTCATCGAATCATCTGTTTCAGTGAGGATGTTGATGCATGATGCTTACGGTGATGGTATGTTGATCGGCGAAATTGAGTCACGTTAAAAGCATAGGTCGAATTTGAAAGAGAATTGTGCATGTCTTCTGTTGATACGTAAAGAATGAAGAATATTATTTACATCAGTGTAATTTTTATATGGGAATATCTTTTGGTTGTTAGGAACAGCCAGGCGCTGCAGTCTGGCGGCCCGGGTGGTGGGTCCCAGGGAAATGACCCCCTGGCACCAGCGATTCCGAGTTCGCGCAATATGTACCAGCATCCTGCAGTCAGTGGGTACAATACACAGGATTCGCGGGCGCAGAATATGCCCGTTACGGTGAGCCTATTTGTTATGTTGGTTAACATGTAGCTAGGTTAATGCAAATTTATAAATCGCGGGTAATTGTATATACATTTATTACTGTACGGCATTTGTGTAATTCTTTTTGTATACATATAAAGATACTTTACCCATGAACGCCGTACATGTTCGTACTTCCGGCACCATGACTTTAGTATGATACTAGGTTTCTCGACATTTATTTTTAGTGCTCAGAGTTATTTTATGATATAGTAGCAGCCTTCTAAGCATTATTCACGTTGATTGATTTCATAGGTTATTGTTTTCCGTGGGTTTGTATACGAATTGCGAACCTGAAGTGGCAATGGGCGGGGCACATAGTCCCACGGACCGATGGACGTTGGGGCCCGAAGGCGTTGGAGTGGCGACCCTTGTGGGCGTCATTACATGAGACCTATGTCCAGCAGTGGACGTACATCGGTTGATGTGACGACGTTGTATTATACAGACAACCAACTTTTTCTTTCTCTCTCTCTCTCTCTCTCTCTCTCTCTCTCTCTCCCCCCCCCCCCCCCTCCTTTCTGGCTACGCTGGGCTTGCAACGTTTTGCTCAGCGTGTATATTTTTTCGCAAATATGAATTATGCTTGAAATATGATGACTACTTTATTGGTGAGCAATTAAAATGTTTGCACCGCACAGGCTCGTCAGAATGCCATGTACGCGAGCGGGATGTACGGGTACAGCGGCGGGGGCGGTGCAACGCTCGCTCCTATGCCGTCGCCCTCGCCCACAGCACAGCTGCCCCCTTTCCCTGTACACCCAGACGTCAAATTTAAAAAGTGAGTAATCATTTACACTACTATTTATTATGACTATACTTATTCGAAAACATGTACTAGGGATGTAGGAAATGCAATAAAGTATCGATATGTAACAGGAGAAATTCGATTAATTAGTCGTAATGTAAGTATGAACTATGATTGTTTAAAATTAAACATACTAAAAGGGCAACAGCTCAGGCTAAGCGATTTGTCAGTAGGAGCGATGGCGCTAATATTCAGCTGCAGCCCAAAAAGGTGACGTCGTGGTAACATTTTGCACTTTACAATTTATATACTATAGTAAACTTAACTAAATAGAGAAAGAACTTGTTTTAGCTACGTATTAAGTATCGTATGTTCATAATCCATTAAAAAATATTTTTTATTAATTGCTAGCTATTTTAAAACTCAATCCAAAACTACCACCATAATCCCCATTTGAATAAAAGTTTCAATTTAACAGCAAAATCCCCATTAACAAAATGATCCGTCATTTATTGACTTCATTTGGTACCAAATATGTGNTGCAGCCCAAAAAGGTGACGTCGTGGTAACATTTTGCACTTTACAATTTATATACTATAGTAAACTTAACTAAATAGAGAAAGAACTTGTTTTAGCTACGTATTAAGTATCGTATGTTCATAATCCATTAAAAAATATTTTT
This sequence comes from Elymnias hypermnestra, assembly GCA_015832385.1. Taxonomy (NCBI): domain Eukaryota; kingdom Metazoa; phylum Arthropoda; class Insecta; order Lepidoptera; family Nymphalidae; genus Elymnias; species Elymnias hypermnestra. The sequence goes on along the minus strand of JACTOM010000922.1, from coordinate 5,387,239 downwards.
TATTAATTGCTAGCTATTTTAAAACTCAATCCAAAACTACCACCATAATCCCCATTTGAATAAAAGTTTCAATTTAACAGCAAAATCCCCAAATATGTGATAAATGAAGAGCCGCTCGATCGATTTTTTGCAAATTTCACATAAACCATCTCCTAAATAGACCGAACAAAGCCTAAATATTTGGTTTGGATTGGTCAGCCTGTTCTTGTAACATTACAATGAAAAGTTTTCATATGCCTCGAACGAAAAATATACTAAATAGGAAATAATACAACTAAATTAAAAACGTAATCTAAAAGTTTACAAATCAATTGAAGTTCTTAAATACAAAAAACTGTGTGTGTACACACGTTAGAAGTTATACTTGGCGAAACAAGATAAAATTATTTTCAAAAAACTAAAATGTTGACTATAGCCAACTTCAAGGTGTCGGTTATTTGTGACGGTGTGCGCGGGGATCGTAAAAATATACTCTCATCATTATTCCCTAATTCCTAAAATAGAAAGAGTCAAACTACCACTAAACACAAGTGAATAGACGTGTTAACTCTGCAATTCTCAAAGGCTACCTGATTTTGTAACGCTAAAACCTCTCAGTTCTTTAGTAGGCGGTGGAATATTATTTCAACAGCGAGTTGTTGCGTATCTTAATGAACCTCTGAAAGCAGCAGGAAAATGTCGTGGGACTCTTAACTAACGCAAATGTAATGGCCGATATGAACTTGCATCATCTATCCAGTCAAGCTTTTCAGATAGATATATATATCGGAGAATAAGAGTGAAAGGAGGGCATAAAGCATAGGGTCCTCCGCCGACATCGTCATTAATGCATGCAATGCATCCATAATTTCTATACTGTGGGCGTTCGTAGGTAATGTTGGTCCAATCAAACACTTTACTAATTAACTCGGATTATAATGTTCAATCACTTAATGTTCCCGATATCCATTTACACAAATTCATTAACAGTAATAGCAAGGAATGCGACAGTTTCATCCGTCGACCGCTCTGGCGGACTATCACTCGGGAACTAGCCCGCCGTTGGCTCACGACGTATGACTCTGTCCCACGCCAGCGTTTCACAGACTACTGCATTCCCACACTACTGCAGTTCGACATATATATATCATCGAAACGTTTACACAACATTGCGAGAAGTGAAAAGACAGAAAATATATGCTCTAGACATGTGGTGTTGGAGAATGTTTGGGATTTCGGCTCTTAGAAAAACTTAAAACACCAAAATATAAATCTTAATATTTATAAATGTTTATTGGTTTGAAAAAATATTGATTTTTATACCTTTTCTATCCTTTTTTTATCGATGTATCCCCCAAAAATAACGATACTTTGAAAAAATACACAAACATAGAAACTTCATAGAATTAAAAACTAATTAAGTTGACAGAAACATTATATAGATTTTTTTTTCAAACAGTTTGCGAAGATCTGCCGTTGACATCTGCAACGCAGTTCTTTACTTTTGCAGTGTCATCGTTATCTATATTTTAGATACAACGTAACTCGATCATAAATAATATTTTTTTTTCATTTCAGTTCAGTTACAAAAGAAGGTTAATAAAAAAAACTATTATTTTTCTATTGCTGACAGAAAAGCGATCGACTGTGATCTCACCTGATGGGAAGTGATGATACAGTCTAAGATGGAAGCGCGCTAATCTGGTAAGAGGCGATATACCCCCTACGGCTTCTACACAGCATCGTACCGGAACCCAAATTTCTTTGTTTGGCGGTACGTCTTTGCTGGTAGGGTGGTTTTGCTGCCATTATGTTTCCTAGTGACTTGTCTAAAAAAAATGACGATTTTTAAAGTTAGTTTCGTTTTACTTCTGCGGTGACATTTACCAGCGAGAGAAAACAGCAAAAAAAAAAAAAATAACTTAACCATACCGTAAAAATCGTGATGTCTAGCTGCAAAAGCTTAATACCTAAGTACCTAAAACTATTATAAATTCTAGTATACTACATAAAATTAACAATGCATTTTGGTATATTGACTATTTGAACGGGTACATATCACGATGGCGATTTTTAATTTTTAATTTTGCCGATATTTCGACCCAGTTGCATGGATCGTGGTCACGACGATACTATCAATTAAAAATTAAAAATCGCCATCGTGATATGTACCCGTTCAAATAGTCAATATGTTAATAAACCACGAAAATTTAAGTTTAAAACAATGCATTTTGGGTCTGTATTTCTATAAATAAAACAAAAGACATTCAGGAGATAACACATTGAGAAATCGTACTATAATTTCAAGGATCACTTAGACCAAGGGGTCACCAGACAACACCTCTCTTCTTTCTTGAGAAGAAGCAGGTGACCTGTACCCAGCAGTGGAATATTCAGAGGCAATTCCTTATGTTACCTTATCTATGTCCAGGTTACCTTTCTACGATGTATTAGCAGAACTAATGAAGCCTTCAACAATGATGCCGATGCAAGCCGGACGAATGCAAGAGGGTACATTTATATTCCACCTCACACCACAGCAAGCCACAGAAATAGCTTCAGGCAAAGACATCGTCGGCACTAGTAATAAACTAGATTATGTTATACAGGTTAGTGTTCTACTATGTGGGGTACATATAAATATATATCTATGTGACATGAAATCTCATATATGTGACACAAATTTAGCATACAGACAGATTATGACCTAAATTAATGTATAATGAAAATATATTTATTTCAATTAGGTGCGAAAACTAGTTTCTAAATCAAATATATTTATTGCAAGATCGAGTGTATTGTTGATTCCCCTCAGAAGAAACCGGCAAGACACTCAGTGGTTACTCTTTTAAATATAGTTTTTTATGTGACAATATGTATATAATACTTCGCTCCTGTGAGCAACAAATCTTCAACATTATAATATTATGCCTTTCTAAAAGGTTGTTACTTAAATGTGGCATTACAAGATTGTTTTTATTTCTTGTATTATTTACGGTTATATAAAATGTATTTCAGTATATATTGCGATGTAGCTGTGGTAATTGATGTTTCTTTGAATTCTTTTATTAGAGAAGCATGTATTGCTTTCTTTGTCTGTTGCCTTACCCCATATAAGTGTGGTGTAAGACATAATGCTATGAAAATAAGTGACATACCATATATGATGCATTTATATCTTTCTATGAAGGAAAACATGTCTTGGGAGCAATACTGGGGTATTTAATCTGCCCACATTGGAGCAGTGTGGTGGTTGAAAGCTTAAAAACCCCTTATGATCGGTGCCTGTGCCTAGCAGTGGGCTGCAGAGGGTCTCCTTACATTTATTTATATGATATACATTCACTCTTTTTATTAAAAGAGTACATAAAAACATTGACTCTTTTAATAAAAAGAGCAAATGTACATCATATAACTTACGAAACCAAGACAAACTTGTTATGAATTCTAGTAGGCTGCATAAGATTAACAACTCATTTAAGGGTAACTGTATACGTTTCTATAATAAACTCCCACAAGACGTTTTAGAGATGTCAATTAATAAATTCAAAGTCTTTGTTAAAAGAAAGTTGATAGAAAAATCCTATTATAAGTTGCAAGATTACCTAGACGATAGAAACGCGTGGGAGTGAACGAATTGCTCTAATTTTAATTAAAATATAGTAAACTCATATGATATTGTAATGATAATGGTAACAAAAAAAACCCGACTGAGTTTGTTGTGGGTTCTTCTCGGATCGGGGCTCGAAGGAACCCTCTTAACTTTAGATTTTAAGCCGTTTTTGAGTACCGTCATCAGACGTATGTTAGAATCAGAGTGTGGAAAATAAATATAATTTAACGATTCAAAAGTGCTGCAATATGCCTACATGAAAAAGATATTTTTGATTTGATTTGATTTATTGTTTCAGGCACAATTGCGGTTTTGTTTGCTAGAAACGTCCTGTGAACAAGAAGACTACTTCCCACCTAGTGTTAATGTTAAAGTTAATAATAAGATGTGCCCTTTACCAGTGAGTATAAACCAATCGTTATTTTTGTTAACGTTATGATATTGAAAAAACAGAATTCCTTTGATGCAATTTCGATGAAATTATTAGATATATTTTTAATAAATTCAAAACTATTTTAATGGTTTTGTTTTGCTTGTAATGTCTTTATTATGGTATAGTGTCTTCCATTCTTAGAAATGCCGTGATAGTGTCAAAATTTTTTTAACACAGAACTTATCCTATTGATGGGACCATATTTAGACAAATAGGTTTGCATTCTAAAATATTATATATATTTCTATCTAAAATATCAGTTCACATAGATAACATTGCTAAATTTGCCGAAATTTGTAATTGAAGGAGCTTTTTATTGAAAAGAAAATGTCTTTAGCGTCGTTCTGATATGAAAGTCGATTAAGGTAAAAAGATACAGACGCATAAATTCATATGATTTAATGTGAGATAAAATGAGATATAAAGGAGGGATTATAAAGTGTTTGTTAATTCTATACCTAAGGGATCCCCTAGGTATGTTTAGGTGCCAATTAAAGTGATTGTATAGATAAAGGTGCTGCATGTTTTAGGAGACTCGTGATTAGTTAGTCTTATTAACCAATATTTTGTTTCAGAATCCGATACCAACAAACAAACCAACCCCTGAGCCAAAGAGACCCCCACGGCCAGTGAACATTTCATCCCTCGTGAAGCTGTCACCAACGGTTGCCAACACCATTCATGTGACGTGGGCGGCGGACTTCACAAGGGCATACGTCCTCAGCGTGTTTATGGTTAAGAAGCTGACATCATCAGAGCTTTTGGCTAGATTAAAGGCCAAGGGCACAAAGAACCCGGACTATACTAGATCATTGAGTAAGTTTGATTTTACTATTGCAAGTGACACTAAGTAAATGTTATATTTTCTAAATTCATAATTTAAAATAACATTACTGAAACTATTGACAATCGGCTTTTTAAATTAAAAAAATAACTATTGCTTAGTATACTAAACTGAATAGTTGACGTGAAGGACGATTTAAAAAAAAATATTTTAATTAATTCTAAATAATCGAAATACTATTATATTTTATTGCAAAACTTAATTATATATACGATTTAATAAAATAAAATAGAATAAGGTGACTAAAAACTCACAACTACTGGTGGCCATGTTTGTGACGTCATCATGTTATATATTTACGAATACTACAGCTAAATGTAAACTGTATATCGCAGATGTTACTGCATTATGAAAATAGAACAAAACCAAATAGATTGATTTCGAATTATTAATTTAGCTTCGATGGCGTTTTTACTTTTGCTGCGGTTTCTTAATCACACAGATTATATATTATAGACCAGCGGTCGGGGAACCGGGGTAAAATGTAATTGTAAATGAAATGATAAAAATGAAACTTTTGTGAGTAAAAAGTATACATACATATGTTTATAAACGTGTTAGCATTTTTTTCGATGGCTTTTAATTTGTTTTAAAAAGTTGAGAGCGTTGAGAAGCATGAGTGGATTAAAACTGAGTGACAGAGTAAGAAATAGTGTGATAAGAGAACGTTGTGGTATAAAAGAAGACGTAGTGACTAAAATTGAGAAAGGTATGCTTAGATGGTTTGGGCATGTAGAGAGAATGAATGAAAGGAGACTGACAAAAAGGATTTATGAGTCAAGAGTGACTGCGAAAGTTGGAAGGGGAAGACCAAGGCGAACGTTCCTGGACCAAATCCAGGACATTATGAATAAGACCCAGGTCAAGAGTACTGATGTATGAGAATGAAAGAAGCGAAGGAGATATGCAAGGATCGTGGCAAGTGGAAGGATGTTGTCTCTGCCTACCCCTATGGGAATGAGGCGTGATGCTATGTATGTATGTATTTTAATTTGTTATGTACAGTTGAGGGAAAATCAAATTCGCCCATAAAATAGAAGTGATCATTTCTTGTTATTTTGTAATGCATATGAAAATACAAAAAAAAAATATTTTTTAATGTAAATGATTTTTTCCGGGGAAACAACTCGCTTCTTTGACGAAAATGATAGCCCAGATATTTTTTTAAACCGAATAACTATGAAATGAATAACATATGTATTATGTAATTTTAAACTTTCATTCTTAATAAAATCATTTAAATTAAAAAAGCTTTTTTATGGGGGCTATATATAAAATTTGAGCTATTTTTTTCGTCTAATAATACAAGAAAAATATCATATGAAATATAAAATAACAAGAAATTATCAATTATTTATATTTTCTGTGGAGGCGATTTTTTTTAATTACTATTATTACCGTTAGGTATGTTGTTGTTTTCTTGCCCTTGATAAATTGAATAAAAGATGTTTAAATTAAACTTTTAGTTATCGTTTTCTTTTCAAAATTATTACGGGGGCTATAATATAAAAGATGCTAAAAGAAGCGATTTAGTTTGTTTTTTGCTCTTCGCCATGCGGTAATATCAACTTACACAAAAATATTTTGGGGTAATAATTAAAAAAGTTCACCAACCCCTGTTATGAACCAAAAAACAATATTCTATGATAAAAGGAAACTATTTCTGCTTGTTTCTTTAAAAAAAAACGAATAAAATCCTCTACCTTTCTCGCACCCCATAAATTAGGAGGATATATTAGAATGTATTTAAAACAATATGTATTTTGGGTTTATATATGTCATGGAGATTTGTAACCAACATACTGAAATCACCCTTTTGTAGTTAACTAACATCTCCCTAACACTAAGGTCGCGTAATAAAAATCCTTAGTTCAACAAACAAAGCTCTCTTTTTGTACCCGTTTCTAGATTAAACTCCGTATTTTTCCACATCTGTATTATATTGTATTTGTTTCACAGTTAAAGAGAAATTGTCAGAAGATTACGACAGTGAGATTGCCACCACATCCTTGAGGGTGTCCCTCATGTGTCCACTTGGCAAGATGAGGATGTCATGTCCTTGTAGACCAGCGACCTGCGTACATCTGCAGTGTTTCGACGCCTCACTCTTCCTGCAAATGAACGAACGGAAACCCACCTGGGTCTGCCCCGTTTGTGACCATGCAGCACCTTACGACTCACTAGTTGTAGACGGGTGAGGATTCTATTCTAACATTAAAATTTTATTAAACGATTATACAAGTACAAGCTGAACCCGCGACTTTGTCTGCCTTGATGTTTTTTGCATTGGTTTGAATGGGTAGCATTTTCATTAATTTAGGCAAATTGCTTTACAAATAAAAAACGTACGTATAAATACTTCAATGAGTTATTTGCTGTGTATTACTGCAAAGAGCTTATAGTCCTTTTTCAGGCTCTAGATTATCGCTGCATCAAATTTCAATCAATTTCGTAAAATCTGTTCTTAGCTGACCTCTACTCGGCAAAAGGAATATTCCTACCAACTTTCAAGTCTCTACGCCTTATGATTCCAGAGATATCGTGATGAGTCAATAGATACCTCTTGATATCTCTTTTACAAATATAGATTAGCCACTCTATTGTTATAATTTTCAAAAGGCTACAATTGCTTATGATAGTATCGTGGTTGTCGCCAGGTATTTCCTCGAAGTGTTAACGTCGGCGCGGCTGGCGAACGAATGTAACGAGATCCAGTTGCACGCAGACGGCAGCTGGTCGGCGCACGTACCACCTGCCAGGCCCCCGCAGCCGGTACAGCCAACAGTGGAACCCGTCACACTTATATCGGACGATCTAGGTAAATCATCAACATTATTAAGCTTACTGGCGCTCGGTAACATTTGAATAGCAATCTGAAACAGAATTATTCGAACATACGCGGCCGTACATATCGGCGGAAACGAAAACAGTGTCTTACATTTGTCTCGCTCTTTCCTTAAAGCGGTACCGCATTTGTTAAAGTGAGAGAAATAACATGTCACTAGCAGACTAAAACAAACTTACTAATAATAGGAATGTTGTTATTGAGTATAACTATACACACAGGCATATTTAGCGGAACATAAAAAAAATATTTGATATAAGGTTATTGTTCTTTTTGGTCCGCTTAATATGCCGGTGTGTATATGTTTTTTTTTTGTTATCAAGAATCTATAAAATCTTGTGTGCAATTCACACGTGGTAGAATTTTGTCTTCAAGATAAAAGAGGATAACTGTACGTTTTACTAAGGGGAGAGGAGGGGGCACGAAGCAGAGACAAAACCACGAACATAACAAACACAGTATATATATTCTATGTCAATTTCTCCGACATTCAATTTATGCCCATTTTTACTGTCACTTTCTCTTTTCATCGAAATGACAACGCTAAAGAAGTTTTCACTTCAAAAGTATGAAGAAAGTAATTCTTCTAATTCTTAAGGTATTAAATTAACACACGTACATGGGGGATTTGATATTTCGGACTTCGGGACGGCTAAATTAAGATTACTGTAGTTTTTGGCGTAGGCGTCTGCTTTCAAGTTCGTACACTCATATTTATAGATCGTCCGCGTTAAGAATGTAGTGAGTCGTCGTTTCACAATGCAAAGTTCACAGCTATGCCTTCAACTGGTCATAATTGATTGGTTAGCGGGTGATGCTTGGCTGGCGAAAAATGATGATGACTCACTGCATTCTTAACGCGAACAAACTATAGAAATATTCTTTTATTTATTACTATTTGTATACCAAAATATAACATAAAAACAAGTTTATAGCCAATATAAGAAGGCAGAATATAAAAGGTGGTCTTAATTAAGGTTTTTTCGTTTAATATAGGCATTTTCTTTGTGTAGGGAATTTAAATGTAATAATTTCTATGGGCCCCAACCTGAATAAAACGATTTCATTATTTTATCGCTTGTTAGTAATCTATTGACTGCCTCATTGGTCTAGTGGTTAGCATGTTCGACTACAGACATGAGGTCCTGGGTTGGGCCAATTCAAAAATCAATATTGAGTTTTCTATTAAGATTTTCTCAATATTTGCCCGAAGTTGGGAAGTTGGCGGTGTGATCCACCCCCGTGCCTCGGAGAGCACGTTAAGCCGTCGGTCCTGCGCCTGATCTCTCTCCGGTCGTGTCGGATTCCCGTCACATCGGACTATGAGAGTGAAGGAATAGAGAGTGCACTTGTGTACTATGCCTGCCAATCCGCAGTGGAGCAGCGTGGTGGGTCTATGCTCTAAAAACCCTCGCTCCTCGGAGTGAGGAGGCCTGTGCCCAGCAGTGGGACGTTAAAGGGCTGCTACTTACTTTTTTACTTACTAGTAATCTATACTAGACAAACTTTCATGTAGGAATATTTCTGGCAGAGAGTAATGGATGGTGTATTTCCATAAAGCTATACACATACTAACTAGTTATATTATGTATTTGGCAGAAGTAATACCAGTAGATGCCAGTAACTCGGCGAAACGTGCCGCGGTGGGTGATGCACGCGCTCCCAAAGTCATAGAAACATGTGTGGACCTCACATCAGACTCTGAAGACGAACTGCCACTCAAAAGGAAGGTGCCACAGCCGAAGAGCACCCCACCAGACCTAGATATGCCAACAAAAACTGAAGACACCTATAACTCATCCAGTGGTAAGTGATAAGAAAGATTTTAATTTATTGTCATAATATATAAGGCCAAGGAGGAATCTTCGACTGAAAATTTAAAAAAATGTATATGGTATTTAATCAAACTCAGTACCGCTGTTTGATCGCTTCTAAACTATCCTACGAATTTTAATGCAATATTTTTTAAATTCATTTATTTAATATACCTGTACATTTTAAAGATTATCTCATACATTGCCCGTTATGTATTGCAATGCCACGTTTGGCTTGGTGTGATCGAGCAAGGCGAAGTAATATAAATTTTCACCCACATAGATACCAATCTCGTGGCAGAAAGTCTACTAAGTAGTAGTATAGATTTATTTTCGTTAATATAAAACTTTTATTTCACTTAGTTATTAATTACTTTATGACAGATATATCAATACGTGTACTGAATATTGCAGAAGAACTAGGCGACAGAATAAAAACAGTATTTCTGGAATATATAAACTCTTTCCTGTCTATATGTGTATTAACTTTGTTTAATTTAGACATGGATAAAACTGTGTATATATATATTTATTTATACTTATACTGTGTATATTATAAGTAATATGCGTATGTCTACTTATTTATTAACACCGCCTACCTACTCTTTCGTCTCTGACGGTCTCCCTATATGTTGGGTTGTCTGGAAGAGATCGCTAAGGCCGCCCATTGTACACTAGAATTACTTAAGTTAAGTCGTATTATTGTTGTGGTGTTCAATAAAGCATACTATCTATCTATCTATGTGTGTATCATGACATGCAAATAAAATGGTACATTGCGAACAAAACTAATATAGCGACTGCTATACTACTACATTATTTTATAACATTATATTCTTTAGATTGACATTTTAAAATTAGTTATATCTTTCAATAGTATTTTACAGGTATTAAAACGGTCTTTAATATAATATCATTTAATAGGATAAGGATTAATGAGTATTGTCGACACTTTGATTACCTTTAAAATGTAAAAAATTAGTTATAGTGGCATAACTACAGTAGTTGGACATATGGCATCACAGACTTTTCTGTAGATATTAATATCTCCTATAACATTGTTTTTGCTCTTTCATCAATAATTTCCGCAGCGCTCGCGATGTTCGATTTATGGTAACTATTTCTGTCACACCTGGAATCTACATTAATGCATTTTTATTAGGGCTCTATTTTTTAACAAATGCAGCTTTCTAATGGTGAAAAAAAATTTGAAGTCGGTCCAGTAGGTTTTGTATGAAAACATTGCAATAGATACTTGCATACACACAAATTTCCTCTTTATAATATTTTGATGGTATGTTAGTGGGTGGGTAATATAGCTATATACAGGGTGTGTATAGCAAAAAAGCTTCCAGAAAAAAAAGTGTCCCCAAATTACCATACCCTAAAATCAAGATGGGGATATAACATCTCTCGTGTTGATGTTCATGTTATCTCCCGTAAACTCTTCACCGCGGCGCTGGAAGACCTTTTTAAGCTTTTGGAGAGGAACAGACAGCGCATCAACATCAAGGGCAGGTACATCACTCATCTACGGTTTGCCGATGACATGGTCATTATGGCAGAGACTCTCGAAGTTTTTAATACAAAGCTCGACGATCTCAGCAGAGTTTCTCAACAGATGGGCTTTAAAAATGAATATGGATAAGACGAAAGTCGTGTCCAATATCCATGTTGCGCTCCAACCAATCATCGTTGAGAACTCACCATTCGGAACTGTAGACGAGTATACATACCTGGGACACATAGTCCAGCTAGGTAGGTCCAATTTCTAGAAGACGGACAATCGCCGAATCCAACTCGGTAGGGCAGCGTTCGGGAATCTACGCCAGATATTTTCGTCCGATATCCCTCAGTGCCTGAAGATGAAGCTCTTCGAACGGTGCGTGTTGCCAGTGATGACCTACGGCTCCGAAACGTGGTCGCTGACTATGGGCCTTATTCGAAAGCTCAGAGTCACTCAGCATGCGATGGAGAGGGATCGGAGTTTCTCTACGCGATCAAATCAGAAATGAGGAGATCCGTAGCAGAACCAAAGTCACCGACATAGCCCTACGAATGGCGAACCTGATGTGGCAATGAGCGGGGCACATAGTCCGACGGACCGATGGACGTTGGGGCCCGAAGGTGCTGGAGTGACGAACCCCCACAAGGCGGACCGACGACATAAAGAGGGTCGCCAGTAGCCGCAGGAACCAGGCGGCGCAAGATCAGGCCTTGTGGACATCACTACGTGAGACCTACGTCCAGCTGTGGACGTCCATCGGTTGAAGCGACGACGACAATCAACTCGAGTTTTGCTGGACGCTTCAGTTCTTATATAGACCACTTCCTATATAATAAAGTAGTCCGAGCAATGTAGCATTGCATGCTGCTCTGATAAAGATGCTTGTAGAAAAGTTTTTAACTGGCTCGCTTCGCAAGACCACCACTCAACCGAAGCAGTGTCCTCTCATCCGTCATAAGGTATTCTCTAGTAGTGGCAAATATATATAAATAATCATGTTTTGTAAATTTCTATTATAGCTTAATTTAGGTATTTAAGTGTTGTAACAAGAGCGACAACAATTTATAATTATGTTTAAATGGTTATAGTCAGGATACAATGGGTCATATAGGGTATTTATTATCTTGTCAAATAAAGATTTTGTATTTGTATTGTTACAGCAGTGGAAGCGGTGTCGTCGAGTGGGTACCGGTCGCCGGGCGGCGGTGGGGTGATCTCTTTGGACAGTCCATCGCCACCCGCACCAGCGTCCCCGCAGTCTTCGCACGCGGCACCCCACAACTCGCACGTCGCACACGACGCCTCTCCCAGATCCACCACTGAAATATGTAAGTACTACCCGTGCTTATTTTACAAATAAGACACAGCTTTAAATACTTTAATAACATACTACTGTTTTTCACTACAAAGAGCTTTTTGTCCTACCCGAGGCTCTGGGCCAGTGTGTCCCAACCTTTTTTAGGCCATGCTCTACCTCAGTGATTCACAACCACTGTGCCGCGGCACTTTTGTGTGCCGCCAAATTTTACAAATGTAAAATAATGTTAATATTATTAAACTATATCATTTAAAAAGAAAAATATTTTTAACATGAATATATATTTAAATCCACTAAAAAATAAATTATTTGATTATTTGCTTTACAACGCGTTTTACTTAGTGCCAAATTATGATGAAGCGGCGTGCATAGCAATAGGAATATGTCTCAAGTCGGCGCTCACTTGCCACTTTTGCGTACAAAACGTGTTGTTTTAGTGATATTTGGGATTCACAAGGTGTTGCATAGTAGTTACTACACCTTTTCTTTCATTAAAATTGGCAAATGTATGTGATTCGGTTTAATATTAAATTATTTGCATGTAGTGGCAATATATAAATTTGTAAACTTATTAACAGTACACCTATCCCCCGATTTACACGGTTTTCCAAATAAGTTTTATTTTTATTATTATCGCACTCTACTAAATGATAGCCAAAAAAACTTTAAACGTATTACAATTTTCCACATCTTATTTGTGTGAATTGGGATTTTCGGCGTTAGCCAACATTAAAACTAAAAAAAAATTCAAAATTGTTAAATGTAGAAGACGATATGAGAGTAGCATTGTCATTTTTACCACCAAATCTAAATGAAATTATCAAAAAACATCTAGCTCAAATTTCGCATTAAAAATATTTTTATTATTAGCTTGTAATTAATCCCTTAATAAACGTTTAGTTATTATTGTAGTATATATCAGTTTATTTCGTATATTAAATTAAATATGTGCCGCGACAAAAAAAAGTTGAGAATCACTGCTCTACATCAACATTTTTAAACACCCTCATACATCATTTTTAACATTTAAAAATTTTTCTTTTAAGAAATATAAATGATGGGTTTTACAAAGAAATCGCTATGACATTGTTATCAAAACATCGTAAGCAAAAATTAAAAACATATACTGAAATTCAAATTCAAAATCATGTTACTATTGATTTTTCTAATATTTATTGCATGATAAGCAATTTGGGTGTACGTGAGGTCGCTCGACTACCGATGCTGGCTTGACGGCGCTTAGCGTTTTCCTTGACTTGTCTAAGGCCTTCGATTGTGTCCAGTATAAAACTCTAATCGAGAAATTTCGACACTACGACCTCATAGACACAGCATTAGACCTGATGAGTTCCTATTTAACCAATAGAACACAAAAGGTCTGTGTTAATTGCGAGCATTCTGCTGGGTCTGTAAAAAATTGGGTGTCCCACTAGACTCCATATTAGGACCATTTCTGTTCATCATTTACATTGATGACCATCTTTATTTTGTTAAGGGTGATCATGAGATTGTTTTATTTGCTGATGATGCTTACACGACAAACAAATTATGACAACGTAAACAACCCTCGGCTTAACGTGCTCTCCGAGGCACCGGGTGGATCACACCGTCAACTTCCCAACTTCGGGCAAATATTGAGAAAGTCATAATAGAAACCTCAATATCGATTTAGAATTGGCCCGACCCGGAAGTGGAACCCAGGACCTCATGTCTGTAGTCGACCATGCTAACCACTAGACCAATGAGGCAGTCACCTATACGCCTGATCTCTCTCCGATTGTGTCGTATCACCGTCACATTGGACCATGAGAGTTAAGGAATAGAGAGTGCACAAGTATACTTGTGTACTTACCATTAAACAACCCTCTCAATAAATTAGTCGTGATCCATATCTTCGTGGTTTAGATTTACATACATTGAACTGGGGTATTTTAGTACCCCCGTTCGGATCACGCGTATGTTTTTTATACTTAGGACCGTAAATGGCATGGCATGACTAACAATCCCGTTATTACTTATAATCATCCCATTTTTGACGTTTTTGTGATATTAGTGATTATATTACACCGTTTAATGACCTAGGTCGTCGTTTTTTTTAAATCATATAGCTATGAAACATCATGTTTTTATAACTTTGTGATTAAATGCTAGGAAATATGTCATTAGCACATTAATAAATAACACATCTTTAAAACACTGACTTACAAAATCATAATTTTATACTTGACTTTTTCTGTCTTTGTGTCGTTCTTTTAGTCTGGTTTTCTGATTTATTAACAGTTACCTAATTATGTTATTAATTTTATTTTAGGTACAAGTAATAATACAGAAGAAAACGAACCAGTATCATCACACTGGGCCCCGTATGCGGATTCCGACCGGGATAACCACGACTCGTATGGGAGGTAATAGGGACATATCGCTTTATTACCACTGCTGCTATAACTACATCTGTATAACTTTTAATGCCTCACTGCTGGGCATAGGCTGCAGCCATTAATAGGAGAGTGATTGTATAAATAACCCACCACGCTGCCCTACTGCGTTTGGGCTGGCTTCACATACCCTACAATTACTCCCAGGCTATGCAGGTTTCCTCACGATTTTTCCCTTCACAGAACAGTTAAATGGTGAGTTTGAACTCAGAGTACTAGGACGTAAGTTTCTTTTTTTAATAAAAGAAACTCATCGATGCATGACCAGGAATTCATACCTGCGACTTCTCTGGTAGAGAAACCACGGCTTACTTATCAATTTTGCTAACATATTATAATAATTGTGGTCGTAATATGTCAAAAGGTCCAGTCTGTATAACAAAATTCATTGAAATGGGATCGAAAAATAGATTCCCTACTGAGTTAGTTGTTGATTCTTCGATAACGTTTTATAAATTCATTAACTCCGGCTGCACGCACGAAAAATCATGATAAAAAATCGCGATAGAGAGGCACGATCAGCCTAATCTAATGTTTATTACAACAACAATTTTTCATCAATGTTTTTTATGACATTTTCACGTCGAATTTTTATTGTACAATATTAATTGTTATGTTAGGCAGCAATATTAAAATAATTAACGTCCCACAGCTGCGCATAGGCCTACATTAATGCTTGATTGGTCTAAGGTCTGATTGTTTGAAGTGAAAATTCTTATGGCACAATGTGAGAATTTTTGTAACGTCATCATCAGGCATACATCACTAGCAAATGTCCTGGCTGAGAATTTTCATTTGGGAAATTTCATTTTGTCTGGGTCTGAACTGGTGGGAGCAATCGGGCGTGACTTACCATCCTATCAGCAAAATAGTTTTTGTTCAGACACTATGCCGTGTAGAAACCATAAGATGAAAATTACATTATTCTAAGATCATCTTAGACGAGATCACAGTCAAGTTCTTACTTATTACGAATAAAATTAACAAGTGCGTGCGTACGAAGTACACATGTCAGAATTAAAACTTAGGGGGAGGGAAAAAGGAATTTAATGAATTGTCATTAAAATATCAAAGGTGTCGAAATATATACAAATAATTTATTAAATTCTCATTTTGTTATTGAATTTAAAATTTAGAAAAGAGAATTTATGTAATATTTACATTTTATTCAAAATAGTATATTAAATTGTTAAATGACGAGTGGCAAGTTAAAATTCCACATGTTATTTGTAAATATTCAGGAGGATAATATTAACCTTCAGGAGAATTAGCTTAGAAAACGCTGCACATATTCGTAATGCTAATCACGCGTTTCATCCGTAAAAAAATTACCCTCATGCGCCTATAGAAGTTTCACTTCAAAAACCCCATAGTTGTTTTTATGTATATATATTATTTATATAGTTATTTGAAATATATATTTTACAATTACTGTGGTACATACATACAAATTTGTAGAGGGCTACTTACTTTTCTACTGTCTACTTATTAGTAAAGAATTTTGTTTTGCTTTTAATCGCAAAAACGATGAATAAGACCTATCTGCAACTTAAAACCAATTGACATTTGTAAAACCTTTAAGGAACTCATTATTGACTCTCCCTTCATCATCATCATCATCATAGGCCTTAATCCGTCTTGACAAACGTTTAAACGCTGTCTAGGCGACATTTTTTTGTGTGGCTAAATAAGCCAATAATATATAATAAATAATTATATAATAAAAATATTATTAAATATATTTGTTACGCGAAATCCTACCAGAAAAAAAGCACCCTCTACAAGTCTGTAGCACCTTATGAAAAAAAATATAGTAGTGATGACAGTGAAATTATATAATAAATTACCACTTTACTAAAATTACCAGTGTTAAAAAAATTTGCAAAAGTTTTAGACGAATCTTTAAATGATGAATTAAACTTTTATAATAAATTCTTAAATTACTGACATCAGGAAATATTTGCAGGCGAATAATTAGCAAATACAGTGGCTCTAATTAATATGTAAACACCAATGTAACCTATATATAGCAAATAAATTAATTTAAACTTCATGCGTATTTTTTCCTTAAAAATTTTTTTATTTCATTTGCAGATACTGACTGAGGGAGAAGAGTGGCCGTCCGTCCTACGCCAGCGGCCATTCTTCTGAAGATGACGACGAGCCTTCTTACCTTGAAGTACCACTTCTTCAACCCTAAGCTGGGTACTGCTCCCACTTTAATGATAACAAGTGGTCTGTGTTTGGACTGAAAAGGGCTGAACATTTGTTCGAAGGTTTACAAATATTTCACTTGCAAGAAGATTTCTTAAAATAATACTCAAAGACTATTAGGGAATCGTTTCTCATCTCGAGGGTCGCTTTGTTATTAAAATGGGTCGTAATATTTTCTAGAAATAAGACCTATATATGCCTTATATAAAAAGTTATCCCTTTCGGACCGATGCTTTAGCTATGATGAAAATAAATACTCTTAAATAGGAGATATACATAATTTAATCCGAAGACATTTTTGGTCAACACAATATGTTGTGTGGTTAAATTTTTCTGAAACGATTAAAGAAAAGAAAAGAGGGAGTATGGGACTCGAGGAGTATGGGACATATCTATCTATCCGCTAAACACCAGCTCATCCATGAGTGAGATCACTGCCCAATCACACTTTTCGTATTTTATTTCGGTTTATATGTTGCTTAATATATTTGCACCGGGGAAAGTAAGAATTTCCTGTACAAACAAAATTTCTTCCTACTTTAGGTTTAAAAAAATCTGAAATCATGTGCCGAGTTTACGCCTTTCAAAAAAGATTTGATTTCGCTTCAAAACGGCCTATATTCATAAATATACGTCAGCCACGACTGACATCCGCTTGGTGTTAAACGAGTAAGCCTCTTTCAATTTAATTGTAACAAAAGTTTAATTGAGCTCTAATTATTTTTAATGCTTGCTCTAAATATTATGTAAAATAAATATGTGATAAGGTCGCGAACATTTAGAACTTGTGACAATATTGCTCATGTTGTTATTGCTTTGGACTTCATATAAAAAGAGTATATAAATTCTTTATTGTACACCAAAACAATCACAGGAAATATGAAATAATTGTAGAGAAATCACGGCATATAAAGGCGGTTATATTGCAAATGCAATCTCTTAACAACTAACCTTCGATTATAAGAAACTCTTATAAAAAAAAAGTGCATAAAATACATAAATACATCCTACCACTCCTGCTAAACTAAGTAACATCGTATTCTGAATACCTTTCTAAAGCAATATACGCAGAAATATTTTATATACTTATATAATCAGATGCATACTACAATACATAAAAAACCTGACTAGTTTTCTGCTTTAGTGTAAATGTCTTACTACCCACCTACTTGCAAGTTGAGTGTTTTGAAGCCTTACAAAAAAAGTGTTGCCCGTTTAATAAATCCCAAAAACAATTTATTAATGCGTGTATTACGATTTGTATGAAGTGGTGTTATGTGTAAATATGATGTGTTAAAAAGAGTAATGATTACCTGTACTTTATCTACGTTTACCAAAAAAGGAGATATTTTCACTGAACGTTTAAATTTACTGCCCTTTTCTAAATCGTGTATATTTTTCAGGTAATATATAAACGAGGAAAAACTATCGCCATTTTATTTTGTTCTAGAGTAATTGTAATTGGAGATTAAGTGACTTTCGTTACTTAAAGATGATTTTGGCGTTTATCCCCATCTCCTCCTTTCCCTATTATTACGTAAGAAGAGGTATAGCATTTAACCAGTTTCTGACTTTCACAAGTATACTTGTTATCGACAGGTACTAAGAATACTTACTTGCCTTTCGTAAAGAATTCTGTTTTTTGGATATTTAAATATTTATTATGGAAACAAAACATTTTCTCAAATTTCAATATGTTAATAATTAACTTTGAGGCCAGGCGGTTATAAAATATATAAAGGACCTATCACTCCTAGTAGGGACACCTTCAAAATCAAAGTTCTTATCCCGTCCACCATGTTCGTTCCACAACAATTGACTTAACACCAAGTTCGTTCCACATCAATTGACCCCTACGCGGATAACTCAAAATAATTAATTCTCCCTTACCCATGGCCACTGTTTTGTACTTAATTCTCACCCATGGCCTGTTTTAGTAACTAATCCTCCGTTGAACAGGGCCTCTATTTTAGTAACATATTCTCCCTTACCCAAGGCCTCTGTTTAGTAACTAATTCGCTTTTACCCATGGCCTGTTTTAGTAACTAATCCTCCGTTACCTATGACCTCTGTTTCAGTAACTAATTCTCCCTTACATCAAACATGTCGATTAAAGTATCATTTGTAAAAAATCTAAATAGCACACTATAACAAGTATGCAGGCATGGTTCTCGTCTCTGTTCGATTATGTGTACTGCAAAGGTATTCAAATGTCACAAATATACCTTTAAAATACATGTGATTTGTATTGAGCTGTTGAATTACCTTTTGATAGGTTAGCGCGGCTACTATGTTAGACTGTATCGTTATTTGCTGTCAGGTGAAATCTCTGACAGGCATAGATAGAAAAGAAGCAGGAATTTTCTGCACGAGCTCGAATACTAACACGTAAAATTGATGCGAAAACCTAAATGATTTGACAGTCACGTTAGAAAAAGGGTACATTCCCGTGACGATTTAGCCCAACTAGTTTCAAACCCATTTGGGGTCCTTTAGTCGTTAATTTTGTGCAAAGTGACGAAGATTAAAAAAAGAACTTATTTTTACCGACTCCTGGAACTGCTGCATTTTTCTAAATATAGACTCATTGTTTTAGATCAAATATTCCATTGGAAAAGCTACCCTCAGTTCATTTAATCTACGAAGATGTAAGCAAAAATTTGTTTGTATTCGTGTTTTTTTTAAAGTGAACGAAGGTAAGCCGCCACGCTTGTGTCGGTGACGCTGAATAGGTAAATATGAGTGCATAGTTCCAATAACTTTCACTATACGAAAAATCTATCATTTTAATTATTGTTTTTCTAATTTATTTATTATTAAGGTATAGATGATAATGTGTAATTGTATAGCATGAGACTTCTGTGAGGTGTCTGCACGTTACATTTCCAAAATATAGCGCTAAAGAATAAGATAATGTAGAATAACAATAAATAAATGTAAATATTGTGTCATTATTTGGTTTCCTTGCTGTAGAAAAATATATATATGACAATTTTTTAAACAGTACGATGTTTCATCAGCCCATTCCCAACTTTCTTGACTCCTAGATCCCTCATTCAACGAAACGCAGCAAAATTATTAAGCACAAATGTTTAAGGACATTGGTGTGTGCCACAAATGTTATAATGATATTGGGGCGGACCACAAATGTTATACCAACATTGGTGTGTACCACAAATATTATGGGAATATTGGTGTGTGTGTGAATGGTACATCACTCATTTACAGTTTGCCGATGATGTGGTCATTATGGCAGAGACTAAGATCTCAATACAATGCTCGATGACCTCGACAGTTTCTCAGCAGGTGGGCCTAAAAATGAATATGGATAAGACGAAAGTTACGTCGAATATCCACGTTCCGCTCCACTCTATCATCGTTGAGAACTCGCCAATCGAAATTGTAGACGAGTATACATACCTGGGACACATAGTCCAGCTAGGTAGGTCCAATTTTGAGAAGGAGATCAACGGCCGAATCCAACTCGGTTGGGCAGTGTTCGGGAAACTAGACCAGATATTTTCGTCCAATATCCCTCAGTGCCTGATGACGAACCTTTTCGAACAGTGCGTGTTGCCAGTGATGACCTACGGCTCCGAAACGTGGTCGCTGACTATGGGCCTCATTCGGAAGCTCAAAGTCACTCGGCGTGCGATGGAGAGAGCTATGCTCGGAGTTTCTCTACGCGATTAAATCAGAAAGGAGATTCGTAGCAGAACCAAAGTCACCGACATATCTCTACGAATCGCGAACCTGAAGTCGCAACAGACGGGGCACATAGTCCGACGGACCGATGGACGTTGGGGCCCGAAGGTGCAGTGTAGGGAGACCGACAACATTAAGAGGGTCGCCGGTAGCCGCTGGAGCCAAGCGACGCAAGACCGGGCCTTGTGGACATCATTACATGAGATCTATGTCCAGCAGTGGACGTCCATCAGTTGAAGAGACGACGACGACGGCGATTGGTGTGTCCCACAAATGTTTTAGTGATATTGGGGCGGACCACAAATATAAGGATATTGGTGCAGGCCACAAATGCTATAACAATATTGGTGCGTACCACAAATATTATAGGAATATTGGTGTGTGCCACAAATGTTATATCTATATTGGTGCGGGCCACAAATGTTATGGAAATGTTAGTGTGTGCCACAAATGTTATATTGATGCGCGCCACATATGTTCTAGTGATATTGGTAAGTAAGTAAGTAAGTAGCAGCCCATTAACGTCCCACTGCTGGGCACAGGCCTCCTCACTCCGAGGAGCGAGGGTTTTTAGAGCATAGACCCACCACGCTGCTCCACTGCGGATTGGCAGGCATAGTACACAAGTGCACTCTCTATTCCTTCACTCTCATAGTCCGATGTGACGGGAATCCGACACGACCGGAGAGAGATCAGGCGCAGGACCGACGGCTTAACGTGCTCTCCGAGGCACGGGGGTGGATCACACCGCCAACTTCCCAACTTCGGGCAAATATTGAGAAAATCTTAATAGAAAACTCAATATTGGTTTTTGAATTGGCCCGACCCGGGACTCGAACCCAGGACCTCATGTCTGTAGTCGAACATGCTAACCACTAGACCAATGAGGCAGTGATATTGGTGCGTACCACAAATGTTATGGGAATATTAGTGTGTGCCACAAATGTTATATCAATATTGATGCGGGCCACAAATGTTCTAATGATATTGGTGCGTACCACAAATGTTATGTCTATATTGGTGCGGGCCAAAAATGTTATTACGATATGTGTACGTGCCACAAATGTTATAACGATATTGGTGCGTGCTACAAATGTTATAACGATATTGGCGCGGGCCACAAATGTTATGACTATATTGGTGGAGGCCACGAATGTTATAAGGACGTTGGTACGAGATGTGCCCGTATTATGGACACGGCGGTTTGTACGTGAATACGTTTCGAAATGGCGGCGCGTCCCCCTCCGCCGCGCGCGATGTTTCACAATCCTTAGTGTATTTTTTGATCCTTTAGCTATCCAGTGGTGTAATTGAATTTCCGATGGGTGTTGATAGATATGTGGATACAAAACCAAGCTGTATCCCGCGACTTTGTTATCATTCGTTTTTATTTAATTGCCTCCCTGTGGATGCGATTTTAAAGACATATTCTCGTCGAAATCGTGTTCCGATATAACACCAACCTGGGAACCCAGGACCTCATGTCTGTAGCTGAACATACTTAAGGCAGGATACTTTTAAGATATTGCAACTGTCTGGACTAAAAAGACTTCGTAGCTAGTTACCACCGTACCAGTAAAAATGTACCGCCAAGCAGAAAGATTGTGTAGAAACCATAAGTAAATTATCTATCACCAGGTTCCAACGTAAACTGTACAAAGCTAAAATGTCAACAATTAAAAGTGCGTGCGTAAAAAAAAACACAAGTTAGAAGTGAAACTTCTTTGGAAAACTAATTTTTAAGTCTTCTTTATATTTATACAAATGTAAAACTTAAGATTTCCGAGACTTGGGGAGGGAAAATGGAACATATTTTAGACATTTAATTGTCATTGTAATACTAAAAGTGTAGAAAATTAATACAAATAATTTATTGAAATGGCAAACGACGTAAATAAAAATGCCACGTGTTTTTGTCAGTGTTAGAAGTTTTGTTTTTGAATTTAACATTTACAAATTTGCATAAAAAACGCTGCACATCTTCGTGACGCTAATCACGCGATTCATCCGTAAAAATGTTAACCTTTTGCGTCCTAAAGATGTTTCAATTCATATATACGCTTATGTTAGCAACGAATTTAGTGTAATCGTAAAAGGACTAGTCTTCACATATCATTTTGTACATTGCCTTGAATGTCGATACTTTATTAAACACTTAAATTTCAGATTAAATGCCTTTTGGTGTAATCTCAATGAAATAAACATTAACAAAGCATTGTATTTAAGTATAGCTGATCATATATCTTTTAGTGATAACAAAATAAAAGCTTTTTTGCAAAATAATTATAAATATTTAAACTGTAATACCAAAAAACAATTTTTTTGAAGTTTTGTTTATCATTTTTTCCTTATGATCTTATAGATAACATAGACTTTTAGCTGTCGTGTAATTTTTTCAATGTTACTCTTTCTGTGCAGCTCAATTTTTACGCAAACCGTTTTGTACTACACAGGACGTAATATTAAGTCCAAACAAAAATGTTTGTTTACTGCGCTGGCCTTATTATTACGTCTCAATAAAGACGTTTGTCGCCTTCTTTTAACGTAACAATCCAAATTATATAGTAAATGTTTACATAGGTGTTGCCATATTCAAAAAACTTTCGAGTTAAATAAGTATTCGTCAAATTTATTTTATTAACATTTTATAAAAATATATCTTATCGCTCATTAGCAATCTCTTCCAGAGAACCCTTGCGTTAGGTAAACCGTTAAAGAAAGGAGAAAAAAGGTAAGTGTTGTGTATAAATGAGTAGGCATACAATTACTACACATAATATATACATACATCTGTCATTTCACTTTCTAAATTTGGAGATCATCTGGCACTGACGATAAGTTGATTGCACTAATCGTGAAGGATTTGTGAAAAAATTTCGTTTTAGTGTATTGACTTAAGTGCAAGCTCCTCAACACGGCGAGCGATGGGAGTAGCAATCGGACGGAATTCAAAATTGCTTTTAAGATAGGGTGCAGTTTTTAGGTTAAACAGTAGAGAAGAGAGAGAATGTGCAAATTCTGGGGAAATCTGATGGTTAGCCACCTGAGCATTGTAGGAAATTTTGAACGTTACTATATTTAAAAAGTGAACTTTTTTTTTCGTTGGGAAATGCTTGTATGCACTGGCACCGACCATGTGTAAGGAGTGTGGGACTCGGCTAACAAGAAGGCCTAGCAATACCCACTAAAGCCCAGCGAAACTCTTCATCCATGAATAAGGCACCAGGGGTTCAACTTTCGCATATATCACTTTAGTCACCTAATGAGACAAACAATACTGATGAGGTTTTTGTTTGAGAAATTTTAAGTTTTTTGACATTTAATTTACTATTAATTCCTTTATAGCTTTGGGAAATTTATTATATAATTGAGCACTTATAGAAAAACTTTTAGCATATTATGTTCATAAGCCTGACATATACGAGAAGCGTCTTTTGTCGCCGTTGGTGCGACTAAGTTAAGACGTAATAATTCGTAAGCTGCAGTGGAAGGGTTAAAGTGAGTTTACCTAGGAGGTACTTCATATTGTGAGGAAAAATATAAGTTACTATTTATTCCGATATATTACTTTTATAACAAACTTTCCAGGACATAATATCACCCATAGAAAAGCGTCATAGGACAAAAGTAGTATATTGCGTTGTAACTGTGTATATAATTACTGATAACAACATTGACTGTTGTTATTAAACATGGGAACCTTATTAAAAATAGCCCTTCACATATTTTAATACTAATTGTTAACAAATGAGTGTATAAACTATTCGATTTAACGTAATATTAGCTATCGTAAATTGACGAGACTATGTACCTATCAGATATACACAAGTTTCATCTTATGAATCTCTAAAACCTTTTGCCGGTATATTTTTTAAGTGAATGACATTGCGGTACCCTTTGTTAATCACGTCTCTATTCAGGTGGATATGTGAATCCAGTTCACAAATTAATTAAACAAGAGACCTTTAAATCGAATAAAAGAATTCCTCGAAAGCTGTAACCAAAATTTACATTACTATATTTACTTAAATAAAGTACATTTAAGTAAATAGAATGTTGTATGTTGAACATGTGAATCTAGTTCGTGAGTCAAGCTATCTTTTTAATCAAATAAAAGACACCCGAAACTTTTAATTGGATTGTACTCTATGTAGTTCGTACAAGTTATTATATAATATTTAAATATAATATAAACTTACACTCAAATATAAACTTTACGATTATAAATACTTATCTGTTTTGAAAACGTTTAATAAGTGCAAATAATATTACGTGATTATGAATTTAATTTAATTTGATTTGATTTCATTTAAGTTAACTTAATTGTATTTAATTTAGTTTAGAGGTGAGGTGAGGAATGAGCTGTGGTCAATATTATCTACGTATGGGGTGAGCGGTTGTCTGATCCAAGCATTGAAGTCTCTCTATGAGGGTTCTAGTGCTTGTGTCAGAATAAACGGAGCGTACACGGAGTGGTTTCCTGTCGAAAGAGGTGTTCGACAGGGATGTGTTGCGTCACCATGGCTGTTCAACCTTTTCATGGATAAATGTTTGACAGATTTAAAAGAAAGTATGTATGGGTTAAGAATGAATGAATTACTCATCAAATGTTTACTCTACGCTGATGATCAAGTAATACTTGCGTCATCCGCTAACGAGCTTCAGGAGATGCTAAATATTATGAATGAAGCTTTGAAAGGGAAAGGAATGAAAGTGAATGTAAACAAAACGAAAGTTATGCTTTTTGAACGAGATGAATCTATGATGAATGGCAATATTTTGATAGATGGGGAACAAGTGGAAGAGGTGAAAGAATTTGTATACTTGGGATCTAAATTTACAAAAGATGGAACATGTGA
>JACTOM010000922.1:5290167-5360608 GCA_015832385.1 Elymnias hypermnestra | reverse complement strand
TCTATACACACTATACACTAGTGACTTCCCAAGATTCAAATCGGTCCATTTCGCACAGTTCGCGGATGATACCGCACTGTTCACCTACTCCAAAGATCCCTACCAGATAGTCTCGAGACTCCAAGAAGCGGTCCACGGCATAGCCGATTGGTTCCGTAGATGGAGAATCGAGGTGAACCCTGAGAAGAGCGTCGCGGTCCTCTTCAAAGGGTTAAAAGTAATTCCTTACGCCACATTACCAAAAATAAGGCTCTACGACATGGATATCCCATGGCGTGACACGGCCAAATACCTGGGAGTAACCCTTGACAGGAATTTGAACTTCGACAAGCACATAAGCACAGTTCGTGGCAGAGCTGCGCTTGTGTTATACAGATTATACCCTCTGATATGCAAAAGAAGTAAAATGTCACTTCGCCACAAAGTGACACTTTACAAAACTTGCATCAGACCAATCATGACGTACGCTAGTGTCGTTTTCGCACACGTGCCAGGATACCGCCTGGACCGTATGCAGACACTACAGAATAAATTCATGAGGATGGCTACGGGATGCCCCTGGTACGTCCGTAACAAAGATCTACATAGGGACTTAGAACTCCCCACGATTAGAAGTTATTTAAAAACGCTCTCCGAAAATTATTTCGAGAGAGCCATGAAACATAGTAACCCACTAGTGGTTAACGCGTCCTCCTATACGGCCTATCTCAACATCCCGCCTAGGAAGAGACGGCCCAAACACGTCCTTTACGACTCAGACGACTCGACTACGAGAGACAACCTCCTATATCAGGTAGGGCCCGACACACACACAAGCAATACACAGCGACTCCGCCGGCGGAGTCGAGGTCCCCGACTTCTGACGTCACCCGGACGTGGACATCACCCACGTTCCCGGGGGCGCTTCTGATTTTGTCCGTTTCAGGTGATGTTCTGCGATAACGTCGCTCCAAGCCGACGCTCGGTCTCGCAGGAGACGCCCTTGGAGCGGCGTTTCCCCCGGAGAGCGAGCCCTTCTTAGGGCTCGCACTCGAAAAGTGGCGGCCTCCATAAGAGCCCGTCCATCTTCCGGTTACGCTGTACAAGCCAGTAGGGCTAACAGCTAAATACACTCCGAACAAAAAATAAAAAAGCATATAAAATTTGGTACGAATCGGTACAGCCGTTTCGGAGGAGTATAGGTACGAAAACTGTGACATGAGAATTTTATATATATTAATATAACAAGATCTTAAATACTAGTTAAAATTGTAGACCTACTTTTAGATAATCTCAACATGCTAATTCTTACTGTTAACAATTTAAACAATTATAGAACATAAAAGCAAACAACAAAACTAAAAGGAAAAAAATCCAAGTACCAAAAGTAGTCATTATCTTTTTTTTAATTTGACAAAGCTGTCACTAAAAATGTCTATATTAATGACATTGTTGACACTGTTATAGGTATTTAGAAGCCGAAACATCGAGATTCGTTTTAGAGATCCTAACTATTAATGGAACTTAATTTTTTACTCTATATGGCCTAGGTATTCTTGTGTAAAAAAATATAGATCCAACAGCTTTCTACTATTACATAGGCTAAGTAACTTATAATAATTAAGGAATCTCGGAAATAACAAAATGGTATTAACTGGACAGCAAAAGGAAGACAGGTAGTTAGGCTAAGATGGGAAGATGATAGAAAAATAGGAGGCGCAACATGGTCTCGAACAGCAAGGAATAGATCAGAATGGAGAGCTTTAAAGGAGGAGCTTTTATTCATATTATCTATTAACTATTTTTTCTCAAGTTATAATACTACATATTTACTAAATCTATATATATATTTAAGCTAAGATCAATAATAAAGGCTTTTATTTACGTTATATCACCAAATCTAACGTGATTTAAGAATCGTTAATGAATACGTTCATATTCGACAATACTTCTTACCAATACGTTAAAGATTAGTTAATTGGTTTGTGAATTATTTAGCACTGCGGTGACTTTGCAGAGGTCAATAAACTTAAATGTGCTGTTAATTGAGTTCAATATTTCCGATGTACGTTAGATATAACGCTGTTATTAAAAATCCGTGTAAATCTGCGATGCGACGGTGACATGCAACGCCGCTGGGTACGATTAGTATGCGCCCTTCCATTTTTGTGGCGGTCGTAAAAGTTTTGTCTCTCTCCCTCTTGCTGTGTTTGGTATAGTGCGTCTCCTTCGCTCTCGCGGCAAACAGGCCTCGGGCCGGGGGACACGTAGCGTTGTCCGCCGTAAGTTCCGCGGTCGTCCGCCGACTCGACGCGGCGCTGACGTGCGATACGCTAAACTAGTGTTCCCACCGTGAAATCACCAGTGTTATTTGTTTATACCTACTATGGCTTTGATTACATAGCCCCAAGGATTGATCCAATAGTGCGGTGTACTGTACCAGTGTATGTGAAGTTCGAACTAATATTGTGAAACAAGTCGGCCGTGTTCGTTTTATGTGCTGGATCGTGATTAATCGTAATTTACATCGCTTTTACTGTGTCGGGTCGGTATCGATCGCGTATCGGAACAAAGCGGATTGTTTTGGAACCGGTGCTGCTTGAGGTGAGCGATCTTTGTATATAGTGTTAAATTGTACGACTAACGAAAGAGTGGTAGACGCACGCAACCGGTGCACGGTGTCGCGAAGGGCGGGGGGGCGATGCACCGCTGTTAAAAACTATGTATGGATTTTATTTCAGACATATCTTCCTACATAACGAGATGCCTTGATAGCCTATTACATACACGTGTTTATCTGTTAAGATTGACAGCTTCTAAACCTATACAGGCACCACTAAGTTCTCTTTGTAAAACATACATGCCTAATTGTTATTAAAAATTAAGAAGGACATGCAATTTTGGGATATGTGTACTCTATACCGATTTGGGTCTGTACTCGAGGCTTTGCCTTACAATGGGACGTTAATAAGCTGCTACTTACCTTTTATTTTACCTTTACTACATGATCTTGTAACAAAGTCTATATTGGCGTACCGAGTGTTGTCTTGGAGCATCTAATAGCTTCGCATTTAGAGTGAGTAATGCCTTCCCTAATGGGCTAATGGCTCTGCTGGCCGCCGCTCGAAATATTTATAAAGCGGTCGAACGAATCGCACCGTGTCAACAAGCGGTGGGCTGTTTGCCTTCCCATTTAGGCGACAAGGGAGCCGATAAGGCGAAACTCAACTTCAACAGCGGACCGCCACAAATGGAATAAATATAGATTTCACTACAGTAACTACGTATACCTCAGTGTTTTTGTTATAGTCATAAATATCTCTACGTTTCTTATGTCAAATGTCTATCCAACATAGACTATATCAACATAAATCAAATAAATCTTAATATAAGACCTTCTTAGATTACCATTTCAGTTCGGAAATTTCATGTTTTCAAAAATCAGATTTCAACTACACGAAAAAATACGTTAACATATCTAACAGGTTTTTACTTAAATGATGAACTTGACAATGATTTAAAACTAATACATGAAAAAAAAAACGATTTTAAAATATTTTGTCTGTCTATTGCTTTTGACTAATCGTTTGTAAGCGGTCGATTCTGACACAATGTTTATAGCACTTAACAAATGACACTTGTCTGGTGCCCAAATGTTGGAAGTCCCAAGAGATAATGCGAAGAGTTCAAATTCGAAAATTCTTTATTAAAGTAGGCACTTGTGTCAAATATACTAACAATTAACTAACATAGTCTTATTTTATTTCAAATGTAACTAACAAAAAATGGAACGTTTTAAGTTTTCTGAAAATAAATGATTATTATAAATATTACAGACTTACATTCAGATAAGAAATATATACACTTACAATCTAAAGTTACGAGGGTTCCTTTGCTCCCTGTTCTGAGAAGAACCCGCAAAGTCAGTCGAGTATTTTTATTTTTTTCTATATCGATCAGAGTAATTCATTCACTCCCACGCTAAGTACCTATTCCTTTAAATTATAGAAGATTTCTCAATTACCTTGCATTTAATAAAAGGTTTATAATGGCGTGGTTAATTTAATAAGGTTTTTATGAATAAGTGATGTTTTCGATGATACAATTAATATATTATAACTTGAGAAAATTCTTTTACGTCAATTTCTTTTGTGTCACAGATGTTTTAATTTCACACATCATTTTCCGAATTATGTTATGTTTGTATTTTAAGAAACAAAATCTGATTGTTTATTTGTTATTCAATTTCCAATGGAAAAATACAAAAATTGTTTGGATTT
The DNA here is from genome assembly GCA_015832385.1 of Elymnias hypermnestra. Classification (NCBI taxonomy): domain Eukaryota; kingdom Metazoa; phylum Arthropoda; class Insecta; order Lepidoptera; family Nymphalidae; genus Elymnias; species Elymnias hypermnestra. Next base: position 5,356,349 of record JACTOM010000922.1, on the reverse strand, counting down.
TACACGGGATCGCATACGCGTGTGAAACTTCCGGGAACAGTTAGTGTAATATGTTAAAAGTCAATTGCTGTTACTTATTCTCGCTAAAACTCGACATCTGGACTGATTTCGTTAATTTTGGTTTTGAATACTTTGTGGAAGTCCAGGGTGAGTGATTCTGTAAAAAATGCTCGGAATATACCTACCTACTAAACTATACCTACCTGTCAAACATTTGACGTTCGTCCCGTCGTTTAGAAACCAATTGCATTTAAAAGTCGTTCGGAAATGAAATAAAATTTACAAGAATACTTTTTGTCATATGCATATTTAAATTTGATAGCAAATTTAAAATTTACGGACTTTTTTTGATTACGAATTCATATTTCTTAGTGAAGTTGTAAGGTTTTGCAATTAACATTATTTATTTATTGATTTTGATGCGGGACGAAGTTTTCAGTTAGTATTATATAAATTATTTCTTTTGCGTTGTGTGTGATTGTAATTTACATTCACTCTTGCAATAAATATTATTTGATTTGACACAACAAAAGTCCTATCCGTCCCAGAATAAAAAAAAAGTATTGTTTTTCTAAATTTACTTAACTAATTGCGTCAGCGTCTGGGAATGGAATCCAGGACTTTCCCATGGAAGCAAATATTCATACTAGTACTCATACAGGTCATATTCCTTAATAAGAAAACATTATTTATACTTTTTATTAATGCCACATGATATTTTTTTTATAAAACTTTCTTGCTGTCGTATAAAAGATATCCATTTACATAAATGGATGTTCATTGCGTGTTGTTCCTTAAGTGTATATAAAAACAACGTCAATATAAATACTCATTGTCCTATTAACGAGTAGATAGTTACGATTCGTAACAAGGTGTATTTGTACCGATTGTTGTATGAATTAACACAAAATAGTAAACAAATATGTAATTTCTTAGAATTTCTTGATTTTCAATCAGAGATAAAAGAATATTTTTTATGATAAATATGCAATTTACTTTGCGTAATTTCCTATTCTGTGGAAATTTGTATTTTTCAAAATTTGCCTCGCTGGTTATCGAACTCAGAACCTCTGTTACCCATGTTTGTACTCGCACCATTGCGGCGTCTGTTTAGGAATAGGGTTTGTTAGAAACAAGGTCGCCCATTTGTATACTTCAGTTAAATTTTGTAGTCTGTGGTTGAATAAACTCTAGTCAGTCTTCTTCTTCTTCTTTTGTTTAGTGGCTTTCAGGTATGCCAACCAGGCACAGATTATCTCGCCAGTGTCAAATCTAGTCAGTCTCTCTCTTCTCGAACAGTGTCTATTTTTATTTCGAAATACCCTTCAGTTAATTTTTATTGAGTCTGTGGTTGACAATAACCTCTAGCCAGTCTCTCTCTCTCTCGCGCTCTCTGTCTTCTCGAACAGTGTCTTATTTTTATTTCGAAGTACCCCTCAGTTAAATTTTATTGAGTCTGTGGATGAAAATAAACTAGTGAATCTCTCTCTTTCGCGCACTCTCTCTCCTTGAACTGTGTCTATTTTTATTTCGAAATACCCTTCAGTTAAATTTTGTATAATTTGTGGTTGACAATAAACTCTAGTTAGTCTCTATCTCTCTCTCCTCGAGCAGTGTCTCTTTTTATTTCGAAATACCCTCCAGTTAAATTTTGTAGAGTCTGTGGTAGACAATAAACTCCAGTCAGTCTCTCTCTCCCTCTCTCTCTCTCTCTCTCCTCGAACAGTGAAATTTTTATTTTAAAGTACCCTTCAGTTAAATTTTGTAGAGTCTGTGTTACACAATAAAGTCTAGTCAGTCCTCTCTTTCTCTCCATGAGCAACGGATATTTTTTACTTACACTAATGTATGCATGTCTTATTTTATATTGTCCGTGGTCTACAGTAAAGTGTACCCAAATTCTCTCTCTCTCTCTCTCTCTCTATCTCAGGGTCTACTTGAATAGTGAGTATTTGATTGTGAAGCCAATTAATAACCAGACACTTCGCGTATACAATGTCTTTATGTAAACATGATATTGGGTTTTAAATTCACGCTGTCCACAAATTATGGATGCCAAAGAAAACATCGGTACCTTTTTTAACCAAATGTAATGCGACACTTAACATACTAAGTGTGTCTGTGTAATAGATACCTCATTAGTTTTACGACCTAATTTAAATAATTATTTGAGATGTGAATATAAAACAGCCGCCATCGAGAATGTGGCCCATATAGATTAAGGGCTTTCCACATTGACCGGTTTTAAATTCTCATATATAACGCAGCTTTAGAAGTGGTACCATTAATTAAAATAGTGCGTGTGTAGCTATACACCTATTTTTGTCAATTCGTTTTGTGAATAAGTATTTAGTTGTTAATTTTTTTACAGAAGAGCTTTTTGAAAATTAAGATTAATTAACCAACGAAATGTGGTCTCATTTTTGGCTCGAATAACATATAGACCATTGTTTCCCGAATTTGTTTTGACAGCCTCATTGGTCTAGTGGTTAGCATGTTCGACTACAGACATGAGGTCCTAGGTTCGAGTCCCGAGTCGGGCCAATTCATAATCAATATTGAGTTTTCTATTAAGATTTTCTCAATATTTGCCCGAAGTTGGGAAATTGGCGGTGTGATCCACCCCCGTGCCTTGGAGAGCACGTTAAGCCGTCGGTCCTGCGCCTGATCTCTCTCCGGTCGTGTCGGACACATCGGACTATGAAAGTGAAGGAATAGAGAGTGCACTTGTGTACTATGCCTGCGAATCCGCAGTGGAGCAGCGTGGTGGGTCTATGCTCTTAAAACCCTCGCTCCTCGGAGTGAGGAGGCCTGTGCCCAGCAGTGGGACGTTAATGGGCTGCTACTTACTTACATTGTTTCCCAACTTTTAACCTTTCTTGTTTTAAGATACATAAACGATAATTTTAAGATAGAAATCAATGTGAAATTGTTATCAAACCATCGTAAAACTTAATGAAAAACCACAATTCAAATAAAAAGTAATTTTATTATCAATTTCTCTCTATTAATTCAGTGCGATCCTTGCCCCTAACTTTTGGGAAAAACTGGTATAGACTATTCTGGATTCTGCTGTGTCATTAGCTAATTTTTTGAACGTTTTGATTATTTATCCAAATATCTATATTAAGGCCCATATAACCGATTACAAGACCCTATCTATATACATTAAGGCCTACGTATCGTGTAAACATTTAGTTATTTCGATATTACAAATCGACGCTATATATAATAAAATAATATTATCTTTATTGCAAATTTACATACAACTTATACGGGATATAAATAGGATAGTTAATAGAAACAACAACAAAAAAATACCTAATTTATTATCTCACAATCGCCCCAAATAGTATTTTAAATAATTAACTAAACATATATTATATTTCTGAGCTCGCCAATTACTTCAAGGAATATGATATTATGTTAAATACTAAAGAAATAAGCTCTTGATAACCTTTTTAAGTCAAAGAATTCATAGAATTCAGTAATTTTTGGGTTTTACCTGCTTCTAGCCTCCTGACCCTAAGAGCTTACGTGATAAGAAAGGTATTTCCTTTAATGTAATCACAGCTATTAGAAGACTTAGGTCTAAAAATTAGGGTGATATTGTATTTTTATATATTCCTTTATTACTTTTTACACACATAATAAAAATACAAGATCTTAAATGAGATAAAAACAAATAGATGGAAAAAGTGTACAAAGGCGGCCTTATCTTGGAGCGATCTCCTCCAGACAATTCTTGAATTTTGTTAGTTTTAAGCAAGTAAGTGAGTAGCAGCCCATTAACGTCCCACTGCTGGGCACAGGCCTCCTCAATCATATGAGAGAGGGTTTTTAGAGCATAGACCCACCACGCTGCTCCACTGCAGATTGGCAGGAATAGTACACAAGTGCACTCTCTATTCCTTCACTCTCATAGTCCGATGTGACGGTAGACACAACCGGAGAGAGATCAGGCGCAGGACCGATGGCTTAACGTGCTCTCCGAAGCACGGAGGTGGAACACACCGCCAACTTCGGGTAAATATTGACAAAATCTTAATAGAAAACTCAATATCAATTTTTGAATTGGCCCGACCCGGGACTCGAACCCAGGACTCTGTATTCGAACATGCTAACCACTAGACCAATGAGGCAGTTCATTGTTAGTTTATATTGTCGTGTTCGACTACAGACAAAGGTCCTGGTTTCGCGTCGGGGGGGGGGGGGGGNGGGGGGGGGGGGGGGGGGGGGCAATTCAAAAGTCAATATTGAGTTTTCTATTAAGATTTTCTCAATATTTGCCCGAATTTGACAAATTGGCGGTGTGATCCACCCCCGTGCCTTGGAGAGCACGTTAAGCCATCGGTCCTGCGCCTGATCTCTCTGATCATGTCGGATCGGACTATGAAAGTAAAGGAATAAGGAGTACACTTGTGTATGCCTGCCAATCCGCAGTGGAGCAACGTGATGGGTATATGCTCTAAAAACCCTCTCTCATATGAGTGAGGAGGCATGAGTCCAGCAGTGGGACGTTACTTGCCTACTTACCTATTCGTTAATCTCGATATAACTCGAGAACGACTGGATAGATTTGGGTAATTTTGGTTTTGAATTAATTGTGGAAGTCCAGGGAAGGTTTAAAAATGGAGTAAATACTAAAAAATGCTTGGAATATACTAAAAACACCAAATTTCCCTAAGAAACTATCTCTATCAGTCAAACGTTTGATATTCGTCCCGTCCTTCAGAAAACAAATTAAATTTAAGAGATATTTAAATGATAATTGTTTTAAAGTGAAACTTCCTTAAGTAAACTTTAAAAACGCGTCACAAAGATGTGCAGCGTTTTTATGCGATCTCTACGTGATCGAATGAGAAATGAAGAGATCCGTAGTAGAACCAGAGTCACCGACATAGTCCTGCGAATCGCAAACCTTAAGTTGCAATGGGCGGGGCACATAGTCCGAAGGACCGATGGACGTTGGGGGCCGAAGGTGCTGGAGTGGCGACCTCCCACAAGGTGGACCGACGATATAAAGAGGGTCGCCGGTAACAGCTGGAGCCAGGTGGCGCAAGATCGTGTCTCGTGGACGTCATTACGTGAGACCTATGTCCAGCAGTGCACGTCTATCGGTTGAAGCGACGACGACGACGACGAATGCATTTCAATTTTTCACTCGTCATTTAATAATTCAATAAACTATTTTTCATAAAATATAAATATTTCATAAATACTCTTTTTTTAAATTTTAAATTCAAAAACAAAACTTTATTAATAATTTCTTACATTGTCAATAAACACGTGGCATTTTTGTTTACAAATCGTCATTTGAGATTTCAATTAATTTTCGACAAAAACAAGACTTACAAATTAGTTTAGCAAAGAAGTTTTACTTCTGACATGTGTACTTCGTACGCACGCACTTTTAATTTTATTTATTGATTCTGAGGCTGTACGAACTTTCCGTAAAATATATCTTTACAGTAAAAACTGTTAGATGTAGGTACTTTGTCTGATCCCAGCAGCGGGCGTGAACATTGTGGCGGCGATCCGACCTCATCTGGAACAATGGCTTTCCAGAGAGCACGGATCGCTCTCCTTTAGATTGGTGCAGGTTCTGACCGGGCATGGATGCTTCGGAAAGTTCCTGCATCGAATTGGCCGGGAGGAGTCACCCGCTTGCCAACAGTGTGGTGCAGCAGTCGACTCAACGCATCACACTGTGGCAGAGTGTGCAGCCTGGGGACCTCAACGTCACCTCCTGGTGGCAATGATTGGCGGTGATCTCTCGCTGGGGAGCATTATAGGTGCGATGCTCTCCAATGATAGGATGTGGGCCGGAGTATCCTCCTTCTGCGAGACCGTAGTCTCGCTAAAGGAAGCCCATGAGCGAGAAATGGAGAATGCAGCTGATGCTCCCGCTCACCGCCGAAGGAGGCAGGGTACTAGGCGGCGCGTGTTTGCGCGCCTCCTTCCACCTCCTTGAATTCTCAGTTGGACTCANAGGGAGAATGCAGCGGATGCTCCCGCTCACCGCCGAAGGAGGCAGGGTACTAGGCGGCGCGTGTTTGCGCGCCTCCTTCCACCTCCTTGAATCCTCAGTTGGACTCATCTGGGGTACCAGGGACGAATGCGAAAGTTGATCACCTGGTGCCTCACTTACGGATGAAGAGGGTTCCGCTGGGTTTTAGTGGGTATTGCGAGGTCTCCTCCCTCGCCGAGTCCCACACTCCTGACCTGTAGGTCGGGGTTCGTGCCTAAATGCATTTCCCAGCGAAAAAAAAAAAAAGGTACTTTGTCTGATAATGATCATTTCATTAATACTTTCCCCTGGATACAATTAACAATTACTAAATTATCTAGTTTACTACTTGATATTTCGATTTGTTCAATAAATAATGCCTTTGCAATCTAAATGGAATGTGTTGATTAACGTTAGTAGTACAGACTCATTTGTATCTCGTTTGTTTAGCGGAGTTTATCGTATCTTGAATCAGATTAAACGAGATTAGTATTCACAACGCTGAATTTACTTTGAATTATACCTATGACGTTATTTTACCAAAAATAGATTTGGATACTTTTATGAATAAACGTGTGTCTTTATCAAAATTATAAATCTGAATAGTTTCAATGGTAAACTCAGTTAATACTGCTTCTAATTAAATAGTTTTAATAATACATAACTCTTCCAAGGGGTTTTATTGTACAGAGCTCTTCAATAAAGATTTTCCGCATATTTTGATATACTAAATCTATATTTCATCAATGCATATAGCCTCAGAGGAGCTATGAGGACTTAGTGGGTAATACGTGTGGATTTTCATTCGAATCTATCTATATCGCCTCATTCCCATAGGGGTAGGCAGAGACCACGTCCTTCCACTTGCCACGATCCTTGCATATCTCCTTCGCTTCTTTCATTCTCATTAAACCTTTCGTACAAGTTCGTCGGTTTAGAGTAATGTTCACCTGGCCCTTATTTAAAATGTTCTGGATTTGGTCCAGGATTGTTCGCCTTGGTCTTCCCTTTCCAACTTTGTCATTCACTCTTGACTCATAAATCCTTTTTGTCAGTGTCCTTTCATTCATTAACCATCTAAGAATACCTTCCTTAATTTTAATACCACAACCTTCCCTTATCGCACTATTTCCCACTCTGTCACTTAGTTTCAATCCACTCATACTTCTCAACGCTGTAATCTCAACCGCATTTATTTTACTTTTATGCTTCTTCAGCCATTCCCAACTTTCACTACCATACATAAGTGTTGGCACCAACTTTCCTCCATGCACAGCCAGTCTGTCTATTCATAAAGACGTGCTGAGCACCATTTACCATATTTCCTGCATTCACTCTTCTATCAATATCACTTTCACATGTTCCATCTTTAGTAAATTTAGATCCCAAGTATGCAAATTCTTACACATCTTCTACTTGTTCCCCATTTATCAAAATATTGCAATTCATCATCAATTCATCTAACTAGTGGTCCTATTTGAAAAGTTCTTTCAGTTTTACTTACCCATTTATCGAGGAAGGCCTTGGGCTATATAGCATCACGTCACGACCAGTAAAAGCGAAATACCAATGGAAAAAAGTTCCAGAAACAGTAAGACAATATTTCTTTTCAGAACTTCCAGCGCGTGTGCTACGTAAACGAACAAAGTTACACGATAATCGGGTATGAAGAAATTGTTCCTCTTAAAAACATCTAAATAAAAGTCTTGGATGACAAATGTCTATCTCTTAAGGTTGACTTATTATAACCTTTAAGGTAATTACATTACCTATCTCTCTAACCCTCTTTGTTTCTTTTATGTGATGTAGACAAAGTCGCGCTATTACGGGCATAATTTTGAGAAATATATTTTCCAAGTGTCGTATATTCCTAACGTAAGAAATAGGCGATGTTTTTAAGATAACAATTTGTTTGAATATGAAATCAGGAACGTATCGCGTGAGCAATCTATTTCCAGTTACCATGTAAGTAGCTTGATCTGGTAGTCACAGTAATTTCTTTCACAGATCCTATTTAAATTCATGTCAAATTAATATATTCCAAGAATGCAAGAAACACAACGAGGATGGCTTTAAAACTAGGATATTTACACAGGTGTATGTGCACACTAATACGAAATGATTCAGTCATCTCCCTCTAGCCTGTTAATCCACAGTGGAGCAGTTTGGTGGGTCTATGGTCTAAATACCCTCTCTTAACTGTAAAACTAGGCTTGTTGTATAAATATCGATATATCGATTTTATTTTTTTCAATGTATCGATATTTTGGAGCGATAATTAATGCTATGATATATCGATGTGTCGATATAAAATTATATTTATATTTAATGTATTTTTAGTTTTGGTCAACTGGATTTGCCTTTTTAAAAATTGGATTTTAAGTTAACAAACTAATCTGTCAATTTCAACTTTAACTGCCCATTCGTATTGTATTCCGATGTATCGATATTTTTTAGTAAAAATATTTATATCGATATTGATATTTAAAAAATATATCGATATGATATATATCGATACTTTATTGCACTTCCGACATCCCTATTTAAAACATTGCTTTACGTAATCACATTTCTCTAAACCCAGAAGTTTACAGTATGCGGCCATCTGTATGTCCGGGAATTTATTTTCATAATATTTTTGATTTATTTAAAAAAGGACACCAACAGGTTGTATCATAATCTATAATACGAGTATATGCATAATAACTGCCTCATTGGTCTCATGGTTAGCATGTTCGACTACAGACATGAGGTCCTGGGTTCGAGTCCCGGGGCGGGCCAATTCAAAAATCAATATTGAGTCTTCTATTTAAGATTTTCTCAATATTTGCCCGAAGTTGGNAAAGACTCACCTAATATCGTTAGAAAGAACACAGAGGTCATTATTAAAAGTAATGTTTTTTAAACCGTTTAGATTTCCAACCTTTGACTTATACAAATCCTATAAATTATTAACAGTTCGGCAAATATTTATACTCAATTGTATACTTAAACGACATCACCTGTTGCCTTTTATAAATGTTAAAAATACTACGCGCAAAACCCTCCCTATTTGTAAAATCCCATATACAAAAACAAAATTTAAACAAACACAATTCGCTTTCAGTTCCTCATTCATATATAATAAACTTAATAACATATTAAATATATACCCCTTAATAAGATCGAAATTAAAACGCATATTATCTGAATTCTTACTTACTAAAAACTACGATGAAACAGAGTATCTATTGGAAAATTATCAATTGTAACGCTCACCATCTCTGGCACAAATCACACTCATAGACACACACTACAATCACTGACACCCCTCACGTACACCTACACACACAAACACACACACACACACACACACACATACACACATCCTTATGTATAACATTTCTCATTAAAAAACTTTTTTTTCTTTTGTTTATGTTATCTCGTTTGACTAGAGATTGTCGACTGGGTGGATGAGCGGGGTACCCAGTAACACGGGTTTCCACCTAGTACAAGGGCCCTTGCAACATAAATGTACTGCATTTTTTTATCCCAATAAAACATTTTTTATTTTTTTATTTTTAATACATAACTCTTCCAAGGGGTTTTATAGTAAAGAGCTCTTCAATAAAGATTTTCCGCATGTTTTGATATACTAAATCTATATTTCATCAATGCATATAGCCTCAGAAGAGCTATGAGGACTTCGTGGTAATACGCGTGGATTTTCATTCGAATCTATCTATATCGCCTCATTTTCACAGAGTAAGCGAAGACCACGTCCTTCCACTTGCCACGATCCTTGCATATCTCCTTCGCTTCTTTCATTCTCATTAAACCTTTCGTACAAGTTCGTCGGTTTAGAGTTATCTTCACCTGGCCCTTATTTAAAATGTTCTGGATTTGGTCCAGGAACGTCCGCCTTGGTCTTCCCCTTCCAACTTTCGCATTCACTCTTGACTCATAAATCCTTTTTGTCAGTGTTCTTTCATTCATTCTCTCTAACCATCTAAAAATACCTTCCTCAATTTTAATACCACAACCTTCTTTTATCACACTATTTCTCACTCCGTCACTCAGTTTCAATCCATTCATACTTCTCAACGCTCTCATCTCAACCGCATTTATTTTACTTTTATGCTGCTTCAGCCATTCCCCACTTCCACTATCATACATTCCTCCATGCACAGCCAGTCTGTCTATTCATAAAGACGTGCAGAGAACCATTTACCATATTCCCTGCATTCACTCTCCTATCAATATCACTTTCACATGTTGCATCTTTTGTAAATTTAGATCCCAAATATACAAATTCTTTCACATCTTCTACTTGTTCCCCATTTGTCAAGATATTGCAATTCATCATCAAGTCATCTTAACTTAGTGGTACTATTTAAAAGCTTTTTCAGTTTTAGTTAAACCTTTCATCGAGGAAATCTGTGGGCTATATAGCATCACACCACGACCAGTAAAAGCGAAATACCAATGGAAAAAAAGTTACAGAAACGGTAAGACAATATTTCTTTTCAGAACTTCCATCGCGTGTGCTACGTAAACGATCAAAGTTACACGATAATCGTGTATGAAGAAATTGTTCCTCTTAAAAACATCTAAATAAAAGTCTTGGATGACAAATGTCTATCTCTGAAGGTTGACTTATTATAACCTTTAAGGTAAATACCTATCTCTCTAACCCTCTTTGTTTCTTTTATGTGATGTAGACAAAGTCGCGCTATTACGGGTATAATTTTGAGAAATATATTTTCCAAGTGTCGTATATTCCTAACGTAAGAAATTGGCGATGTTTTTAAGATAACAATTTGTTTGAATATGAAATCAGGAACGTATCGTGTGAGCAATCTATTTCCAGTTACCATGTAAGTAGCTTGATCTGGTAGTCACAGTAATTTCTTTCACAGATCCTATTTAAATTCATGTCAAATTAATATATTCCAAGAATGCAAGAAACACAACGAGGATGGCTTTAAAACTAGGATATTTACACAGGTGTATGTGCACACTAATACGAAATGACTATCAATACATTTGACGTAGATTTTGACAATGATTCAGTCATCTCTCTCTAGCCTGTTAACCCACAGTGGAGCAGTTTGGTGGGTCTATGGTCTAAATACCCTCTCTTAACTGTAAATCTAGGCTTGTTGCATAAATATCGATATATCGATTTTATTTTTTTCAATGTATCGATATTTTCGAGCGATATTTAATGCTATGATACATCGATGTATCGATATAAAATTATTATTTATATTTAATGTATTTTTTAGTTTTGGTCAACTGGATTTGCCGTGTTAAAAATTGGATTTTAAGTTGACAACCTAATCTGTCAATTTCAACTTATACTGCCCATTCGTATTGTATACCGATGTATCGATATATCGATATTTTTTAGTAAAAATATTTATATCGATATTGATATTTAAAAAATATATCGATATGATATATATCGATACTTTATTGCATTTCCGACATCCCTAAATAAAACATTGCTTTACGTAATTACATTTTTCTAACCCCAGAACTTTACAGTATGCGGCCATCTGGATGTCCGGGAATTTCTTTTCATAATTTTTTTTATTTATTTAAAAAAGGACACCAACAGGTTGTATCATAATCTATAATATATGCATAATAACTGCCTCATTGGACTATTGGTTAGCATGTTCGACTACAAACATGAGATTCGAGTCCCGGGGCGGGCCAATTCAAAAATAAATATTGAGTTTTCTATTAAGATTTTCTCAATATTTGCCCGAAGTTGGGAAGTTGGCGGTGTGATCCACCCCCGTGCCTCGGAGAGCACGTTAAGCCGTCGGTCCTGCGCCTGAAATCTCCGGTCTTGTCGGATTCCCATCACATCGGACTATGAGAGTGAAGGAATAGAGAGTGCACTTGTGTACTATGTCTGCCAATCCGCAGTGGAGCAGCGTGGTGGGTCAATGCTGTAAAAACCCTCGCTCCTCGGAGTGAGGAGGCCTGTGCCCAGCAGTGGGACGTTAAAGGGCTGCTACTTACTACTTACTGGTAGCCACAACGGAAAGAAAACATTACAAAAAAGATGAACGGAATTATGACTTTTTACATTTGATAATTACATTATAATACAAATAATATAAAAAGGAAGATGGGAGTATTTAGTATGTAAGCTTGGGTATTCGTAAAGAGATTTTTATTAGTATATATACCATAAATTAAGAAATTTTCTGCAGTCACGTGTTTAACAACTTATAATGTCGGAATCTCGAATATCAGCTAACATTTTTGCCAAGAAGCCTGTCACAGAAACTAACGAAGTACATAAAACGTTTTTAATCAAGTACATAAAAAATTACTCTCGTTTTCGTCATCTCTCGTTAGTACAGTAAAAGATTTCCTTTACAAGAAAAGTAAATAATTTGGTCGTCAAGGCAAAAGTTCATAAAACATTTCCACTTAAATTTGATCCTTCTTTATTGAATTTCAATAAGGTTTCGATAACGAAATTCCTTGTTAATAAAACGATATTGGAAATGATATTTAAGGAAGTTGTATTGCTGGATATTTTTTGAATTGCTTTGCAAGCAGAAGTCCTGGGTTCGAGGGCTGTAAGGGCTTCAGTCGTGGCTACTTAACACCCTACCAGCAAAGACTTTCAAAGTGATATGTGCTCAGGTACAATGCTGTGTCGAAACCATAAAAAGTGAGTTGGTCTTATCAGATTATCGCGCTTCCATCTTAGATTATATCATCACTTACCATCAGTTGTGATGACAGACAAGCGCTAACCTGTCGCAATATTGTTAGTGGCATATTGATATATCACTTGAACAACCACAAAAACATCATCGATGATGTATATAAAGATAAGCAACAAGTTAATCCACTCACACTAAGCTTTTATTCAGTAAGATATTACTTCTGGAATTTCTCTGTTCAGTACACAATTCAGAATTTAAAAAATTCTATATTAATCTATCCAAGTCTATGTGGTAGTGCCAGAATACTCACTGGTCTACCAAAGATCACTCCAGCCCATCCGAATGAAGCTGGTTCAAAAGTGCACTACGGAGAGAGGAGTTGGATAAACCTCCATCTCCTGTTTCCTATCCCCTCCGTCGGGGATGATGTGCTTTGACTGCATTTGGCCTCTCTCTTTGCTGTGCCTGCTTCAATGAAATGATAGTTTCGCAGAACAGCTTTCCGGGTCTGTTTGGACAAACATTCTTAACATTTGCTTGATTTTTTTCGCTGAGAAATGTTTTATGCATACCGGATGAAATGTACTCTTTCCAGGAGTGTGGGAGTCGCTGGCTGTACCAGGATACCCATTAAAACCCATTGGAACCCTCTTCATTAAGATGATGAGGTCCAGATGCCCACTGATGTAGTTGGACAAACAATATTTGCTTGTTGTTTTTCGCTGGGAAATGTTTTATGCTTACCGAATGAAGTGTAATTCTTTATCCAGGAGTATGGGAGTCGCTGGCTTTACCAAGGTCTCCATTAAACCCCATTGGAACCCTTAGTCAGTCAGTTTCTGGCCTTCTCCCATTTCAGACGAGAGCCAGTTTCGTCTGCAATAAGTTATGTTGTTGTAACTGTTTTATAAATATTTATTTACACAAATTTTTATATAAATATGTGCATTTATATAAATTTATATATGGCTGATGCTCTGCCCGTGACGTCAGACTAGGCTATAGGGCTGCAGCTGAAAATCGGTGCCGTTTGTCAGGATTCCGGCACACAGCAATACCGAGCTGTTCTGCCTCTTCGGGGCTGGGTGATGGTTGCACAGCATTTAAACCATTAGTTGTGGTTTCAATGTAGTACAATTACTCAATGTATGTTTTTCACAGATGTTTGTATCATATAATTGCGCCTATGCACCGAATAAAGTTATTTTCTTTCTTTCATTTAGAGAAATGTTATTAGCTCTCACAGACACTCCAACGTAATTTATGTGTGTAGATTATCACGTGTGTTACGTAACACAGTATCAAATACATTAAGTGGCTCCGTTGTATAACAGCTATCGTTGTAAATCATATTTTAGTTGTGAATATGCGTGTCAATATGTTTCGTCATAAATATTTTTCAACGTCCACAAGCGGTGACACGAATTCTTTGTCCATATTATTCTCTATAATTAGAGAGGCGCCGACTTAACATTGATCAAGTCGACTTTCGAATATACGACTCGACGACAATTAGTTGAATGACAAATTACATTCGTTTTGTATAAATAATATCTATACTAATACTATCTGAGTGCTGCAACTTTGTCTGTGTCAATTAAGACACACAGCAGGCTATTAAAGTCCAAATGGCAACACGTAGTGGAATGTGGTGAGTCTATGCTCTAAAAATCCTCTCTCTTATGAGTGAGGAAGCTTGTGCCCAGGACTACTATTAGATATACGTGTCATTCAAATTTTCGTTGATAAAATCCTTTTTTATTTCTATAAATAAGTAGCAGTCCATATACCCTATCTCTTTACTCTTAGGAGAGAGGGTTTTTATAGCATAAACTTATGGCCGAATAAATTTTCTTTTTGCTTCAACTGGATGATATTTGATGTTAATACTGTTTACTCCAATATCGTTAAGTTTCCCCAATAGCGAGCTTGGCCATTGTGGAAATGGTCCACCCTCATCTGGAACAATGGCTTACCACGGGGTTTGGGTAGCTCTCTTTTAGTAGTGCAGATTCTAACTGGACTCGGCTGTTTCGGAAAGCTCTTTCACCAAATTGACCGTAAAGAGCTACCTGCCTGCCATGAGTGTGGTGTCGGTATTGACTCAGTACACCACGTTGTAACAGAATGTGTAGCTTTGGGAACTCAGCGTCACCTTCTGGTGGCGCTGATTAGCGCGGATGTTTCGCTGGACAGTGTTGTAGGCGTGATGCTCTCTAGTGAGATGCTGGGTGGGAGTGGCCTTCTTCTGTAAGACGGTCATCTCGCTGAAAGAGGCCCACGAGCGAAGGGAAAACGCAATCTATGTTCCCTCTCACCGCCGACGAAGGCGGAGTTCCAGGGCGTATTTTTTGCATCCGTCATGCCGAATGTGCGAACAATCCTCGGATATTCCACTAATGGTTGAAGAGGGTTTCGCTGAGTTTAAGAAGTATTGCGAGGTCTCCCCATCGCCAAGACCTACATCCTAAAGGATTATCTATTGAAAGTTTACGTAAAAGGTTAAAAGATTTCTGTCTATATTATGACTAAATTGGTGTGAGATGGCATAGGATAGAGATAGAGGAAGGACGCTATTGACGGTCCTGTAGTCCAGTGCAGGGGGTTGGGAGGTAGAAGGCGTAGTTTCACTCTTCTCCTGCTTCCTTTCTAACTTATCGTACAGGAATCTTCTGGAGTACCATTATAGATTGCGCCTACCGATCCTCTGGTGCTCCACTAAAGGATGTGGAAGGTATGGCTGGGTTTTAGTTCGCTTGCCATCGACTCCCCCACTCCCGATAAGATTTTGTATCTGATCTGTTGCGTAAAGGCACTTTACAGCGTATAATATAACTTGTTTTTCTTCAATGCATTGAGAGACAAACTATCATTTCCACATGTATTAAGAGCACTGTCATGTATTTATATAAATCTAATATAATATCCAATTCTAATACCCGTTAACAACATTGTATAATATAATAGGATAATGTTAATTTGACAAATTGTTTCTATCAAGCCAATGTTTAAGGCAAACAGGGAAAACCGGATTCAATGCGGTTAGGACGGCTTGTATATTATAAAATACAATTAACTGAGTTTTCTGTTTGTATTTGACCTGTCATGATAAGATCGTGTATATATTCTATCCAAATAAATAATATTGTATATACAGTTTGTATTAACAAATATATACTTTTAATTCACCCAATTTAAGTTCATTACGAATTAAATTTTAATGATCTATATACCTAAAAGCTTCACGAAGAATGCCCTAAATTGGCGAAAACATTATTGAAATTTGTTGCAGAGGTTTTAAATTTATCTTTGGTTTATATAAATAAAAATTTTAACAAAAAAAGAACCGCCTTCAAAACAGACTTACAAATATATTAATATGCTCTAAAAAGTAAGAAATAATTGCGTATTCTTTTATAGTGTTCTTCGTATTCTTATATTCGGAGTCGGTGTCAGCCAAGGTAGATGTTCCCCGCGTGTCCACTTGGCAGCTCCCGCGTCTCTCCCACCTATAGCTATATATGTAGGTACCTTGGCTGACACCGACTCCAAATATAAGAATACGAAGAACACTATAAAAGAATACGCAATTATTTCTTACTTTTTAGAGCATATTAATATATTTGTAAGTCTGTTTTGAAGGCGGTTCTTTTTTTGTTAAAATTTTTATTTATTTTTAGTGAATCTGAAGTAAGCGTGTTGCAATGCAGCAACAAACGTAAGCTCATTGTTATTTGATTACAGACACTTCTATTTTCTGCCTTAAACCGCACCCTTACTGTAAGCCGTTGAGGAGATCCATTGATCTTCACATTTAACTACGACTAGCACTTGACCATACCGAAGTTATGGTAGGCAACTCAAATATCTGGATAGCCTATAGAAGATTCTGTCGAGTATCGTTCATTTGCTCCTAATAATTGATGAGTTCCGTCACTTTGTTATGGAATCCATCGTCAAAACCTAATCAAACCATCACAAAACAACCCTTGAAGTATATGCTTTCCAATAAAAAAAGAATCTTCGAAATCGGTTGGAGTGATGTTGAGTTATTCGTTCAATTGTCGCTTAATGCAAATTTAACAATTATCCGGTTTTCTCATGGATGCCATCATCAGAACTGGATTTAAAATAGGACCCTATGACGAGCACCATCTTTCATTTAAAAAAAATCATCAAGATCGGTCCACCCATTCGGGAGATATGAGGTAACAAAAATTGATAACATCCCCCTTTTTTTGAAGTTGGTTAAAAATGGTTTTTACGAGAAATAGAACTTCCAAGCACATGAAATGTAAAATAAATGACGTTTAAAAACGAACCTTTTCGCTTCGTTTATTGATTAAGGCTTTTATTGTGTCTTTAGTGACAAGTTATAATTTTCGACTGCCTCATTGGTCTAGTGGTTAACATGTTCGACTACAGACANGTGGAGCAGCGTGGTGGGTTTATGCTCTAAAAACCCTCTCTCATATGAGTGAGGAGGCCTGTGCCCAGCAGTGGGACGTAAATGGGCTGCTACTTACCTTATAATTTTCATTTAATGCCTATATACATATATGACACGTACCTGAACCCTACCACATTTTAGTAATTAGACATTTAGTCGACCAAACTATAATACATTTCAAATATTATATAAAGATTTTTCGTAATATTTGTTTGCTTATATGTATCAAAGTTATCAAGACACGCGTTCTCATTAAAATTAATCCAAATAATTGAGATTTTTATCATTAAAACATTAGAGTAGTAGGTATTTTAATTACTGTGGGCTATAAGTGATTTATGTTAAAAGAAAGTTAGGAACTGCGTGTCTTGTGGGCAATAAATCTTAAAATATTAAAGATTAAGAAAATCCCAAAGCTCTGGAACAAGTAGTTTTACACACCCGTGTTATAACCCGTGTCCAATACCTGATCATGATAGCAATCGCTCACAGCACTCGCCTGCATTTAAACTACGAAATTGATTAAGTACCTCTACAAACTAGCCTCGGGCGCCATTTGAACTTTCCACACTGTTTGCTGTGATACGTCTTTGCTTACACGATAGTTTTGGTAGTAAAACTTGCTATTTTTACAATTTTCTTGTACCACTTTGTTGTTTTTAACGCTGGAATATCTTCCTGTTCTGTTGTGGTGTAATGAAAGGCTCACAAGACGATAGAGGGTCAATCAAAACGCCACCAGTGATGTGCACGTTTATTGGCTCAATCTGCCACTGAATCTAACGTCTTCTACTGGTGGCTGGTCTGAAGCACCTTGCAAGCCATCAATTACCTCTCGGGACCTCTGTTGGGCAATGATCCTCGTATACATTATCCTCAGGGCGATGGAGATGCGCGCGTCTACTTCTTCTTCCCCTTTTTATCTGCTGGGAAATTCTTTTACACACCCCTGCTTGGAAGCAGAAAGTGTGGGACCCTCTGTATGGACCAGAAAACCCAGCGAAACTCACATCAAACTAAGTCACGAGTGTCAGAGGGGAGCTTGGGCATTCGCTCTGACATTTTTGTTTATATGACAAAGGAGCTTTAAGGAGGAGACAAGAAGGTTGATACCCCTTCAAAAGGGAGTGATATCAGCTACACATCCTGTCTCTCTCCGTTGGTTTTTTCAGCGAGATGACAGCCTCTCAGAACGAGGCAACTGCATACCAACCTATCTCACTCCCAAGCACACCAACTACAATACTTGGCAGTAAGAGATTCCCTCCAATCGGCCACATAAGGTGATATCTCTGTGTTCCCCTAACTGGACATTTTGCACAATATGGGCCGCGCTATCTCATCAAGTACTTTATGAAACATTCCTGGTCTCCTCATACTTAACTAGTTCGCCAGCTCCTTCCGCGACATCTCGTCCTCGCAGACGGAGATCAACGCACATCGCTGCTTACCATCATTTTAACATTATTTGACGGTGGGGAGTCAGAGATCAAAACAACTGGCTTTTATTGTAAATATAAGTACGCGAGAAATTTTAGAGTAATAAACTTTTAGAGGTTACCACTAATGTCCCTAAATTGTCTAATTAAAAAAGAGCTTCATCGCCTATGCAATTTTTTACTTAATTATTGTATAGGTAAGCGCTTGATTTTGATCTCACTTACTGGTGACACAATCTATAAGGGCTGCGTGTTCACGTTGTAAGATGTAAAGTAACTTTTTAAATGTTTTACGAAAAACGATACTAGCACGTACTATACAAAATGTCTAGCTTGGGAAACACAGAGACATCATATATGGCTGTTCGGAGGTGATCTTTCACTACTAAGTGGAAGAGGTGATAGAAATTTTATACCTGGGATCTAAATTTAGAAAGGTGGAACATATGAAAGTGATATTGAAAGGAGAGTAAATGTAGGGAATAGAGTAATTAGTGCTTTGCACGCTTTTATGAATGGCCAGATGGTGTCTCAAAGGGCCAGACTGGCTGTGCATAGAGGAGTGTTGGTGCCAACACTTTTGTTAGGTTGTGAAAGTTGGGTATAACAGAAGAATCACAATAATGAAATAAATGCGTTAGAGATGAGAGCGTTGAGAAGTTTGAATGCATTGGAACTGAGTGACAAAGTAAGAAATAGTGTGATAAGAGAACATTGTGGTATAAAAGAAGAGACAGTGACCAAAATTGAGAAAGGTATGCTTAGATGGTTTGGACATGTAGAGAGTATGTATAAAAGGAGGCTGACAAAAAGCATTAATGGGTCAAGGGTCAATGGGAAAGATGGAAGGGGAAGACCAAGGCGAACGTTCCTGGGCCATATCCAGGACATTTTAAATAAGGGCCAGTTCAAGAGTACTCTAAACCGACGAACTTGCATGAAAGGTTTAATGAGAATGAAAGAAGCGAAGGAGATATGCAAAGATCGTGGCAAGTGGAAGGACGTGGTCTCTGCCTAACCCTTTGAGAATAAGGTATGAAGCTATGTATGTATGTATGTATGTATTATATTTTCTTCTAGGACCAATTAGCTGTAGCCGATAGCCGACCACATGTCCAAATCTAGAAATAATAGAATACAATTTTCTAAATTTGTCTTGCCGGATATCTTTACTAGCTAATTGAGTACTTATATATTATAGATTGTATCATCACTTTCCAGCAAGCTATATTACAACACTAACCCGAAACCAATGATTTTATTAAATCTCTTACATACATTTTAATTAATCATTAATGTTTTTTAATTTACATGTTAAATGTGTTCGTAATACATTCATTAAGATTCGTATCGCTCAATAAACTAGAGAGTTTATTGATTGTTAATTATCTCTAAAGGAAAGCATTAATTAAATGGAGATAAAGTACCTCTCTCAATTTAATACTTTTTGTTGTCGAGTTATTTGATTCTTGTGCCAGAACTTGCAACGCTGGCAGAGATCCGGGGTTCGTTTTCCAGTTGGGCAAATTTAGAAAATTGGATTTTCTTGTTGTGGCCTGAGATTAACTTTATAATCCATCCCACCCCGAATTCATTTCATTCAGGTGTCAATGACTGATGATTGGTTCTACTACGGATCTCTTCATTTCTAATTCGATCACGTAGAGAAACTCCGAGCATAGCCCTCTCCATAGCACGCTGAGTGACTCTGAGCTTCCGCATGAAGTCTATAGTCAGCGACCACGTCTCAGAACCGTAGGTCATCACTGGCAACACGCACTGTTCGAAGACTTTGGTCTTCAGGCACTGACGAATATCGGACGAAAATATCTGACGTAGTTTCCCGAACGCTGCCCAGCCGAGTTGGATTCGGCGGTTGACCTCCTCGAAATTGGACTTACCTAGCTGGACTATATGTCCGAGGTATGTGTACTCGTCAACAAAAGATGGACGTTGGGGGCCGAAGGTGCTGGAGTGGCGACCCCGCACCGGACGCCGCTATGTAGGCAGACCTCCCACAAGGTGGACCGATGATATAAAGAGGGTCGCCGGTAGCCGCTGGAGCCAGGCGGCGCAAGATCAGGCCTTGTGGACGTCATTACGTGAGACCTATGTCCAGCAGTGGACTTCCATCGGTTGAAGCGACGACGACGATGAGGTGACAATGTTTAATACAAAAAAAAATATTATTAAATTATTAACAATGTCTTAACTTTCACTATTTCTGATAGATAGCCGATAATATAGCAAGTAAGTTTTTATTTGATAAAGATAAAGGTATCGAGTAATAAATATGGTTTCTGAATCTGACATATAATCAAATTAAATAAAAAAAATTCAATCCAATTTTGTTACATCGACAACAGTATAAATTGTATATTTGTATTTTTGAGATTTTAACGTTTTGTATTTTTTTATCAACTTAGGTTATCATTTATTTAATCATGTAGCTATTAAAACGTGATGCTCAAGAGTCACTGCTTAAAAGTATTAAAAACCTTTTCAGTCTGATAGGATAGGATAGGAACATTGCCGTGGGCCTATGCTCTGAAAACCCCACTCTCTTGTGCCAAGCATACTCTAGCAGAATGCCCAGCTTGGGGGTCCTAACGGTACTCTCTGATGTCTTTGGTTTGCGATGAAAAAGTGATTAGCGGACGGTATCTTCCTTCTGTGTGATTGTTAACTCGCAGAAGAAGGCATCGGAGAGGGAGAGGGAAGATGCAGCGAAAGCCAGCTCTAGCTCGTAGGAGGAGTCCGGGAGCCATGAGACATGCCTTTGTGCGTCTCATGCCATTCTGAATGGTCGTAACAGACGACATTCGAGGTCCCAGAGACTAATAAAATGGCAAGGAGCAGCCCATTAACGTCCCACTACTGAGCACGGGCCTCCTCACTCATATGAGAGAGGGTTTCTAGAGCATGGACCCAGTGGAGCAGCGGGGGACGCTGCTCTACTGCGGACTGGCAAGCATAGTACACAAGTGCACTCTCTATTCCTTCTCTCTCATAGACGATTTGACGGGAATCCGACACGATTGTAGAGAGATCAGGCGCAGGAAGGACGGCTTAACGTGCTTTCCAAGGCACGGGATCACACCGCTAAGTTCCCAACTTCGGGCAAATATTGAGAAAATCTTAATAGAAATCTCAACATAGATTTTGAATTAGCCCGATCCGAGACTCTAACCCAGGACGTCAAGTCTATAGCCGAACATGCTAAACACAAGACCAATGAGGCAGTCCTGAGAGTAATGTCCTCACTGAACCTCTGCTGCTTCTGTTCAGGACACTGATTGTCCCGCTTGGTTTTAGTGGATATTCTGTTCCTTAGCGTCTAACTTTCAGTCGAGGTGAGTAAATGCATTTCTCAGCGAAGAAAAGCCTGTGCCCAGTTGTGGGAAATTCATGGGATGCTACTTACTTTGTAAACTTTGACCAACGGTACATTTCCTTGACTTATAGTACGTGGTAGGCTGATGGTATTTTAATAAAGCGTTGCATTCATTAGCTAGTTCTTTACAAATTAGACACCGAGGTTATTACATGCACCGATTACTCTGGTGGTATTGTGACTCGATACCACGTCGTTTTTGTAAATCTTTTCGGTAATACACCACAGGGGTCGCTCTGCAGGTGGCCTGCTGAATCTATACACTCGCTGCTTGCTCAGAAACCATTGTTGTTACTCACCTCACGAAAATCGGTTAATGATTCAGCGTTATTACTTCCCCAGTACTAAATTACTGTAGTATTACTAATAGCATTTATTCTGTAATGGTGTTACAAACAACATTCTTAATCTAACTATTTATCTGTTTTAACACACAAAAGCAGGAACAAGGTTTTTGTAGGTTTGCAACGTTTGCACAAAAAACTACTGGACCGATATCAAAAATTTTTTCACCATATTAGACATAGGCTATATTACTTTCTCAAAAACAATAGAAATCCCTATTAAAATGCATAAATGTACTCCAAGGTGTGCATCAAAAAATCTGTCATCGCGTACACTGCGGAAACTATTGATGATATAACAAATAAATGTTCTACAATATTATAGATGGTATTACTATCTATAAAATCGTCCGAGATACCAATGTCCAACTACTGTAGTTATGCCACTATAACTACATTTTGCATTTTAAAAGTAAATAAAAGTGCCGACAATAATCTAACCATATTATTCATACCTCTGTATTAATCCTAATCTATCTATATTTTATTAAAAACCGTTTCGATAACTGTAAATGTTTTTTAAATTATTAAAATAGGACTTTCCATTCAAGAGATATAACGAATTTAAAAATGTCAAATACAAAACGGTTCACTCACACACACAATTTTGATAAATTCAGTCTTTATAAAAAAATATGTATTAATTTCGACCACTCAGCGTAATAAACAAAACTGAATTAATTACAAAATAATAATGATAAAAAGATAAAATAGTTAAATGATATAAAGTTATTATTTCTCTTATTTGACGTATTTAAAGCTACAGGGCCTGTAGACAATTTA
The DNA here is from genome assembly GCA_015832385.1 of Elymnias hypermnestra. NCBI lineage: Eukaryota > Metazoa > Arthropoda > Insecta > Lepidoptera > Nymphalidae > Elymnias > Elymnias hypermnestra. The sequence continues at coordinate 5,333,252 of JACTOM010000922.1, read as the reverse complement.
CTTTCGAAGATTGCTAACGCTCAAAAAATGTATGGGAATGACGTTTAATTTTTCGATTAGTTTCAATAACAATCGTCATTCCCATGTATTTATTGAGCGTTAGCAATCTTCGAAAGTAACTTGTCTAGAGGCTCTGGCCCCGTAGACGAGTCACTTTCGAACATAGCTAACGCTTATGTACGGGAATGAAGTTTCATACCGATTTATACCATACCATACGGCTTATCGAAAAAAAACGGCAAGCCCATACATTTTCTAAGCGTTAGCAATCTTCGAAAGTGACTTGTCTATGGGTCCTGGTCGTATTTATTTGTATAAGAACATTGTGTTAGTAAAGGTATTTAGTATACGCAAATAATTGTGGCATGTCCTCCTCCTCCTCCTTGATTCGTTTCCTCAGTTCTGAGGGTCGTGACAAACACCTCTGATAAGCAATTTTCGTTGTATAATGGAACGCCATTTACCTCTGCTTTCCACGGCGTGTAAGGCATCGTAGACGGTAAGTCTATAATGTGGAGCGGATCTGATGGGACCAACGCACTGGGCTCCGACCTCTTGCTCTTTTGTCATTAACTTTTTCAGTTATCACGAGCTTTTCGAGGTTATCACCCATTTGAGTACCATCATCAGACGTATATTAGAATCAGAGTGTGGAAAAAAATATATAATTTGACGATTAAAAGTGCTGTAATATGCCTACATGAATAAAGATATTTTTGATTGATAGATTGACATTGAGTTTCTTAAGAATTGATGCGTTGGTCCGATGTGCTGTCCACGGTATACGAAGCATTTTCCTCCAGCACCACATTTCAAAGGCATCGATGCGATTGCGGTCTGATGATCTCAAAGTCCACGTCTCAGCACCATTGTGAAATATTGAAAAGACGTGGCTTCGTAATTGTCTAATTTTAGTTGTAAGAGATATCCGCCTATTCTTCCAAGTTCTATGGAGCTGAGACATGGAGTTTTTCGGCATTCCGATACGCCTCTTTACTTCGATTTTACATGAGCCATTATTGCTGCTATTGGAGCTGAGGTGGATGTAATTTTCCACGGTCTGAAGACTGAGTATTCCAGTCCGCTCCAAAGAGCTCATGCGATCCACCACCATAATCTTGGTTTTTAATTTATATATGCTGAGGCCTAAGCTGCCACTCACAGTTGACATTTTTACATTTTGACTTGTAGCATTCATTAAATGTTATATTGTATTTTTTGTTCATCTTTTTGCCGTGTGGTATAATTGATCAGCTCATCGACGTCGATTCTTGATACTAATCTCATAACGGTCCTTGAGATTTGATCGAGATATTAAACAAAATTGTTATTATCTAGTGGCGTGCCGTTATCTGTAGGAGTTCGGAGTTCTTGATTCCCCTCCCGCTAGATCAGCTACTCTATTAAAATCACACTTGATTAGATCTCGGCGCGGTTTAATTGAACACTCCTCTCGCGGTATGCGCGCCTGGTACCTCGTACCCTGCGAGCAATCGAGCACAACCAAACGACGTTTTTTTAAATGTTTTTTTTACGTCTGGGTTCCGGGATTTTTATTTCTTTTTATCGTATTCTATTTTAACAATGGCAGCAATCTCAAATGGAGATTTGCGACCCAGAAAAACCTAATAAAATATATGTCTTAGTTTATTCTGTCTGAGTTTCGGTTTTTTATTCTAACCGAATATCACGCCAATCTCACATGGAGATTGGTCACCCATAAAGGCAAATAAATATCCTCCCTAGCATATAATAGCGTCAATACCAGCTTCACTACTCTAAGTTGTTTTTTTTCTAATCTATTAATGAACTTCTGAATGGCTTCGGTCGTGGCTTGTCAATATCCGAAAGAACCTAAATCATTACTAATCATTAGTTATTCCCTAAATTTTCTCGACCGGTAATCGTAGCCGAGACCTCTGTTAGCGAAACAAATATTCGCTCCCATACACAAAAGTCTACTAAGTTTTTTAATAACATTACCCAGGGTAAAAAGTTTTTCAGTAACGTAAACTATTTTAAACACCAGTCCAGACTCAGACAGACTTATATAATGCAATTTCTTAAATTTGCTTTACCGGGAATCAAACCTGACACCCCTTTTAACAAAACTTCTTCGCAATCATACAAAAAAGTTTTTTTAGAAACATTACCCCAGATAAAAGGTTTTTTTATAACGTACACCATTTTAAATACCAATCTAGATTGCTTGCCTAGTATGCCTTGCCTGGAGTAAAACCTAGGACCCCTGTCAACGAAACGAATATTCGCTCCCAATTAAAGTCGCTAAGTTTTTTAATAACCTTACCCAGGGTAAGAGGATTTTTATAATGTATACCATTTTAAACACCAGGCCATATTAAATTTATTATACTATTTCAAATGCCAGTCCAGGATCGGAAAGGATTATAGAATATAATTTCTTAAATTTGCCTTGCCGGGAATCAAACCTAGAACCGTTTTAATTCGCTCCCAATACTCTAAGGTCGCTAAGTTTTTTAATGACATTACCCAGGGTAAGAGGTTTTTTTATAATGCCATTTTAAACATCAACCCAGACTCAGATATAAAGAATGCAATTGGCTACATGTGCTCTGTGAGTTAAAGGAATATTCACTTCCACTACACTAAGGCTGCAGAGATTTTTTTTAACTTATACCATTTATACACCAGTTCAGATTCAGACATAATTATATAACGCAATTTCCTAACTTTGCTTTACCGGGAATCGAATCCAGGACCTATCGCTAAATGAGTATTTGCACTAGGCCGTATATTTCCTATACGAAACTGTTCCCGTGTTTCACATCTGCCAGACGTCCTGCGACTGTTTAATTTTTTTTTGTATCTTCGTCGCGTCTGCTTCCTTTGATTTTCTATTGTCTCCTTTGTTTGAGTTTTTCATATCCTTGTGTTTTCCGGTTGGATTAATTTTAATTTCGAGCCAGTGTTTCTTTCCCTTGTCCTGTTTGTGTATTGCGAGGCTTTGTGCTGTTTATTAAGTTGGTTATAATAAAAAACACTTTTTAATATAGCCGAGAAGGACTGGACAGATTTTTCAGATACATTACCTCTTACAATGTGAGCTTCTATTTTAAACTGACGAGATGACGGTCTCGCAAAAGAAGGCGACTTCTACCCAACTTCACTGGCGAGTAGTACCCAAAATATGGTCTCCAGTGAAAGATCTTTAACCAGCGATAACAATATGTACTGCTGGGATATTCAAGCAGGTCACTCCGCCAGAATATGGTCCGCTCCGATGAGAGACCAGAGTGTCGCTGTGGTCCCCAAGTCGGACATTCTGCCACAATGTGGGCTACCGTATCGACAGGTGCACTACACTGATGGCACATAAGAGACACTTCACGTCATACTATCTGATGCAAGTACAGACCGGACACAGATGTTTCGGAAAGTACTTGCATCAGATAGTATTACGTGAAGTGTCTCTTATGTGCCATCAGTGTAGTGCACCTGTCGATACGGTGGCCCACACTGTAGCAGAATGTCCGACTTGGGGACCACAGCGACACTCTGGTTGATGGCGAAACATCTGATGCAAGTACTTTCCGAAACATATGTGTCCGGTCTATACTTGCACCAGCCTAAAGGTAAGAGATCCGTGCCGCCTAGCTAGCCATTGATCGAGGCGAGGATGAATCGCCTCAACTGTGACCAAACATCCTCCTTCCAAAATTGAATCAAGACCCTTTCGGCAAGAGCCCTGACTCTTTGGACTGCGTCAATTTCAAGACAGTCACCTCCAGACCTTACGGCAATCCTGTACTGGTAAGTTGCCGCCAGTACTTCCGCCTGCAATTTCCACGGGGGGAAATGGTGCTTCGAACTGCCGGGAATCGATTCAGAGACCTCTGCTAGCCAGGCGTGTGATTTGATATTGTAAAGGCTGAATTATTATGTAGTTTGTCGACATTGAAATGTTATGTGAGTTAGTGGGAGGTATAGCAGCAGATACGAGTGTATTTATCGGAGGGGTCGCGGGATCACGGCGCGCCGCCCACTGGCAATTTGCTGTCTGCCCGCGGCGAGCCGCATTCAATGCCCGACTGCGAGACGTGTTCTCGTACTAAACGCTATGCTAATGTAATGGGGCTTCATTTAATCACAGCCCACGGCCAACTTCAAATATTCAATGAGACGTTCCTGGCGGCGACATTATTACACTCCAAACCGGATATAACGACATTGAAGGCATCGTGTATTACAGACATTATGTCCGATAATTGTTGGAAGCAAGAGCACAAGTATTCACATTAATAGTCATAGTGCTATATTTTCAAATAGAAATAAAACGGACACAACACTCGACTACCTCCTTGGTCTAGTGGTTAGCATGTTAGATTACAGATATGAGGTCCTGGGTTCGAGTCCCAGTTCGGGCCAATTCAAAAATATATTGAGTTTTCTATTAAGATTTTCTCACTATTTGCCCGAAGTTGGGAAGTAGTCGGTGTGATCAACCCCCGTGCCTCGGGGAGCTCGTTATGCTGCCGGCCCTGCCCTGATCTCTCTCTGATCATATCGGATTCCCGTCACATCGAAAGGAATAGAGAGTGCACTTGTGTACTGTGCCTGCCAATCCGCTGTGGAGCAGCCAGGTGGGTCTATGCTCTACAAACCCTCTCTATCCTATGAGTGAGGAGGCCTGTGCCCAGCAGTGGAACGTTAATGGGCTGCTACTTACTTTAATCGTAGGACAATTACGATAGCGATAAAAATAAAACAAATTCCCACAATATTTTCGACCACCTCGCTGGTCCAGTGGTGTTGCTTTGCTAACAGAAGTCCTGGGTTCCCCGGTAGGGTGAATTTAGGATATTGCTTTTTCTAATTTATCCGAGTCTGGATTAATGGAAGGCTTCGGCCGCGGATAGTTAACATCCTACCAGCCAAGACAAGCAAGAGACTCGTGTTCATAGCACGCTTCCATTTAAAACTGTATCATCACTTACCATCAAGCGTTAACCTGTCACAGATAAAGAATAACAATTACAATAATGAGGACATCAAAACCATATATAATAAAACAGAAAACAATTGGTCAAAAAGGTCTCATATTTACATTTTATAGTTTTAGATTTATTAAAAAAAAATGTGTAAATGAATAAATTATGTGTCTAGGAATATAAGACAACGGGCATTTTCGTTAATTTAGAAATAAAACTTTTTTTACGAGTTTGATATATTAAAATAGAATAATCTAAATTTAAAACAACACGGTGTCATATACGCAATCAAGTTTCACAAATGTCTAAGAATAATACATGTAAATTTATTCACATGTGACTTTTATCGCGATTACAAGAATGACTTGCAAAGGTTTATTCTTGTATATTTAAAAGAGCTAAACTATAAACATATTTAAAACAAGACAATGCGAATATATTTCTAATGTATATTGGCCCAGTTTATTCCGTTTGCATATATTTAGCTGTAAAAAAAAACGACATATATTTGATTCTATTCCAAATGAAAAAACGAGCGTTTTTGTATATTTTAATTCAAAATATACCTTTACGTTACTAATATATAATAAATACACCTTCATAACAAATTCTTAATCACTTCAGATTAACGTTTTATTTCAATTTATAAACTTTACATAACTTATCAAAGTTCCCACTAAATTCTACAGTTGTATTCCGAAATGTCTCAACAGGTTCATCAACAACAATAACACCGGAAATTCTTATACTGTATTAAGTAGTATTGTCGTAAGACAGTCGCAAGACAGACGCAAGACAGTCGTAAGACACATGCTAAGTAACAAATTTTTTCACTTTGTTAAAAGGAATCTAACCTAATCTGTATAAACAAATATTCAGTTTAACATCCATTATATGTATAATCCCCCTCAGCTATGATACGCTGCCTATAACTGCCTCATTGGTCTAGTGTTTAGTATGTTCGGCCACAGTCATGAGGTCCTGGTTTCCAGTCCCTGGTTACACCAATTAAAAAATCTATATTGAGTTTTCTATTAAAGATTTTCTCATCTATCTCTCCGGCCGTTTCGGATTTCCGTCACATAGGCCTATGAGACGGCCTCGCTGGCGCAGTGGTGCGAGTATTCGCTTTGCTAGCGGAGGTCCCGGGTTCGATCCCCGGTAGGACGAATTTAGGAAATTGTATTTTCTAATTTGTCTAAATCTGGCCTGGTAAGAGGCTTCAGCCGTAGCTAGTTACCACCCTACCAGCAAAAACGTACCGTCAAACAAAGAGATTTGTGTTCCGGTACGATGCTGTGTAGGAACCGTAGTATATCGCCTCTTAACAGATTACCACGCTTCCATATTAAACTGTGTCATCACTTACCATCAGATGAGATCACAGTCAAGCGCTAATCTGTCAGCAATAAAAAAAAATGAGAGTGAAGGAATAGAGAGTGCATTTCTGTACTAGGCCAACCGGCAGTGGTGCAGTGTGGTAGGACTTTCTTCAATCCTTTCTTCTATGAGTGAGAAGGCCTGTGTCCAGCTGTGGGACGTTAATGGGCTACTACTTATCTATGCTATACCAGAGTTATACTGTAGGTAGGAAATAGAAAATGAACGAGAAAGTGGCCTTGTTTAAATGTTTGATGTCTTTGTTACAATAAGTATAATTAAGTTTATCGCAAATGTGATCATTTTGGTAATAATAAGATTAAGTTTACCGTTCCCTGGCTGTGCTCTATCTCGTTTGATTGGGCCATTTACAGCGTTCATGTGATTACCTTTCGCCATTTATGTTCCTTACCATTTTAAATAGAAGCACATTTTTATACGACTTGTCTTAAAACACTTTCAGGAACAGGAAAAATTATATCTTTCTACTACTTAACTGTAATCTAACCTGAAGGTAATTGACGACCGGATCGATTACCATCAGATGAGACAACAATCAAGGCCGATCAGCAATTAAAAAACAGATGGTTAAGTTTCCTTTAAATGAAAAACATGAGATTATAAATACAAATTGGCAGTAACACGTCAAAATTTGCAATATTCTGACATAATTGCATTTTTTGTTCGTGATTCATTTCGTATGCTGTTTCACTGAAGTGCTTATTATAAGAATATTTTCATTATAATCATCATTTTATTAATGCAGTATTGCAAACAATCGTTTTTGTCCTCTCCCATTGTCAGCTATGACACTGAAACACAGTTTTTACTAGTTCAACGTCAAGCTACATTTTTTGTAGGCGATATCATTGGTGATGAATCGGGTTGGAGAGCAGTGATATCCTTTTACGAGGCTGTCATCCTGCAGCAGAAGGCACTAAAAAGGCAAAGGGAGCTTTTTTTGCCTCATCCAGGGCGCCAGAGCTAATTGCATGAGTATCTAGACCCAAAGACCTGGATAATGAGGGTTCCGCTGGGTTTAACTGGGTATTCTGGTACAAGAAGCGAGTCCCACAAGTATATAAACTTATACTTCATCCGACATGCATGAAGTATTGCCTAGCGAAAAAAGCCAAGTTTTGGGAAAGCCGTTAATAAATCTCTGCTCGTCTTCTGCATGGGTTACCGAAATGTAGGATCCAGTTTCGTTTATAACCAGTGGCTTACAAAGGTTTTTATTATGTCATCAGTGTGGACATGGACTTTTAGTGGTCCTGGTGAATCCACAGTACATTGAGTGCCCAAACTTGGATAGAAGGGCCATAGACATGTGGAAATTTACTTCTGCTATCAAAAATTTACCAATTTTTGTAACTGACATTTCGTAGATTTCCAGTACCATTGGGACAAAACGTCTCAATTATAGAGCCAATTAACTCAATGAATATCCTGAAAACCTGTTCACAAACAGTCCTTCTGTACTTTGTTTGTCAATACTATCTATGGATTAATACGATAGATATATCGACCTCTCTTAGTGGAACCTTCTATAAATAAGACAACTGACATGGTGTCATGGTAACCTGCCTATTTGAGAAACAAAGTTCCCTGCAAATCTTACTTATTTAGGACTTGTTATTGCTTTCGTGGTACGAAAAGGCATTTTCCGACCACTTTATTTATTATATATTCATACACTTTATTACAAGTTTAAGTCTAAAATACAAAAGAAAAATGTGTAAATGGCAATTATGAAAGCAAACGGTAAAAAATTATATAAGAATATATGTTTTTCTAAATAGCTGATTGATAAAAGCTTCACTCTGATAATCTGGTAAGAGATCATTTTCCTCTTAAAGGTACACCCCAACGGTTTTTAGGAAACCTTTTGCTTAGTAGCACGTATTTTCTGGTACGTTGAGCCAGTGTCTCCAATAAGTCCAGGCCTAGACAAATTGATGAATATAAGAATATTTACTTTAATTTGCCTTGTCGATAAGTAATCCAAGGATTTCTGATAGCAAAGCAACTACTCACGCCATTACAAAGTCGTCAGATATGTCCAACTACACGACTACAAAAAAGGGATCATTATTTAATTTAAAGTTTATTTAATGTCTTTTGTATTAATTATGCACAAAGACGAGAAAAATGCAATTTTTTTTGATGAGTTATAAAACTTCGTATACTAATTATAGTCGTCCAAAGTACAGTTAGTCATAGTGCTGTTTTGTGTTGGCTCCTGTTATTTATAACAAGTAGGTTTCATTTATTTTTCTAGTATATTCTGGTTTAGATGGAGATGAGAGCGTTGAGAAGTAGAGTGGGTTGAAATTGAGTGACAAAGTAAGAAATAGTGTGATAAGAAAACGTTTTGGTATAAAAAAAGATTTAGTGACTAAAATTGATAATGGTATGCTTAGATGGTTTGGGCATGTAGAGAGAATGAATGAAAGGAGATTGACAAAAAGGATTTATGATTCAAGAGTGAATGGGAAAGTTGGAAGGGGAAGACCAAATCCAGGAGATTTTAAATAAGGGCTAGGTCAAGAGTACTCTAAACCGACGAACTTGTGTGAAAGGATTAATAAGAATGGAAGAAGCGATGGAGATATCCAAGGATTGTGGCAAGTGGAAAGGTACTTTTCTACAATTTCATGTGTTAATATGATAATTCAAGTAATATGTTCTTAAAATGCTGTCAAGTTAACAGACACTTTCCGGAATATATTACTTATAACTACTGTATCGAACATCGGAATGTTAAGTGGTCTATAAAAATACTTATTCCACTAGATGTTTTATTTGCAATAAATGATGTGTACGCCCTACATACAAGTGATTATTGGATTGAATTTTTATTGCAGAATATGTAAATCTAACTATATTTTATTGTGTCAGTTTGCGTTTATTTATGTATTTATTTAAACGAGTTTACTAACAAGTCACGTTGTACCTTATGCAGGCATATTAACAGGAGTAATTATCAATCTAATTAGATCTTACACGTACTTAACAATATATTGTATTTATATATCACATAAGATCATAAAAACTGCTTTATTGTAATAGAAGTAGGCAGTTAAAATTGTATTGTTGATTTTTACATGATAAAATAACGTATTACCGTCAACTTTATGAAAATATTGTAGTTAGATCAGACTGCGATCTGTTTGGATTCTTCTCAATGTAACCCTCGTAACTTAGTAGTATTGTAATGTAGATTTTTAGGTGATTCCTTAATAAGTTGAGAAGTTGGCAGTGCGATCCATCCCCGTGTCTCGGATAGCACGTTAAGCCGTCGGTCCTGCGCCTGATCTCTCTCCGGTGTGAAGAAATATAGAGTGCACTTGTGTACTATGCCTGCCAATCCGCAGTGGAGCAGCGTGGTGGATCTAGGCTTTAAAAACCCTTTTCCTATGAGCGACGAGCCTTGAGCCCAGCAGTGGGACGTTAATGGGCTGCTACTAACTTACTTTACCTTAATATCATCTGCAGTAGCATAACGAAAGCAATATTATAAAAACATTTAAAATTACTATAAAAATTCTTGAAAACACTGTGTAATTAGATGATTGCTCGCTTTGTTAGCAGACAGCCATCCCAGGTTCGATTCCGGCAGGGCCAAATTTCTAATTTGTCTAGGTATTGAGTAGTTTCGGTCGTGGCTAGCACCTTACCAACCATGTTCTATAAAAGCTATTAACACGTAAGTTACTTCTTATTAAGCATGGGAGTATTGTAATTTTTTAATAATTATATCTGATGTTATTATAAATCCAATAACTGATATTATATCAAGTTATTTCTAACTGAAAGGTTATTTTATCATAGACTACAGTTTAGGTACGAGATATATCACAGATAGTACGTAGAGACTATGAAGTAAATAGTATTAAGTTAATAGATTAGAATCTCAAACTAAAGACGCTAAATGGTCTTATTTTTTTTCTTGCTTTGTTTTTCCTATTAAAGGGCTCCAGAAAAAAACATAGTCTAGATCTACACTTCAATAAATTGTAATTAAAGTGATAGAGATCATTATTATATCTATTTTATTTTTCCTATTTATTTTTTTGGTTTTTTTAATGATTTTTATTTTGACGGGACGGGAAATGGATCAGGAAAGGCCGACTGTTACCGATCATTGTTATTTTATTTATTGGATTGCTATTAAATTACTATATTTGTTTATTAGGCTGCGTTTTTTTGTAATTACATGAATAAAACGTTTACATGTTCTACTAGCATACGGTTTAATGCTATTCCGGATATTGTCTTAAGCTTAATCACATTAATCTCTTATCAATTAATTTTATTTGGTAAAAACTACATAAAGTTCGTTCAATAATATGCCCTTTCTCCCTTTAACTTATAGTAAAAGTAGTACATATTGGTACATATCTATATCACACTGCTTCTTTACTAGTTGAAGTTATTGTAATACTAGCTCACTCCATTTTAAAATATTGATAATAACGTAATAACTAATAACCCATTATTCGATATCAGTTATTTTCGTTACCTGTTATTTTAACAGTAAAGTAACAAATAACGGATATGTTAGTTATCTCATGGTTTACTTCTTATCAATTACGCGCTTTGTCGTTTTACACTACTCATTTACAGAGTGAGATTATAGTCAAACTTTAACCTGTTAAGTCTTCTTTATGGTGGCAATTAGCTATAGCCGAAGCCTCCCAACAATATAGACATAAATTGACTAAATTTGCTCTGTATGGTATTGAACCCATGATCTCTTATAACGAAGGAAGTATTCTCACCAATGCGCTAGACAGGCCTTAAAAATACTGTGAAGCTTCACAGTTTGTTACCCTTTACCAGATCAGCGCGATACCGTCTTAGATTTTATAAACATTATCTATTTGAGCAAAAAATATAAACACAATTGATACACTCTTGAAGTCTAGTCTACATAATAAGGAGAGAAATAAAAAATCTTAATCTAAAAAATAATACAAAATTAATGTAAGAATAAGCATATCACAGTGGTCGTGCGTAGTTACAGTTGGTTTGCGTTAAGAATACAGTGAGTCGTCATTCTATCCCAGCCCCCTAACCAATCAAATCTTTTCAAATTACAGCTTAAACTTTTTTCATTACTGATTGACTGATGACATCTGATGGTAGGTGGTGATAAAAACAGAAACCAGGTTAAAGCATTTTTTCCTCTTACATAATACCGGAACACAAATCTCTTTGCTTGGTGGCACATCTTTGCTTGTAGGGTGGTAACTAGGCACGGCCGAAGCCTCTCACCGGAATCAGACAATACTGTAATTTCTTAAATTAGCCTGTGAGGCGTTTTTTCGTTGCATCAAACTCAGGTTGTTTTAATTTTTTTTAGTCTACATACAGCAGTTCAATTTTGTTTCGTTTATTTTTTTATACAGCCACTGTATCAATCACTTATCATCATGTGAGATCACCTCTGTCCTATATATAAAAAAAAACATTCCTCCGATCGTATAAAATCAATCGAATATTGCATTGAAAAGCACCAGGGCAACATGAGTGTGTAGAAGCGAGACAGTGCGAAGGTCGGTAGAACCAGTTTGGCAGGACGCCGCAAGGTGCCGGCGGCCGGGTTAAGTTCACTGTATTACCATCATCGCCCGCCCTTTCTTGTCTGCTTATCTGTCCGTGTAGGCGATTTAAATGAGCCTATTCAATTCCGCCGTGTAAAGCCCTAGGCTCAGGCTCTTATTAATACAGTCAAAATGAAAATGTTCTTCGTTCTAGTAATTCATGATCCCCTGGTGTAATATCAAAAAATTATTAATTCAACAACAACATCATATTGACGGCCTCGCTGGCGGAGTGGTGCTCACGCTTTGCTAGCAGCGGACCCGGTTCGATCTCCGGTAGGGCGAATTTAGAAATTCGTATTTTCAAATTTTTCTAAGTCTGGACTGGTGAGAGGCTTTGTGGAGTTTTACTCCTGGGCTGGTTAGCATGTTCGGCTATATACATGAGGTTCGAATCTGGGTTCGAATCCTGAATCGGGCTAAATGTATATTGAGTTTTCTATTAAGATTTTCTCAATATTTTCCCGAAGTTGGGAAGCTGTCGGTGTACTTTACCTCCGTGCCTCGCAGAGCATGTTAAGCCGCCTGTCCTGCGCCGGATGCCGGATTCCCGTCTTATCAGACTGTGAGAGTGAAGGAAGTGCACTTGTGTAGGCATAGTGCCTGCCAATCCGCAGTGGTGCAGCGTGGATATCACTTACCATCAAGTGATCAGGCGAGGCGAACGGAAAAGGAAAGGGAGATATAAGTTAGTAAAGATAGAAAGAGAGAGTGAGTTACGCTTTAGTTCAGCCATGTGGTCTAAAGCACACAGGGTTTTGTAAATTTAATTATTAAAAAAGAAAGTTTTACGAACAAGAAAGTTCTTGACAAACAAAGTAACTTTGGTATCTCGTTAAAATGCTACTCAGCACCAAAAATGTCTTCTCAACTGTTCGCGCCATCTAGCGGCGAAAGAGTTGCATCAAATACGCCATCTATACAATATTCACGGCACTATATCGCAAATAACAGACAACGTATGAATATAGTTAATAAACGAGAATAATATATCTGTAAAGCCTATTCGCGCCTCCAATAACCTTCTGTTAACCTTAATTTTTCAATAAACGAACTTCGCAACGGCTGCTCTGGCAAGGTGTTTGATCTTCTCCCAATAAAAGCATATACTCAACATTTTTGGTCCTTCAAGCCGGATACAACGAACCGGTAAAAGAGAAGATCAGTCAAAATCAGCCTTTGATAATGTGAAATAGATCAATTACATAAAATAAAAGTTTTTTATTATTGAATTTAATTGATATGATATGGTAATTCAATGTTATTAAAGATATTGGTGAATAGGTATTAGAGACTGTCTTTAAGCTTTTAAGTAAGAAACATGGCCTAAGTTCCTTAGGTTTTGTATTTAATCAAAGCTTTACTATTATTAAATAAGAAGCATTTTTCATAGTTTATACTTTAGAAACGTATACGTAATTATTTTCATATAAATTATCGTATCTTAGAACTGATTATTTATACTCTTTAAGGTATTATTTCTGTAATAAAAATAACCTGTCTGATTCCAAGGTCTGCGCTATATCTATACCAAAATTTATCGAAATAGGTTCAGTGGTTTTGGAAATCTAACGACGAATTACATACAGCGACGTACAACAGGATTTATGCGGTCTTAATTAAAAAAGATTATTTTGCAATAACGTAGTCAGACACATTTTTATTTCATCTACATTGTTTGATACGTTAAATTGAAATTTAATATAATGTTAATTGTCTAACCTAACCCAACCCACAAAATATCATGGAATTAGATCGCTCTTTGAATATTTTTACAATTTTTTAAAACTTTGAACGATTTTAAGTGCTTTTAATTAAAATTGAATTTAGTTTTTATATTTCTAAACATGCCAAACGACTCCTGGAAAAATTTGTCTCGGTAAAGTGAGCTAACTCGATTACCGACGTAATGCAAAACGGTACTTGAATAAGTTTAAAAATGGCGTCTATTCTGATCGCGCTTCTGTAAATAAGAATTCGCTAATTTAAGAGTAATATAATCTATACAATTGTAGTTATTCTCATCCTGTCAGTTTAGAAGTTCAATTTGGCATGAAAACAAAATATTCCAAGTAGGCTCAAAAAGTACTTTCAAGCATAATTTTAAAATTATTTTAGTAATTTTTTGAGATCTAGAAGAAAATCTGTTATTTAGATTTATTATGGAAACAAACACCAAAACAGTGTCCCAAAATACATATTTCTTAAATTGCAATTAAAAAATAAATGTAGATAAAATAATCGTCTTCCAAAAGTTGGAACGACGCTAATCTTTATGAAGTGGATAACTTTGATTCAAAATTTTGTATTTTTTGAGAGAGAGAGAAGAAATAGAAGAAAGAGAATAATATGATGTACTGTTCACAACTTTTTATGAATTCGATGCAATAAGAATTACTTTGATATACTTGTAATTTTATGAGGTACATCTGTTCTTAAGCCTCGCATCCCTTTTTGGTGAAGGCGAATGTTCATTCTCCATAATAAATCCACCAATCACAGTCGTCGTGAAAACGACGACCAAACAGAAGTTTTAAACCGGATGTTGCTGATGTAAATGTTTTACTTATATAGTTATAATAAACAAATGTAATAATTTAATAGCAATCCACAAATAAAATAATAATCGTCGCTGACAATATTAGTTTTAAAATCCTGTAGATTTTGTAAAATAAAAGGAAGTGTTTTAAGGTTTTAAATACTGGTACATTAAAGTGTTACTACTGTACTAATTAACTTAAATTGTACTAAGTGTACTAATTAACAGTAATAAATATTTATGCAAAATCACGTAAGCAATGTAAAGTAAGTAATCTTAAGTAATGACTCTTTAAATATCCACTGCGTTACTGCAATAAAGATAGAGGAGACATATCCTTTATATATTCAGAAGACTGCAGTTTTGGTTAATATTTTTTATAGAAAATACATAAACTTATTCATGAAATGATGAAATAAAGCATTGATTTGTCTATGAAATAAATTTTAGATATATTTAGTTTAGAGAATGTGTTGACAGAGTCGACACCAATAACGGTGTAGACAAGAAGTTGCTATTTGCGTATTGATTGAAGGCCCCTGTCACAATGAATCGCGTATAATGTTCTATTATTTTGACGTGAAGCGAAAAACATAGAAAACAGTTACTTCTTACTCATTTAAGACAAACGTGTGAACAGTTTCTTCTAACTAACAATGAGTGCTTCGATATTTTTATACTTGTCTTAACAAAACAAGAGGAAACATTTGTATTTTTGGTTGTATGTTTCTTACGTTTCCACATAAAAAGTACTGGACCGATTTCAAAAACTTTTTCACTATTAGAAAGCTGCATTTTCACCGAGCGACTTAAGCTAGGTTACTTTCTCAAAGAATATAGGGATCCCTAAGAAAAATGCATTAATATAAACCAAGGTGTGAAACAAAAAATCAGTCATCGCGTGAAATGCGAAAACTATTGAAGTTAGAACAAAAAAATGTTATACAATATTATAGAAGGTATTAATATCTACAAAAATGTCCATGATACCATATGTCCAACTACTGTAGTTATGCCACTATAACTACTTTGTTGCATTTTAAAAGTTAAAAAAATTGCCGGCAAAAATCAAATCATAATCCTTATCATTATATGATATTTTATTTAATACCGTTTCAATAACTGTACAATACTTTTTAAATTGTAGTTAAAAAAAACTGCCTCATTGATCTAGTGGTTAGCATGTTCGATTACAGACATGAGATCCTGGGTTCGAGTCCCGGATCGGGCCAACTCGAAATTGATATTGAGTTTTGTATTAAGATTTTCTAAATATTTGCCCGAAGACGGGAAGTTGGCGGTGTGATCCAACCTCGTGCCTCGGAGAGCGCGTTAAGCCGTCGGTCCTACGCCTGATCTCGCTCCGGTCGTGTCGGATTGCCGTCACGTCGGATTATGAGAAGGAACAGAGACCAAATTTGTGTACTATGCCTGCTAATCCGCAGTAGAGCAGCATGGTGGGTCTATGCTCTAAAACTCTCATATGAGTGAGGAGGCCTATGCCCAGCAGTGGACTGCTACTTACCTTTTTATTGGGATGCATTTTTTTTTTTTTGCAAAGCGTTACATCTTTGATGGAAGGCTGGTATCTAGCCACGACCGAGGCCTCCAAATGACGAATTAAAAAATAAAGCGCTTTCAAAGTACCAATCATTCGTCAGTAATAAAGAATGATGTAAATCTGTGATATTATTACATTAATATTGCGATAAAATGTATCATAACAAAATGTTTTGATAATATTTTATTCCTTGGCGACCTCTACGCCCGGACCGATTAATTTAATTATAAGGCAATATCAATGTTTTACTCAAACATTACGGTTTCCTTGATTGTATCGCCATTAAAATTTTAATTGACGTATATTCACCATGATACATTTAGTCTTACATAGCCTTTATATTATAACGGATAGTTATTTATTATTCAAAATAAATTCAAATATTAAAAAACAAAATACATATGTCAGGAGTGAAACTTCCTTGGTATACAAACGTTTAAGTCTTGTTTATATTTATACTAATCTAAAACTTTAGATTTCCGAGGCTTAGAGGGAAAGAGGAAGATGTGTTAGGAATTTAATTGTCAAAAGAATTTCTATACTTGGAATCTAAATTTACAAAAGATGGAACATGTGTAAGTGATATTGAAAGATAGAGTGAATGCAGGGAATATGGTAAATGGTGCTCTGCACGTCTTTATGACTAGCCTGATGGTTTCTCAAAGGGCAAGACTGGCTGTGCATGCAAGAGTGTTGGTGCTAACACTTATGTATGGTAGTGAAAGTTGGGTATGGCAGAAGAATCAAATAAGTAAAATAAATGCGGCAGAGATGAGAGCGTTGAGAAGTATGAGTGGATTAAATCTGAGTGACAGAGTAAGAAATAGTGTGATAAGAGAATGATGTGGTTTAAAAGAAGATGTAGTGACTAAAATTGAGAAAGGTATGCTTAGATGGTTTGGGCATGTAGAGAGAATGAATGAAAGGAGACTGATAAAAAGGATTTAATAGTCAAGATTGAATGCGAAAGTTGGAAGGGGAAGACCAAGGCGAACGTTCGTGGACCAAATTCAGGACCTTTTAAATAAGGGCCAGGTCATGAGTACTCTAAACCGACGAATTTGTATGAAAGGTTTAATGAGAATGAAAGAAGCGAAGGAAGATATGCAGGGATCGTGCCAAGTGGAAGGACCTTGTCTCTACCTACCCCTATGGGAATGAGGCGTGATGCTATGTATATATGTATATATGTCTCCCTCAATGCCTGAAGACGAAGCTCTTCAAACAGTGTTGCTAGTGATGACCTACGGCTTCGAAACGTGGTCGCTGACTATGGGCCTCATTCGAAAACTCAGAGGCACTCAGCGTTCTATGGAGAGGGCTATGCTCGGAGTTTCTCTACGCGATCAAATCAGAAATGAGGAGATCCATAGCAGAACCAAAGTCACCGATATAGCCCTACGAATCGCGAACCTGAAGTGGCAATGGGCGGCGCACATAGTCCGAAGGACCGATGGACGTTGAGGCAGGAAGGTGCTGGAGTGGCGACCCCCCACGAGGTGGACCGATGACGTCAAGAGGGTCGGCGGTAGCCGCTGGAGCCGCCATTGCGTGAGACCTATGTCCAGCAGTGGACGTCCATCGGTTGAAGCGACGGCGACGAATTATCATTTAAATATTGAGTGTCCTTCAATATTGAAAGAAGTAACCTTCAAACGAATTAGCATAAAAAACATTTCATACGTAAATATTTTACCCTAATGCGCCTAAAGAAGTTTTACTTCAAAATCATATTTGTTTTCATATAGGTTATATAAGCTCCATTCTAGCAATAAAACAGGCTTGAAAAGATCATCAAGTATGAGAAATTGTTCCGTCAGTCGACTGCGGAGGGTTATATTAGTGTAGTACGTCGGTGAGATTACAGACACAAAGGCCTAAGCTCTCCTTTGGCAATGTGGTTCAGTGAACAGCTTTGCTAGTACTAAACCCATCTATTGTATACACAGATTGAATATTAAACAACTGATTATGCATATATTCTACGAGGATTAATATCACGTCTTTAAAAACACCGTCGCAAGTAATGCATTATTTTAGAACAATGGTTAGCATAAAAACGGTTGTAGCGAGACATCTTTAAAAGATAGACATTTGGTGTCGAGGACTTTATTTTAGGACATTTAAAGAGGAACAAATCTGTCATAGATGATTTTTACGAAACTCCAACCGTTTGCACAGCGTACGCAACGGAAACTCAAAAGTAAAGCACCCAGATTTTGAAGCGAATAATTTATTGCTCAACGGAAAGAAAAAAAAATGTGTTAAGTTTAATCTGCCTAATGTGAAACAAACGCAAACCATTGTTAAATTTAATAACGAGGAACTAGACCTTGTAGATAGTACCGCTTTCTTTGGTATAACATTAGATTATAAATTACAGTGGGGGCCCCATATAAGTGGTCTATCGAATAGGCTCAGCTCCGCGGCTTACGCTGTTAAAAAAATTCGTTGTCTGACAGATGTTGATACTGCCAGACTGGTATATTTCAGCTATTTTCACAGCATTATGTCACACGGTATTCTACTTTAGGGTATTGCTGCTGATATAGATGCAATATTTGTGCTGCAGAAAAGGGCCGTTCGTGCGACTTACAATATGGGTCCAAGAGAGTCGCTAAGAAACAAATTCAAAAAATAAGATAATGACACTTATTAGAAAACTTGTTGTACGTACATAAAAACATTGACTCTTTTAATAAAAAGAGTGAATGTAGATCATATATCTTAATTAACAAATACAAACTTGTTATAAATTCTAGTAGGCTGCATAAAATTAACAACTCATTTAAGGGTACATTTAGTCTATTATATATAAACTATATTTATTCGTATATTTAGAAGCCTGTATTTATGTTATTATAATTATGTGTATGTAATGAGTATGAATTAGTGTGTAATATATTAGTATGTAGGTTTATGTATATGTTACGCCACCCACTACTCTCTGCCACGAACGGTTCCTATACCAAAGGTTGTCTGGTAGAGATCGCTATCAAGCGATAAGACCGCCTTTTGTACTCTGCATACTTTTGTGTGTTTCCTATATTTTGTATTTTTTTTTATCTTACTGTGGTGTACTGAAAGTAATAAATAAAAATAAATAAATAAGGGTAACTGTATACGTTTCTATAATAAACACTTACAAGACGTTTTAGAGATGTCAATTAATAAATTCAAAGTCTTTCTTAAAAGAAAGTTGATAGAAAAATCGTATTATAAGTTTCAAGAGTACTTAGACGATAGAAACGCGTGGGAGTGAACGAATTGCTCTGATTTGAATTGAAATATATTAAACTAATATGATATTGTAATGATGATGGTACCAAAAAACAAAATATCCGACTGAGTTTATTGTGGGCACTTCTCGGATCAGCACGCAAAGGAACCCTCGTAACTTTAGATTTTAAGTTGTTCTGGAGTACCATCATCAGACGTACATTAGAATTAGAGAGTGGAAAAGAAAAAAATATATATTATTTGCCGAAAAGTCAGACAAAAGTGCTGTAATAAGCCTACTTGAATAAAGATATTTTGATTTGATTTGAATCATTCGTCATTGCTGCACCGGTCCTAATGACCGTAGCGTGATGATATAAAGCTTAAAATTTCCTCGATAAATGAGCTTTCTAACACTGAAATAATTTTTCAAATCGAATCTGTAATTCCTGAGATTAGCGCGTTAAAACAAACATTAGCTTTCTTTTATTAAAAGATTTTAAATAGAGAAGATTGTTTTAAGGATATATTTTATTGTCCACTTTGTATATAAAAACACCAATATCATTGTCTGATATATTAAAAAAGTATTACATATTCCAATTATAAATTTATTTAAACATTTTTTTCCAAAGGAAACTTTAACACGTTTTAATTAACTTTAACAAACTAATTGGAATAACTTAATTCATTATATAATGTTAAACGCTCAATCGAATAATAATTATTTTTTATTACCACGTTAATTGTTAATTTACCATTTATATTACACTCTGTTTCACTAATGAAGTGAAATGAATTATTAAAGTCATAACATATAATATACGTGAACTTTAAAACGTATAGATTTAGTTAATGAAAAAAGAAAAAGAAAACTTGAACCATCTAGTGTCTCTATAAGTTTAAAAAAATATGTATTTGAATTTGAGTGAATGATTTAAAAAGTATTTTATTTACAAATGAAACGTTAAACAAGATAAATACAGAGAGAACGTGAGGTGGCTGTAGGAATTGCAAAAAGGCTTTTTGAAGGCAAATGGGAATAGGAAATAACGAACGTAGAAGAAGAAAATGAGCCATTTTAGTATTATCCTTGTATAGTTATAAGTTGTAAAAAAGACAAGTTCATAATACCCTACTAATTGATAGAAGCAATCGTTTACGTTAGCACTTATCACTTGTATAGATAACGTATTATCACACGGATACGAGCCATTATCTGGCATACCGTCATTAATTTAAATTATGCATTATATGTATTTGGGATCAAAAATGGGTTATTTTTTTTTTCATTTATTTTTGGCTCACCAACAGCTTTTACATTAACTACATTTTTATAAAGAAACATATTATAAGAAGTACTTACTCTAAATGCTAAGCTACTTAAAGGTAAGCACCACATGCAAGCTTATTGAACAATTAAAAAATTATGACTAAAAACTTGTACGTAAATCTTAAGAATTTAAATGTATTAAATCTAAATACCTTACAGCAAATTTTTTACACACTATAAATATAAGAAAACACAGAATATTGAATAATAATTATAAGTTATGTATATGCAGTATTAAAAGAAACTACATGCTATTTAGGGCTCCAACAATTAGGGTTGCATCAGTTCTCATGTATACATATATTATTATGCTAAATCCCCTCATATAACAGAATCTTGAATGAGGTAAGGTTTGAGAATCTCTAAAATGCTGCTTTAGAACAAACACAATAAAAAAATGGTAATTTTATAAAAGCCATTTGATAATTAATCCAAATTTTTAAATCAATTGTCGTGATTCGATGTTTATTTAAAGAACGAATTTAATGAAATACCTTTTTGACTTAAAGTTTACGGTTTTCGTTATTTATATATCATAAACGTGGATATAAGTACAATAAATTGATTTAGCAAGATCTTAACTAAATAATAATTGTACTTTGGTGAAATATTTTGATTAAATTCCTTAATAGAATGTATATGAAGTTAAAATATGTTTACGTCATGATATTAGTTTTTGTATTGACTAAGTCAAGCGGTGAGAATGATGACGTCGCGTATAGTGAAGCGTTTAGAAAGTATTTATGTATTGAGTTCAATGTTTAATAGAAATGTGTGTAAATCAGGATTAATAGAGTTATACTTATGAATAAAAGAATATGTGTTATTTATCACAACAACAGGCAGCTGTACATATTTTACGATAGCTTCGTTGCATACAGGCATAAAATTATTGACATATTATCAAATCAATTTAATTGACATAAAATAAAATAAATTTAAACTAAGGTAATTTCATTTAAATATTGTAATATTTTTAAGTGACATTTTCTAGACGTATTTTTATAATTATTATTGATTATTGTATAGCTTTTTAGATTTCTTTAAAATAAAGTATTCAATTAAAAAAAATTATGCATGCTGTGATAACTTTTATTAAAATGTACATTGACCACGACTCTGTTTAAATAAGAACAAAATAATGTACATGATATGCTTTAATTTCATTAAGATTTATATTCTGAATATCTATCAATTACGTCATGATATTAGTTTTTGTATTGACGATGACTTATGATGACGATTGTTCGGAGAGTAAGACAGTTGTAGTTTTGATATTAAGTGTATTAGAAACGCGTTAAGAAAGTATTAACTTTAATAATAATAATATTTCACTTAGCAACGAAGGCTCAATTACATACATAAAACATAACATTAAAAATAATATGTCAATACGTAAATGTCTAAAAAGGTACTTAAAATTTGTATTAATTAATATTTATAAATCAGGATTAACAGAATTATACTTATGAATATTAATCTCAATACAATCAATGATGCCACGCTCGTGTGATTATTTATCCAAAGCATCGAATTAGATTTCTGTAACCTCAAAATACAGTTTTAGTGAGGTTTTAAATTAGTAAATGTACACTTAAAACGTTTCTTCAAACAATCAAACCCGGTGGAACGTAATCTAAGTTATTGTATATCCGATTTCACTGATAACAATTGTCACCCGAACGTGAACCGCGAAGTCTCGAAACGATATCCTTTGTTTAATTCACTGGGGCAAAATCTGGATGCGAGGGTAGTTACAGTTACCATGACAACACGTGCCCGGTGGTACGTCCCCGCCCCGGGGGGACCCCCGCGCTATATCGATCCGACCCCCCTCCCCTCGCCACTCCAAATCAAATTACACGAGCGGAGCAAGCGGCTGCCGGCACACAACCGCACTCCCCTCGCCGACTCAATCAACTTTGTATTGCCGTAATAGTATTTTAATTCTATTCCCGCTTTTGACTGCAGCCCCATAATAGCTTGTTTGCAAATTAGTTACACGTAACAACGTTGGCAGCAGATTCAATGTTTGCCCACTCATCGGACTCCATCGTGTAACGAGCTAATTAGAGCGTCGATTTAAATTAAATTAACTAGCCCGATCAATTACCGGACTTCGCACTTAATACCCTCTTCGTGCTCGCCGTCTTTATTGACATCTAACACGATCCGTCTTTCATTTCGAAACATGACAGTTATAAAAACTTAAGAGAACGTTGTGGTATGAAAGATGTAGTGACTAAAAGGATTTATAAGTGAAGGGAAAAGTTGGAAGGCCAGACCAAGGCATTTTAAGTAAGGGCCAGTTCAAGAGTACTCTAAACCGACGAACTTATATGAAAGGTTTAATGAGAATGAAAGAAACGAAGGAGATTTGCAAGGATCAAGGCAAGTAGAAGGACATGGTCTCTGTCTACCCCTACGTGAATAAGGCATGATGCTACGTATGTATTTGTAATAATTTAGGCGGTCTTATTTTACAAATAAGACATATATGTACAAATCGGTTCTGCAAAAATTTGAATGACATATTTAAGGGTAACTGTATACGTTTCTATAATAAACTCCCACAAGACATTTAGAGATGTCATGAATTCAAAGTCTTTGTTAAAAGAAAGTTAATAGAAAAATCGTATTATAAGTTGCAAGAGTACTTAGACGATAGAAACACGTGGGAGTGAACGAACTGCTCTAATTTGAATTGAAATATATTAAACTAATATGATATTGTAATGATGATGGTAACAAAAAAACAAAATACCCGACTAAGTATGTTGTGGGTTCTCCTCGGATCAGGGCGCGAAGGAACCCTCGTACCTTTAGATTTTAAGCCGTTCTTGAGTACCATCATCAGACGTACATTAGAATTAGAGTGTGGAAAAGAAAAAACATACATATATATTATTTGACGATACAAAAGTGCTAATATGCCTACTC
Organism: Elymnias hypermnestra; assembly: GCA_015832385.1. Lineage (NCBI taxonomy): Eukaryota > Metazoa > Arthropoda > Insecta > Lepidoptera > Nymphalidae > Elymnias > Elymnias hypermnestra. The sequence goes on along the minus strand of JACTOM010000922.1, from coordinate 5,309,701 downwards.
GAATAAAGATATTTTGATTTGATTTATTTATATCGAAACAACACCTTAAAAATAAGTTTCAAGTTTCGGGCTCTAAAAATGATGATACTCCATCCCGTGATGAGGCGTGATGTTATGTATGAATAAGTATCACTTTCTGATTTACATAATTATTAGAGGAAGTGCAAAAATTAAGGCTTATCTTTTAAAAAAGCGATTTTATGAATGAAAACTTCGAAAAGAAAGAAGTAAAAAAATATAGTCCTTGAATGGATACTTTAAAAAGTATCCATTTTTTGTCTGTATTATTGGTTTTAAATCCAAAAGATTTGCCAAAATTTAAGTCAAAACTATCCAGAAATAGATATCCAATTCAACATTAAACACCATATGGATGTTTATGTTTAAAATTGAACATTTGTGAAAGTGGTTTTACGAAGGTAAACTACAAGAAGACAATAAATAAGCTGAGAAACTATTATTTGATCTTCCTAATGTAAAAATGACTGAAATGCTTTTCAAAAATATTAAAATAGATGTCCTACTCAATATAAAACACCAACTTAGTACACGCTTAACCCTTTTCTAAAGGTCTCCAAAATAAGAGACAATGAGTAAAAACTATAAGACAGAAACGAATCCACTGTTGGCATAATATTGTTTAAAATTTAAATATCTTTGTCCAAGCACATGCCATTTGCCAGCGTGCCAACAAATTATATCTATTATTCATTCTCGCATATCTTTATAACCTTATGTTGTAATAACACCGTGATTGATACGTGGGTTGGAATTCTATACAGAAGTAAAACAAGCTCGTGTTCAGTATCGTTTATTTTATAGCCATTGGTAATAAAATCGATTATCGTATCATCCGTATCGAAACAGTCGAGTGGGGACGACAGCCGCTTGGGGATATTTTAATGAGGGAATGCCGTGATGCCACCGACGCAACGGGACATTTGCCTCCCTCGAAATAATGGAAAAGTGTCGAAAGGATATTTATCAAAACTGCTGTCGACTGGTTTTATTTGAGTTTAATAATAGCCTTTTATTCAGATATTATTTTTTTATAAGAACGATAGTATAAATGCCCTAAGTATCTGTTTGCCCAATCTTGGCAAAGGCGTCTTCCAGCTTCTTCTACTTTTTCCTATCCCGTGCAAGTCTGGACCCACTGCTCCCACTGTTTTTAGTTCGTCTTCCCATTTAAGGTATGCCCTGCCTTGATTACGTTTTCCATATTTTGGGTACCAGTATAAAACTGCTCTGCTCCATTTATTGGCTCCACTGGTATCGTATAAGTGATGTTTTCTATTTTAGTTTTCTTTCTGATGAATACGCTGCTTAGTCTCTCTTGTTTCCTTGCATTTAACATACTCCATCGATATCTTACAGACTTCTAGTTTGGGGATATGTTTTTTTGTAAGGGTCCAGGTTTGGCAGCCATTTGTTAAGATGGGCAGGATGCACTTACTAAATAACTTCTTCTTTAAGAACATACTGACTTCTTCGTTTTGAAATATCTATTTAAGAGCCCAATACCTTTTCCAAGCGTTGCCTATTCTCACTTGAATTTCTTTTGACATTTGATTATTATTTGAGTATATACCATGATTATTGACGATAAATATATATAATTGAAGTGTCTGCTAGTAATATCACCGTTACGGGTACCAAAACATGTCTTTTCTCCTTTGCTCCTATTTATTCTAGATTTGGTCGAACAACTATTGATATTAGAAGTTACTTAGGATAATATTAATTCCGAAATCCCTGCAGCAATAGAAGATTACAAAATGAGCAACGCCTCAACGTGTTTAGGTATGTATCTTGTTGGAAATTAAAACACAAAATTGACGCTTTTAATACTTCTATTACAAACAAATCTGTCATCCGTATATAGTAAGCAATCTTATTAGCAAGTGCTTAGATATGTTATACAAAAAGAGTACCGGGATCCAACCTTGTGCAATTCCTAATACAATCTGGGAAAGAATATATTCCGAGAAATGTCTGTATATGTATTAACTGTCGCAATAAATTTTAGTATATCTAACCTACAAACCCTGTAACTTAAGACTTAAAATAGGACGTTGAAAGGCTATTAATAGTAAATATTATTTACTGGTATTTAATTGTACAAAGCAAATTTGTCGCTAAATGATGTTTGCGTGTTGCATGACTGTGATGAGTTTGGCCTGGACGAAAGCCAACATTGTTTAGACAAGTCGACAACTTTCGAAGAAATAATTTAATGTGACTGAAACTAATTTACTCGATATACTTAAACATATTTCCACTGTTATTACTTGGCATATTTCATGAAAGACAAAACATTTATTTCTTTTGCAATTTATTTCCGCCACTGTTGTATTGTCGTGAATTTGTACGGAGCCACTATGTAAGTAGCATTGGATTTCCGCCAAATGTTAATGTACGTCTAAATTTTCTTAGATGCGTTATGACCTAAATGTGTTTTTTTTGTATACAGATAATTGCATGATTTTGAGTAACTGATCACACCGTTATATCACGTTAATGAAGTAACTTTGTCTATCGTCTCCTCAAATGATAGTGCTGGATAAAGACATCTTCTACTAAATTCCACAGGATCTGGTTTTGCGTTACTTGTTACCAGTTAGTCATTTACCTATTCTACCTAGGCCTAATCCCAATTCCGGTTAGAGGCCGTTATCCTTTTGATTTTTGATCTCCAACTTACAGAGGTTCATCGAAGTAATAACTTCGTCAATAACCTTAATTGTTACACAGGTGTCTCTTTTTCTGATCATTTAATAATAGAGAATCTACTACTTTGTCGTACCATGATTCTGAACTTTCTTGTTTCAGATTCATTAGTGATCAAATGCCTTTTCTTTTTAGTTAATCTGATACTTCTCCATGATTTCTCTATATTGGCGAGAAGTGAGAGAAACCGCTTATTAGTAGTCCAAGCAGATTAATAAATTAAAAAACGTTATACATTTATTACGCCAATAATATTACCAGGGTTAAAAAAATTAGTATCTGGAGTAAACTATAATAGATTTATAAAGCAATAGATTCTTTGTTATTTGACTTTAATGATTTCCGATGTAGGTACTAAAGCTAAACTCAAAGGCCTATTAATTAATTAGAAGCCCAGTAAGGCCACAGAAACATGTGTAGCGTAGTGCAGAGAATTCAAGATTAGCGAAGCGATACGAACTGACCTCAAAGGGTCGTGACTCGTGGGGCGAATCGGGCTGGTTATATACAGTTATTGTCTGTTCTACACTGATATATGTCTATACTATTCTATTATTAACATCTTTATTTCCATATTAAATAATAATACTGAAAATTCCATTATTAAAGCAAATCACTGAATGCATATTATTTATGTTTACACGCAGCCCTTCTACCAAAAATGATCAATTATTTTATTTCTTTTGTATATCACTGTTCCAACTGATATTACTCTTCTTTTTCTCCCTTACTTTGTCCTTTAGGCGCCTTGGGTTGTCTGTATAGATAAATTAGCCCGGTCCAGGTCTTCCTCTTCCCCTCTCATTCTTTGGAAGCTCCTAGGCTATCTAAACTAGGTGTTTGTCCAGGCACCTGATTTTAAAAGACCCTCTTACATAGTTCCACCTGATGTTACTGGCAGAGCATACTTAGGTAGTTGAATTTACTGATTTGTCTTAATTTGGACTGACTGTGGCTTCGGTCGTGGCAAGGTACCCTAACAGACGTCTCATTCCAAAAGCTTTCACTACGTTATTATGATGCTGTGTAGAATCCACAAAAAGTAAATTACCTTTTAACTAGTTAGCGCGTTTCCATTTCTATATTTAAGTAAGCCCATAAAAAGCCGTTGTCTGTCCGTTGGTAACAAATCTAGCACCTGTTTGGAAAGTTGATTCCGCTATGAAGAAACCAGCGAGAAACTCAATGGATACTCGTTTAAATATAGTTTTCGTAGGTTTGTCTTCAACTTCCAGGTGCAACTGGAATCAAGTCCAAACATTTTTGTCAGTTAAATAATCTTCAACATAATGTGCTTTTTGTATAAGGAGGTTTTTAACATATTTTTTAAAACTATTTGGAAACAAACCCAGAAGTGATTCGGGTATCTTATTAAAAATGCGTATGCTCAAACCGACAAATGTTTACTGAACCTTCTATATGCACACATACGTAGCATCACGCCTCATTCCCATAGGAGCAGAGACCACGTCCCACCACTAGCCATATTTCCTTCGCTTCTTTCATTCTCTTCAAACCTTCCATACAAGTTCGTCAGTTTAGATTACTCTTGTAAGTAATTAAGTAGCAGCCCATTAACGTCGCACTGCTGGGCACAGGCCTCCCTCTCATATGAGAGAGGGTTTTAGAGCATAGACCTACCACGCTGCTCCACTGCGGTTTGGCAGGCATGTGCACTCTCTATTCCTTCACTCTCATAGTCCGGTGTGACGGGAATCCGATACGACCGGAGAGAGATCAGGCGCAGGACCGACGGCTTAACGTGCGTGGTCCTGGTCTTACTCTTCCCATTCCACTTTCCCACTTACTCATGACTCATAAATCTTTGTTGTCAGTCTTCTTTCATTCATGCTTTCTACGTGCCCAAATCATCTAAGCACACCTTTCTCAATTTTAGTCTACATCTTCTTTTATACCACAACGTTCATTTATCACACTATTTCTTACTTTGTCACTCAGTTTCAATCCAATCATACTTCTCAACGCACTCCTCTCTGCTGCATTTATTAAGCTTTCACTACACATAAATGTTGGCACCAACACTCCACTATGCACAGCCAGTCTGGCCCTTTGAGACACCATCTGGCTATTCATAACGGCCTTCTCCACTCTCTTATTACATTATTAGTTATTTTTACACAGCACTTCTACCAAAAGATCCACAGGATATTCCCGACAGGGCAGATGTAAGAAATTGATATTTGTATCGTGTCTAGTTACAACCTTTCCAAAAACGTTTCACCATGCAAAACAGACTGTAGCGTTACTTATCATCTGATGGTGTATCAGTTTGTTTTCTCTCATGAGATGTAGACGAAGTTGCACGGTTCAACTAGTGTATATATACGTATGTACATAATCTATTGGTCCTAATAAACACCTACGACGCCACTCACGTACAAAGCCACTTCGTGCGGACACAAATTGCTTTTGTTCGTACGTCGAACGTGCTGTGATAGAACCTGCTGCAATTATTTCTTTCTTATTGCGGTTGACGTTTGACGGAGATACAATAAGCAACTCAACTTAGATAATTACCATTGCATCATTCACGAGTCACGTTAAACTTAATGTAATAATTCGTGAGACTTAAATTCTCTCGACTCACTAAAATTACACATTAAACGTACAGTAATTTATTTCGTGAAAGGCTAATGTACTTTGTTGTATTATAAATTAATCAGCTATAGCAATAAACGGATTTGAAATGACTTTGTAAAATCAATATAAAATCTAACTTTATCTTTATAATAATAATATAAAAAGGCAGTGTATTATATTGGACAACCACCAAGGGTTATATTTGAAGAAATTTACATAAAATCTTGCTGAATATCGCTAAATAGCGATTTCATCCAGATAATCTGGAGTAAAAAAAGCTAAAAGTAATATGTTCATTCTTAAAATCTATAACAATAAATATATAAATAAACTAATATATATATTGTCGTCAACTCAATAATAAATAAATGTAATCGACACGCCATTAGTATTTTACATATTAAGTAAGAGAAAGATAGCACGTTAAGCCGTCTAGTGCCTACTCTTTCTCCGGTCATGTCGGATTATCATCACATCAGACTAAGAGAGTGAAGGAATAGAGAGTGCACTTGTGTACGGTCTATGCTTTAATAACCCTCTCTCCTATGACCCAGGTGCCTGTGCCCAGCTGTCGGACATTCATGGGCTACTTACTACTTACCTTTTTACCTTATGTTTTTGTCATTAGCGAATTCAAACTTTTTTGTTAGTATTCAATTTCTAAATACCGGATATTTAGATTAAAATTAGCGAATTTTATTTATAGTTAGTAAGATAGATCTACGAGACAGACACCCCAATAATAAAAGTTTTTTTTATACCGAAATAAACCCCATATCTCCGCGCAACCACCGCACGTGTTAACTCGGCACCAGGCGAGCATAAAAACGAGTAGATATTTAAATTGGGTGAAATATCGTTCGCTACAGAGAGCGCGTGGGTGACTTAGATGTTAATAATATACTGGCGTTGTANTCTGTGGACGTTCGTGGGTAATGTTGGTGCAATCAAACACTTTATTAATTAACTCTGATTATAATGTTCAATCACTTAATGTTCCCGATATCAATTTACACAAACTCATTAACACTAATAGCTAGGAACGCGACAGTTTCAATAGTCGACCACTCTGCCCCTACGCCGATACAAAGATGGCGCCAGCGTTCCACAGACTATTACACACGGACCAGCGATCCACAGACTTGCACTCCGACATATATATTAGTTTATTTATATATTTATTGTTATATATTTATAAGAATGTAGATATTACTTTCAGCTTTTTTTTTACTCAAGGTTGTCTGGAATAAATCGCCATTTAGCGATAAGACCGCCTATTGTACTTTTATTTCTAGTATGTTTTAGTTGATACGAATATTTTATATCTATTTTTTATTAGTTCGTTGTCTAAAGTTATATGTTCGTTAAGAATGTATAATCACTATATATTCATATATATTTACGAGCCTTACGTATAAAGAGTCAAGTATAAAATCCTAATTTTGTAAGGCAATTATTTATTTACTGTTAAATAATGGTTTTATAGCCGTCTACTTTTAAATATAATCATTAAAATTACAAAAAAAAAAACCAACGTCACTACATTGGACGACAACTTACAATCTGAAGTTATGAGGGTTCCTTGACGTCCTGTTCTGAGAAGCACCAACAACAAACTCAGTCGTGAACTATCGTTAATTTGTCTGAATATGTTGCATGTTCGGCTACAGACATGACATCCTGGGGTCAAATCCCGGGTCGGGCCAACTCGGAATCGATATTGAGTTTTCTATTAAGATTTTCTCAGAATTTGGGCAAAATTTTGTCGTGTGATCCACCCCCGTTCCTCGGAGAGCACGTTAAGCCGTCGGTCCCGCGCCTGATCTCTTTCCGGTCGTATCGCATTGCCGTCACGCCGGACTATACGAGTGAAGGAAAAGAGAGTACACTTGTGTACTATGCCTGCCAATCTGCAGTGGAGCAGCGTTGTGGTGATGAGGACGCCTGTGCCCAGTCGTGAGACGCTATTTTGCCCTGTGTTGTGTAGTTGTTGGTGTGCTACACTCCCGTGCCTCGGAGAGCACGTTAAGACGTCTTGTGCCTGATCTTTCTCCGGGCGTATAGGATTATCATCACATCGGACTAAAAGAGTGAAGGAATAGAGAGTGCACTCGAGTACGGTCTACGCTTTAATAAACCTCTCTCCTATGAGTGAGGTGCCTGTGCCCAGCTGTGGGACATTCATGGGCTGCTACTTACCTTTTTACCTTATTTTGTCATTAGCGGATTCAAACTTTTTTGTTAGTGTACAATTTCTCGGATACTTAGGTTAAAATTAGCGAATTTTATTTATAGTCAGATAGATAGATCTACGAGACAGACACAAAAATAAACGTTTTTTTTTATACCGAATAAAAACCCCATATCTCCGCGCAACCATCGCACGTGTTAACTCGGTACCAGGCGAGCATAAAAACGAGTAGATATTTAAATTGGGTGAAATATCGTTCGCTACAGAGAGCGCGTAGGTGACTTAGATGTTAATAATATACTGCGTTATAACATCATTTGTAACGTGGAATCGTGAAATGTTCTCTTACAAGAGATATGATTGATTTAATTAAAAATTGGATCGTAGTTTGACGAAAAAGAATAAAAAAAATCATTTCATTCAACGGATCGAAAAACATAAAAATCATGCTTAATATGAAATAACAATTTTTTTTTATTTATAAAACAGTTTAAATTTAACAGGTCAAATTGACTTCAAATTCGGATTCAGTTAAGTACCTTTAATACATAAATACAGTTTGATGTAATTATATCACCTAAAACTACAAAACAAAGGACTATGTCGGTGACTTTGGTTCTACTACGGATCTCTTCATTTCTGATTCGATCACGCAGAGAAACTCCGAGCATAGCCCTCTCCACCGCACGCTGAGTGGCTCTGAGCTTCCGCATGAGGCCCATAGTCAGCGACCACGTCTCAGAAACGTAGGTCATCACTGGTAACACGCACTGTTCGAAGTCTTTGGCCTTCAGACACTGAGGGATATCTGACGAAAATATCTGCCGTAGTTTCCCGAACGCTGCCCATCCGAGTTGGATTCGGCAGTAGACCTCCTTCTCGAAATTGTACCTACTTAGCTGGACTATCCCAGGTATGTGTACTTGTCAAGAATTTCGAGAGCTGAGAACTCAACGATGACTGGGTGTGATGGTACATGGATATTAGAAATAATTTTCGCCTGATCCATGTTCATTTTCAGGTCCATCTGTTGAGAAACTCTGCTGATGTCATCGAACATTCAATTGAGCTTTTCGAGAGTCTCTGCTATCTGCGTATTTAACACATTTAATGATACTTCTTAATATCAGCCTTTTAATGTACAAAAAATTACCCCTCTACTTTATCTTGCTAGCGATATACAGTTCATGTAAGTGTTGTGATTCGATGTTTAATTAAAGAACCAATTTAATGAATCACCTTTTTGACTAGTTTAATTTTTGGCTACGTTCGCCACCTTCGTTATTTATTTATCATAATCGTCGATACAAGTACAATAAAGTTGATTTAACAAGATATATTTAATTAAAAGCGTTAATAGAATGTATAACAAGTTAAAATATGTTGGCGTCATGATATTAGTTTTTGTATTGACTAAGTTACTAGCTACGCATTTGATGACGTCGCACTGGCAGGCTGACGGAGCTTGTTCGTAGAGTACGACAGTTGTTGTAATGTATAATAGAAATGTGTGCAAAATTCGCGATTAATAGAATTATACTTATGAATAAAATATTGTGTGTTTTTTATACATTTTTATTCTTGGCATTTGACGTACATGAAATAATGCTTTATTAGCTATTTTCAATGCCACTCAGTCGAAACGAATGCCAGGAAAATATATTATGCAGTGTTTTCAAAGAAAGATCAGCTGTAGGTGTTTCAAATAAGATCGGAAAGGTTACAAGGGTTCTGAATTTTTACGGAGCTCACAAAATGCTATGCGGATAGGGACAGGAAATATTGCAATGTAACATGAATACGGAATAAGGTTGTTATACTTTTACATAATGTATTTCCCTGTGACAATGTTCGTATATCTACATTTTTATTTTTATTAAACGTTCTTAACGTATCACAAAATTTCAAAAGCGTTAAACGAACTTTTAACGAAATTAGTTTGATATTCATAAACAAGTATAATATTACTCGTGTGTACCTAATTATATTTACTTTTCAAGTCTGCATTAAATGTTGATTTCACCTTAACTACTTAAAATGAAGTTATTTCATCTAAGTCTACGACTATGTTTAGATTACATTAAATGTTTATAGATTCACTCTGTTTTAGAATTCTTGCTTAAATACCACAACACTACTTTATTTACTCAAAAATTTTTACTCTTTAAGTCTTCTCTTTATTTAGGTGATAACCAGAAGCTTATCAGTCTCAGGATTCAGTTGATCGTAAATGCTTTAATAATCTATTATATCACTTTTTTTTTATTGCTGACAAGTTAGTGCCTGATTGTGATCACACCTGATGGTAAGTGCTAATCTGTATAAACATAAGAGATATCCGTATCTATTAACTCATCACGATATCTCTGGAACCATAAGAGAGAACTTGAAATTTGGTAGGAATATTCCTTTTGCCGAATAGATATCAGCTAAGGACGGATTTTACGAAATTCCACCCGCAATGGTGGTTACGGGGGTGTTAACTATTGACTCATCACGACATCTCTGGAGCCATAAGGGGTAGGGACTTGAAATTTGGTGGGAATATACCTTTTACCTAAATTAATAAAAATGCTGTCCAAAAAACATTCCACGCAGACGAAGTCGCGTGTTCAGCTAGTAAAGTCTAAGGTAGAAGCGCGCTAATCTAATTAAAAGGCAATTTACCTATAATGGTTTCGATACATCATCGTATTAGACACAAATTTCGTATCGGTAACGAGCCGGCCGAAGCTTTCCACCAGTCCAGACTCAGACTCTACAAGAAAATGTAATTTCCTAAATCTCTGAGGTCAAAATAGCCGTGAATGAAATTTCTGTGTAATTTCCATATTAACAGAGTTGAAATACTGTATATCTAAACTATATATTATTGGGACTGTTTTATATAACAAACTGCCTCATTGGTCTAGTTCAGCGATTAGTTCAGTTTTTTTATTAAGATTTTCTCAGTAGTTGGAAAATTGGTGGTGTGATCCACTCAGGTCCTCGGAGAGCAGGTTAAGCCGTCGGACCCGACCCAAATTCCCGTCACATCGGACTATGAGAGTGAAGGAATACAGAGTACACTTGTACTATGCCTGCCAACCCGCAGTGAAGCAGCATGGTGGCTCTATGCTCTAATAACCCTCTCTCCAAAGATTCAGGAGGCGTGTGCCCAGCAGTGGGACGTTAATGGGCTGCTACTTACCTGTATATAGCAACAGTTTATTAGAGAATTATTAGCGCCGCATGCATTCCAAATAGTGAAAACATCTTTCTATATCGTATACAAATTTAATGAAATTAACGGAATTTTCCACACGGTTAACAGCGGTTAGGTAAAGGTGAGAACATAAAATGTGTATGTGTCCATTAAAGCAACACAAACTCCGTACAAGTTAAGCAGTCCCGCAGCTCGGCGGCGAAGAGAATGGGGTAGCATAAATATACAGCAGGTGACACTTCATAATTACACGTAATTATTTTTTATTCCTGTACGCCATTTGCAAAGGTTTTTAAATGAGTTGAACAACACCAAGTTATTTTGTTTTTTCGTGTACAAGCTAGGCATACTTTTGTGTAATCAATTATGAATAGAATATCCACAAGTAATTAGACATAAAAAAGATGCGAATGTTGAGATGGATGTGTGGAGTGACAAAATTGGATAAGATTAAGAATGAGTATATTAGAGGAAGTGTGAAAGTAGCACCAGTGAACGAGAAGTTAAGGAGTGGAAGGTTAGCCTGGTATGGACATGTAATGAGAAGGGAGGATAGCCATGTATGTAAGAGGGTTCTAAATATGATGGTAAGCGGCAGGGCCGGGAGAGGGCGACCAAAAAAAGTGTGGATGAATTGTGTGAAAGAGGATATGTGTATTAAGGTTTTAAATGTAGAAATGACAGCGGATAGAGTGAAGTGGCGAAAGGAAACATGCTGTGCCGACCCCATCTAGTGGGATAAGGGCAAGAAAACGACATTTACACATTTATGGTTCAAATTCTTTATAAACTTTGACATAATTAGACGATAAAATGAATATAGGTGTACTTAAATGATATGTGTTATCGCAAACATCTTTAAACGTTGAATAATAAGAATGCAGTGTATTTTATGCTAATTCGTTTGAAGGTTAGGTAGTTTTGATATTTACAAATAACATGCGGCATTTTAATTTGCCACTCGTCATTTAATACACTTTTTTTCATAATAGATAAAATAAATTTATAATTAATAATGTCTAATATTGACAAAACACGAGGCAGTTTTTTACAATTTGTCATTTGTGATTTCAATAAATTATTCCTATAAATTTTCGACGCTTTTAATATTTATTTATGACAATTATATTCATTAAATTCCTCCGCCTCTTAAAAAAAACTTAAAAATTAATTTCCAAAGAAGTTTTACGCACGTTCATATTATAAAATCGCGGACAATTTGAAACTGGATTTAAGTCCCAGCTGTTTTTAAGATTTACAATATTTTATATACATATATGTCAGAGAAAAAACATAAGTTCTCACAGACATTGTCATTAGCGGGGTCCATAATTCAACCTCCAAAGTGTGGGCGTGGGTGGGTAATGGTGCAATCAGAAACTTTATTAACTAACTCAGATTGTAATATCCAATCACTTGATGTTCCCGATATCAATAACAGTTATATAATAGACGACCGCTCTGGCGAACCGTCACTCGAGAATTGTCGAGAACAAGGCATCGGGCATCATGTTCGGCCGCCACACGCCGCAGTGTCATCAAAGGATAGGACGTAGAGTGGTAGACCACAGTACGCTACATGGGGTGCCGCATTAACCGCTGGCTGTGCCTGGCAGACATGGTGACTCAACGCCGTGGGCCAGGCTGCGGCTGCCCGGTCGATGTTATGGCCGTCTACGTCCGCTCCAGACTGACGTATGCGGCCCTGCCTGGTACTCATTCTCCTCAGGGTACCAGAGGCGTAGGCTGGAGATCCAGCAGAACAAGAGCCTACGTATGATAGTAGAACTCCAAGGTATGTCAGGAATGACGTAATACACCGCGACACCAGGACGCCCGTGGAGGTGTTTGTCCGCCAACTGGCAAGGAGGGTGTTTCGCCTAGCTGATAACTCCCCGCACACACACCTCCATAGGATTGCTAGCCACCATCCTAGACTGGCAAACATTGAGTGCCCCTTACCTCATGAGCTTCTGCTGTCACTTCCATCCGACGTGGGTAATGACGGCACAGACGACGCGCCGGCAGTGGCTACACCCGACTTGACCTCATCGGACTAGACCTGGATGGGCCCGCTGGTGTCGCCGGCGGGAACCAGCCCGTTTGACACTGCGGGCAAAAATAAATTACAAACCCGGGTAATGGGACAAGAGCCCCGAGGCCCGTAATCCTCAATACAAGTTGAGACGTACCCGAGAGAGAACTGTCGAGAACGACGCCGGCCTGTGATTCATTGACTGTCCAGCGTCGATAGATGGCGTCGGCGTTCCGGAAACTATTTGATTCCGACTTATGATATACATATTCAAGTCTTTTATCAGCCTCAAATCAGGTTTCGTATTGACATAAAATAATGCTGCATGTTGGAATGGTCTATGAAAGCAGACCCCAAGTAAGGGTCGCGTAAAGTTTTGTATTGTTAAGATTGTTTGAAGCGTTAATAATACATAACTCTTCGAAGGGGTTGTATTGTATGGAACTCTTCAATAAAGCTAAATGTTATAGAGATCTTCCGCATGTTTTGATATACTGAATCTATATTTCATCACTATATACATCACTTTATGACGCGTGAATTTTCATACGAATACAGGGCATTATAGTTGTGTTGGTTTGTTTACTTGAACGCGCTTTACTCCGAAACTACTGGTCCGACTTGAAAAGTTCTTTCAATGTTAGGTAGCCCATTTATTAAGGATAGGTATAGGCTATGTATCATCACGCTAAGACCAATATAACCAGTGCAGCAATGATATATGTTTAAAAATTGGGGGATTTTACTTTAGAGCGCTTCCGTTGCTTGTGCTGCATAAACGGTTAAACTTATGCAATAATCATGTATTAAGGGATTGTTCCCCTTTAAATGTTCTTAAAAAAAAGTCTCCCACAGCATGTGTTTATCTTTTAACATCGACTCACTATAACCTTTTTATATTGGCCAAATTTTAAACTTAAATTTTCGTGGTTTATTAACATATTGACTATTTAAACGGGTACATATCACGTTGGCGATTTTTAATTTTTATTTTTTAATTTTTAATTTTGCTGATATTTATTTATGAGTAACGTCTTGACCAAATTTGTCCCTTCTCTATCTCTCTTATGAGTAAATATATATAATATAATAATAATAAAAAACTTTATTTCGACCATTGGTGATCATAATGTGTTAGTAGGTTACATGGCTTAAAAAACTAATGTTAGTGCTTTAAACAAAAAAAAAAGAAATTAAAAATTAAATGCCTATCTATATGTCGGAGAATAAGAGAGAAGGAGAGCATAAAGCATAGTAGCATAGGGTACTCCGCCGATATCGTCATTAATGGCATTCATAATTCAATTTTCCAAACTGTTGGCGTTGATGGGTAATGTTGGTGCAATCAAACACTTTATTAATTAACTCAGATTATAATGTCCAATCACTTAATGTTCCCGATATCAATTTACACAAACTCATTGATAGTAATAGCTAGGAACGCGACAGTTTCAAAAGTCGACCGCACCGGCGGGCCGTCACCCGAGAACTGGGGATATGCTCGCCGGACACTTATTGACTCTGCCCCATGCCGATAGACAGAAGGCGCCAGCGTTCCACAGATAATAACCTTTTGTTTTTTACATCACACTTACATAAAACAAGTAAACCGCTCAGCGATTGTCGTCCCAACGCTGGTTTTCAGCGGAGACCCGGACTGACACAAACAAACAAAAACACAAAGAAACCAAACAAAATTACAAATAAAGTATGTACAATAAATACTAAATAAATAGATAATACATAATAAATAATTAATTCTTAATTAATACGTCAGTTAACAATTACTAACTAATCTATTCGCCATTCTCCGGAAAGTGTTGGAAAGTTAATAATAATAATGTATTTATTTCTGATAAAAATCCAAGTAAGAATATATACACACATACACACACACACACACATAGATATATATACAATACATATAGACATTTTGTGTATAAAATAAATTAATAAAAGTAAAAGTAAAATGCATATATATAGCATCTATGCTCGCCTTGACATCAGTACCAACAACAATATTATGGTCTTTGACACTGCAAATTCAATAGGTGCAGTTTGGATTTTGTTTTAAACATCTGTACCGAATTTAAGCGCGAAAGAGGAGGCGGGATTGTGTTCCAGCAATTTGTTGCTGCGCATTTAAAGCTTCCTTGGAAAGATGCCGTGTTGTGCAATGGAATAATCATTAAAGTTGACGAAGCCCTGGTTAAATGAGTAATGTCACGATCACTAGGCCATTTGAGCTTTGCATAAAGATATGTGGGAACTTTGAACTTTGCAACACCGAATAAAAGTGTAGCAAAGTGCAAGTGTCTTCTATAATCCATGTTTAGTAGCTTTGCATCATTCAAATATGGGGTTATATGTGATCGCGGCGGGATATTAAAACAAAAGCGCATATTATAACATATATGTAATTTTTTTTGATGTGACCATGAAATATAACGATTTTTTATCATATTTCACTTACAAATGTTAACAATTAAAATATGTATGTAAATTTTTTCGTATTAAACTTCTTTGATGAGTTTTTAAGTATTATATTGCAGGTACAATTTATATGAAACTATGAATTATAAATGATCGAATATTTCATCAGAAGTGAACTTTATGTATTTACATTAAATTATAGCTTTAGAAGTAGTAAAATGAGTTGTAAATACATTGGATTTCGCCGATGAAGTCGATTATCCCACGCGTTTCTGCTCGTTTTAAGAACCTATCGCATTTATCATGCGATCTATCTTATCGAAAGTGAATCTCGTTTTATAAATACCAATAAAGCAGTTCATTAACTCAATAAAGGTAAACCAGTTTAAATACAAGCTTTTAAATGTATACGGTGAAAATCATAAATGACGAAACGCTCGTAAATGTAACATAAGAAACGTGATGGAAATATTTATAATGGAAAAGCGATTTTAAAGAGAACAAAGGGTTATTAAATTACGGTTCATAAAGTTTATGATTATAGCAAGAGAACAAGCACTTATAACTTAAAAATACATATTGAATTTATAATAAAGTAAGTAGCAGCCTATTAAAGTCCCATAGCTGGGAACAGGCCTCCTCATTCATTTGGCAGAGGGTTTTTAAATCGTAAACCCACCACGATGCTTCACTGCGAGCTGTCAGGCATAGCACTCTCTATTCTTTCACTCTCATAGGCCGTTGTGACCTGATCAGCATGCTCTCTGAGGCATGGGAGTGGAGCATACTGAAAACTACACAACACAGGGCTAATATTTAAAAAAATATGAATAGTAGACCTCATATTTGTAGCCTAGCATGTTAACCACTAAACCATTAAGGCATGTGGTCAATTTGTACAGGTAAATTACCTTTTACCAAGTTAACACTACCGATCATAGACTGTATCATCACTTAGTGTTAATAATATTTATATTATGTATATCTGTGTATAAATTATTATCAATATTATATTAAATAATAACGATGTATTGAAGTAATGCACCAGGCTACCTGAATACATTACTTCAATTAATTCTATAACAATTACAATGATTAATATTACATGAGAAACAAAGGATTAAGCAAGACATTATAATAACAACATAATATTTTTAGGTTAAGAACAAATAGGAAAGAAAAGAATCATAAGGTTATTAGCTTAATCAAGAAGGTTACCCAAACCACTTAACTTTTCACTGTACTCACGAGGTTTCACACTGGATGATGTCATCAACAAACTGTGTGTGTAGCTGTTAGTCGTACTGGCTTTTACAGCGTAACCGAGAGAGGTGACGAGCGCAGAAGCTCCGCTGAGGGGTGGGCCCGTAGAAGGGCCCTGCTGCGTCGTTGGGGAAACGTTGCTCTAAGAGCGCCTCCTGTGAGTCTCGGAACTAAGCTTAGAGCAACGTTTGCTGCTGCTGAAAAGGGGTAAACTGACAGTGCTTAGTCTTAACGCCCATGGATCCGCGATTGGGGGCCGTGGTCGGAGTGCGTCAGATAGCTGGGACCTCATCTTCGCAGACGCTGTGTATGTGTGATAGTGTAAGGGGCGTTGTCAATGGTAATCTAGACGTCTGGGTCGTCAAAGACGTGTTTGGGCCGCCTCTTCCTAGGCGGATGTTTAGCCTAATCCCATATGAGAGGGTGGGGGTGACTGATGGCTCTCTTGAAGTAGTTTACGGAGATTTTTAAATAGCTGTTGACCGTTGTGAGGTTGAGATCTCTGTGGAGATCAACGCTGCGCATGAACCAGCGGGCGCTCGTGGCTATGCGCATGAATTTTTTCTTTTTTTTCTAAGTGTGTAGTTGCTGTTAGCCCTACTGGCTTTGACAGCGTAGCCGAGAGAGGTGGCGAGCGCAGAAGCTCCGCTGAGGGTTGGGCCCGTAGAAGGGCCCTGCTGCGTCGTGGGGGAAATGTTGCGCTAAGAGCGCCTCCTATGAGACTCGGACCTAGGCTTAGAGCAACGTTTGCTGCTGCTAAAAAGGGGTAAACTGACAGTGCTTAGTCTTGACGCCCATGGATCCTAGGCGGGATGTTTAGCCTAATCCCATAAGAGGCGGCATTTCTAATGAGAGGGTTGGGATGACTGACGGCTCTCTTGAAGTAAGCTACGTGTCTCGTTGTCATTCGCAGGCGTTTATATAGCGCTCTTAACCCGCCATAATGTTTGGTAGGTTGGCACACAACTCCAATCACTGTGGCCAACCTTTAGCCGGCAATCTCAGTGTTGACAGTAACAAAATATTTTACTAAAATATAGCAGTGACTAGAACTCCCTCGCTACACTTGTGTTACACAGCGAGCGTGACAGCTCAGTCTCATTCAATACCCACAACTTTTGACTTAAGTACGACTTTAAAATCACATCCTTTAAAAAAACGAATGATAAAATCGGGGATACAGTTTGGTGTTGTAGCCTCCATTGGACACCTAAAGGATCAAAGAATTTATCATGCTAAGTAAGGACTGTAACACATCACGCGCGGTTGACGGAGAAGCCCCGTTACGAAACGTATTCACGTACCACATACGGCCGTGTTTATACACAGCAACACCCCGCTTCATTTCGAATTAAAATACGAGTCAATGGGTAAGAAAGCATACTTTATCCATTTAAATGTATGCAGCAATCTCATCGAGGCAGCCGTGGGATCATAGTGTCAGCGATAACGCGAAATTGACACCGTGCCATCAATCACTAGAGCGAGTGGGCCGAGGGTACACCGTCGTGTTGCAGCTGCGGTTATCCGACACAAATTGCTGTTACTCCAGTGATTAACCGAGCAACACTTTCCTAAAATACCGGAGGTTTCATTGGAGAGGTCCTGGGTTCTATCTCCGGTGGGGCGTATTATGGAAATAGTGTAAAACCTAGTTGGAAAATCTCGGCCGTGGTTATTGTAGGCTGTGAAGAGACGCCATGTTGCCGTATAAGTGGCAACCGTCGACACAATAGCAAATTGTCAGGCTTGGGGACCCCAGCGTCAAATCTTGACATCGCCGATTGGGAGTAGTCACTCCCCAGCAGTGTGGGCGCTATGATTGGCGATAAGTCAGGTTGGTGAGCAGTGACGTCCTTCTGCTAGGCTGTCATTCTGCCGAAGAAGGCACTAAACAGGCAACGGGATGCTACTCCCTCTCGCCGGAGGAGGGGAGGTGCAATTTTGTTCGCCTGCTCTCCTTCAACTAAACTCTTAAGTTGGATTCATCTGGAGTACCATAGCTGAAAGCATCAGCGGACATCTGGACCCCAACACCTGGAACAAAAGAACTCCCCTAGGTTTTAGTGAGTATCCTGATACGACCAGCGAGTCCCACACTCCCGGATTTGATTAAATTTGATCACAGTTAAGCGCTAACCTGTCAGTAATAAAAGAAAACCTTTATAACATAACACTTGATGGCCTCGCTGCTAAAATGTGGCGAATAGATTCGATTGTTTTAAAAAAATGTATATCACTTACCCCTTGGAACAGCTGAGTTGATCTTTTTAAGGAAACAAAACGAAGTGAGGCTTATAACTACCATTATTAAAGTTAAAAATAAGTTTTCAATAGAAAATATAAATTCACATAATGCCATTTCACGAGTCTCGTTTGTAATGTTTTAGTTTTGTTATTCAAAGAGTCTTCCTATAACTCATAACAAAGAGCCGGCCGCAGCGATCGTAACAAAAGAATATAAGAAATAACTCCCCTACAATACGAATCGGATCGCGACTTCGAATAGACCCTAGGGTTGTCAGATTTACCAATATTTAAAACAATAATAATACTCTATCCGTAATAATAATACTCTACGTATATTTTCGTCCAATATCCCTCAGTGCCTGAAGACCACAGTCTTCGAACAGTGCGTGTTCCCAGTGATGACCTACGGTTCTGAGACGTGGTCGCTG
Organism: Elymnias hypermnestra; assembly: GCA_015832385.1. Classification (NCBI taxonomy): domain Eukaryota; kingdom Metazoa; phylum Arthropoda; class Insecta; order Lepidoptera; family Nymphalidae; genus Elymnias; species Elymnias hypermnestra. The sequence continues at coordinate 5,290,565 of JACTOM010000922.1, read as the reverse complement.
ACTATGGGCCTCATGCGGAAGCTCAGAGTCACTCAGCGTGCGATGGAGAGGGCTATGCTCGGAGTTTCTCTACGCGATCAAATCAGAAATGAGGAGATCCGTAGCAGAACCAAAGTCACCGACATAGCTCTACGAATCGCGAACCTGAAGTGGCAATGGGCGGGGCACATAGTCCGACGAACCGATGGACGTTGGGGTCGGAAAGTGCTGGAATGGCGACCCCGCACTGGACGACGCAGTGTAGGAAGACCCCCCACAAGGTGGACCGACGATATAAGGAGGATCGCCGGTAGCCGCTGGAGCCAGGCGGCACAAGATCGGGTCTTGTGGGCATCATTTCGTGAGACCTATGTCCAGCAGTGGACGTCCATCGGTTGAAGCGACGACGACGACGACGA
>JACTOM010000922.1:5241489-5289968 GCA_015832385.1 Elymnias hypermnestra | reverse complement strand
CTTATTCCCATAGGGGTAGGCAGAGACAACATCCTTCCACTTGCCACGATCCTTGCATATCTCCTTCGCTTCTTTCAATCTCATTAAACCTTTCATACAAGTTCGTCGGTTTAGAGTACTCTTGACCTGGCCGTTATTTAAAATGTCCTGGATTTGGTCCAGGAACGTTCGCCTTGGTCTTCCCCTTCCAACTTTCGCATTCACTCTTGACTCATAAATCCTTTTTGTCAGTTTCATTTCATTCATTCTCTCTACATGCCCAAACCATCTAAGCATACCTTTCTCAATTTTAGTCACTACATCTTCTTTGATACCACAACATTCTCTTATCGCACCATTTCTTACTTTGTCACTTAGTTTATTAAACTCAATAAACTTTCTTGTCAATGACTCTACCACCGGTTCCGAACTTAGTTACTACTGAGAAGAATCCGGCAAGAAACTCTACAGTTACTCTTTTCTATTCAGGTTATAATTAATATAGAAACACGATTTTATAATATGACATAATACTAACAAAAGTTATAACAAAAGTTATACGTATATGTAGTATATATACTCAACGATAAACAACTTTATAAAAACCTAAATTAATATTATTATAAAATTCCATAATAAATGGTGTAATTAAAGCTTAATTTGTTTTAATCCGCTAAGAGGATTTTATCTAAGCAGATTATTGTGAAGTAATCGTGAATTTCTCTTTAGGGACGAATTAATTCGTATAAAATGAAATAAATCGTACTGAGATAACAATTTTTATAACTTAAATCAGATATTTCTTTAGATTTAATGCATTTTAGATTGGCATTTTTGTTAAAACAATAAATTCTACGCATTTATATCGCCTGTTTGGTTAAAAACACATGTGTGCGTTCGTATACATATCAGAAGTGAAACTTCTTTGGCAAACTGATTTTTAAGTCTTCTTTATATTTATGCAAATCTAAAACTTTAGATTTCCGAAACTACTTGGGAAGGAGTAAAGAAGATTTTTTAGGAATTTAATGGTCATTAAAATATTAAAAGTGTAGAAAAGAATACAAATAATTTATTGAAATCTCAAATGACGAATTGTAACTAAAAGTGCCACATTTTATATTTAAATATTAAAACTACCTAATTTTAAACGAATTAGCTATAAAAAACGCTGCAAATCTTCGTAATTATCACGAGTTTCATCCTAAAAATCCATAAAAATTTTACCGCCAACAGAAGTATCACTTCAAAAATCGTTATGAATGATATCTTTCCGAAAACTTTTCCATATTCGTAAATATTTAATGCAAATTAAATTGTTGCGAAAGGATTTAAAGAAAAAGGTTAAAATAAATAGCAACCCTTACCTGTCGAGAAAAATGGTTCTCTCAAATATCTCGGTACATAGTTAAAATCTCATCTCGTATTTTTATCAAAGGGAATAAGCAAACAGCTTTTATAAATTGCTTTTGCGACATACGAACGTTATTTTTCTATGATACTATCTAATCTGTCACTTCAGTGTATGTTTTATCTATAAGAGGAAACAATCCATTCCTTATTTTAGAATTTCAAGTGTTTACTATTATCATTTTGATAGATCTGAAGTATTTGTTGGTATCAAATACTGGTATCTAACCGCTTTATCTGTTTGATGGTATTTCCCGTTGATCATTATAAACTACATTAAAATACATATGTATGTCTACAAAATTATATTTAAATCCTTTATAGCAGGATAAATGCCGGTTGGATGAAGTGGAGGCAGGTCTCGGGAACAATTTGCAATCGCGTGATCACTTTCCACTTGGCGCAGATCCTTTCGGGGCACGGGTGCTTTGGGAGGTATCTATGTCGGGTAGCTTGTAGGGAGCCCACTGAGGAATGCCACGAGTGTGGATCCTTGCGGCGTGCCCCAGTAGGGATGAGGAGAGATCTGCCCTAGTGGCACAGGCCTCCTCACTCCAAAGAGCAAGAGTTTTTAGAGCATAGACCCACCACGCTGCTCCACTGCGGATTGGCAGGCATAGTATACAAACAGTCTACTCTCTATTCCTTCACTCTCATAGTCCGACACGACCGGAGAGAGATCAGGTGCCGACGAACTGCCTCATTGGTCTAGTGGTTAGCATGATCGACTACAGGCTTGAGGTCCTGGGTTCGAGTCCCGGGTCGGGCCAATTCAAAAACCAATATTGAGTTTTCTATTAACATTTTCTCAATATTTGCCCGAAGTTGGGAAGTTGGCGGTGTGATTCACCCCCGTGAACTTGGAGAGCACGTTAAGCCGTCGGTCCTGCACCCGATCTCTCTCCGGTTGTGTCGGATTCCTCTCACATCGGACTATGAAAGTGAAGGAATAGAGAGTGCACTTGTGTACTATGCCTACCAAAATATGGTGGTGGGTCTATGCTCTAAAAACCCTCTCTCATATGAGTGAGGAGGCCTGTGCCCTGCAGTGAGACGTTAATGGGCTGCTACTTACCTTAACATAATTATTAATTCGTTATGTTTATAGAGTACATTAATAAATTTACATACAACAATTAATGTTTTGCTCCCAATAAACCAGATGACAATATATTGTAGTTTGTGAAAGGTATTTTATGTAAACGTTTAAATAATTGAGTGAATCCGAACAAAAAGTATCAACTAACCACCAATAAAGAATTTTGTAATTATACGTTTTGTTTAAAGTACGCTTTACACAAATAAACTTTACGATCTGAACGTTCAGACATAACTTTTTTATTACCTCGGCATGTTTTCTTGAACGCATGCATACGGTGAAAAAGAAATACTTTATTGCCATCTAACGCACGCTAACGTACAGGCAGTCTCGAATCTAAGGCCCAATTGATATAAATCTTCATAAGTATTTCTTTTCCGACGTACGTGATACCGGCGACTAAATCCTGAGGAATTGGCTGCCTGCCACGAGTGTGGTTCTTCCATAGATTCGGCACACCACACATTGGCAGAGTGTCCCGCATGGAGACCTCAGCGATACGTCTTGGAATCGGTAATTGGAGAGAATCTCTCATTGGTGAGCATAGTCAGTGCTATGCTTGCTAACGAGATGGGTTGGAGGGTAATGGCCTCCTTCTGCGAATCTGTTATGTCGCTGAAGGAGGCATCAGAGAGGATGAGACAAAATGCCGTCGTCGCTCTCCCGCTCCGACGTAGGCGGCGGGGTAACAGGGTGCGTAGATATGCGCATCTTCTTCCCCTTCCATAAATAATTTAAATAAGGCGGCTATATCCGGAGTGCTAGAGTAGACTGCGTATGTGTACCTCTGGTTCTCCAATCAAGGATGTCGAAGGTTCTCCGCTGGGTTTTAGTGGGTATTCTGACCTGTCAGTGAGTCCCACACCCCGTGCGTAAAGGCATTTCCCAGCGAAAAAAAAAAAAAAAAAGAAAGCCAATTGGCATACCTGAAAGCCATTAACGGTAGAAGTAGAAGAATTCACACAGTCAGAGCTTCAAAAAGTCTCGTTCTAATAAAAAAAAAAAAAAAAGTGCATGCGTTTATATTTATACAAATATAAAACTTTAAAGTTTAGATTCCCGAAATCAAATCGAATTGCAAATAAAAATGCCAGGTGTTTTTTTTTTTTCAATAATAGAAATTATAAATTAAATTTTGTTATTGAATTTCAAATAAAGATGAAAGAATTTATGAAATATATATATTTTATGAAAAATAGTATATTAAGTTCTTAAATGACTTGTGAAAAATTAAAATGCCAAATGATAATTTTTAAATATTAAAATTACCTAACCTTCAAACGAAATAGCATAGAAAACGCTGCACATCTTCGTGACGCTAATCACGCGTTTGATCCGCAAACATTTTACCCTCATGCGACTAAAAAAGTTTACTTCGAAAACAATAGACAACTAGCTTTGTGATATATATGTGATATCTAAATATATAAATAATATAGATGCCAAATAAATAATACGAAACCTAACTCTCTCTCTCTCTTTCTATCAAAAGTAACTCATATCATCTCATCTTCCATTTGATTCGCCCGATCACATTTTTCATAACGCTCTCGTCATGTATTCACCAGTTTAACTCTAAAGAAGTTTTAACTAGTGACCTACGGTTCTGAGACGTGGTCGCTGACTATGGGCCTCATCCGGAAGCTCAGAGTCACTCAGCATGCGATGGAGAGGGCTATGCTCGGAGTTTCTTTACGTGATCGAATCAGAAATGAAGAGATCCGTAGTAGAACCAGAGTCTTGCGAATCGAGAACCTGAAGTGGCAACGGGCGGAGCACATAGTCCGAAGGACCGATGGTCTTTGGGGGCCGAAGGTGCTGGAGTGGCGTCTCCCCACAAGGTGGACCGACGACATAAAGAGGGTCGCCGGTAACAGCTGGAGCCAGGTGGCGCAAGATCGGGCCTCGTGGACGTCATTACGTGAGACCTATGTCCAGCAGTGGACGTCCATCGGTTGAAGCGACGATATAACTAGCAATGCCCCGCGGTTTCACCCGCGTAAATACCGATCTCATTGAAGTAGAAAGTCTACTAAGTCGAACTTTAGATTTATTTTCAATAACATAAAAGTTTTATTTCACTTAGTTTTAAATTATTTCCTTTCAGATTATTGGATATACACATTCATAATCTAATCAATATACAGATTTTACTTTACAACGAATATACTATAATAATAATAATAATAATAAATTTCTTTATTTTTTAGCAACAACGGCTCAATGGGGTTAGTACACACAATACTTATAACTATGTTAGTAAAACTAAACACAAATAATAATAAATTAATAATACTAAACTTAAAAATCTAAAAATTTTAAAAACAACTATGACAAGGACATCTATGAACTACTATACTATACTATATATACTATATCTAACTAATAATAATAATATAATAATAAAGCCTTTATTTTCCACTTCTATAAAATTCGTCTTAAAAAATACACAGTGAATTTAGTTTGTCAATTACATTGTATTGAATAATATGTCACTGTCATTAAATCTAATTATAGTCCTATTCTTTCTTTATAAAATATAATAATGTCATTTGAAGTGGGGTTGCCCTCATATGGGCAAAAAGGCCTCCTCCATCCTACTCCATTGCCTCCGATCTCGTGCCAGCCTTGTCCACGTTGCTCCAGCAAGGTTTATAATATCGTCTCTCCATCAGCTCAACATCATTTACATATCAAATCAAAATATTCTTTATTCGAGTAGGCTCAAAAAGCACTTTTGAATCGTCAGTAGTCTGTCTGCTGGTAACAAATCTACCACTGGTTAGGAAAGGTGGATCCTCTAAGAAGAAACCGGCAAGAAACTCAACGGTTACTCTTTTAAAGATAGTTTTGTATGTTACAATTTGTAATATGTTGCTTCTGTGAGCAACTGTAATCAAATCCAATTATTTCTGTCGCTTAACTCTTTATATTTATCCGACAGAAGTCAATTTAAAATTACTCTCATCTTGGGTTACATTAATGAAGCTTTCTTAAGGATCCTGATGTTTTTTTGCGAAAGTAATATAGCCAATGTCGCTCAGTGAAAATGCAGCTTTCAAATGGTGAAAAAATTTTTGAAATCGGTCCAGTAGTTTTTGTGACAACATAACAAACATCCAGAAACAAATCTTTGCTCTTTATAATATTAGTTTGTTGTTTTTCTAAATGAAGTGTTACTAAGTAAAGCAAAACTCCAACAGACACTTATATACTCACAAACGTATCACGCGTAACGAGTACCTGAAAATTTCTATGCCATAAGGATTCACTTCAGAAACACGTTAAAGTCAAAGCCAAAATATATTTATTCAATTAGACCTTTTGAATCGTCAAATATCGTTTTATGTATATAATATTTTAATGAATGATTGATGATAACATTAAAGAACGACTTACAATCTAAAGTTACGAGGGTTCCTTCGCGCCCTGATCTGAGAAGAGCCCACAACAAACTCAGTCGGGTGTATTTTTTTTTTGTTATCATCATTACAATATATATTTTAAATTTATTCCATACCATATCTATGAGAGTGAAGGAATAGAGAGTGCACTTGTGTACTATGCCTGCCAATCCGCAGTGGAGCAACGTGGTGGGTCTATGCTTTAAAAACCCTCGCTCCTCGGAGTGAGGAGGCCTGTGCCCAGCAGTGGAACGTTAATGGGCTGCTACTAACTAACTAACTATATACATATAGAGCAATTCATTCACTCCCACGCTTTTTTGTCTTCTAAGTATTCTTTCAAATTATAGAATGATTTCTCAATTAGTTTTCTTTTAAAAAAAGATTTAAATTTATTAAGGGACATCTTTGTAACTTCTTCTGGGAGCTTGTTGTAGCAACGTATACAGTTAGAAAGAAATATAACTCAAAAGGTTTTTGATATGTCCGGTTCAATTATAATTATTATCAATCGAGTGCGTCCCCGTATAATATTACTCTATGAATAAATCCGCTTCAATCAGGAAGGTATATCAGCAATGTAACATTTTGTTATCCCTTCATGCATAAATGTTTGTATAATAATTTTGGAAGCCATGTTCCCGCCCTCCCCTTTCCCCTCGCCGAACTGCCCGCCATGTTGCACGCGTTTCACTGGGAGTCAGTCTTTCTCTTTCTATCTTTAATTTGTGACAAACGTTGTTTATTTTGTCCACTATCACATAATATTAACAGTATTAACACTTTGAATGCGTAGCTTAATTGATTATTTAGTTTTTTTTTATTGCTAACAGATTAGCGCTTGACTGTGATCTCACCTGATGGTAAGTGATGATACAGTCTAGGAAGCGCGCTAATCTGTTAAGAGGCGATATACCCCTTACGGTTTCTACACAGCATCGTACCGGAACACAAATCTCTACTACGGTACGTCTATGCTGGTAGCCAGAGTCAGACAAATTAGATAATACAATTTCCTAAATTCGACCTACCGGGCATCGAACCCGGGATCTCCGCTAGCAAAGCGAATACTCGCACCACTGCGCCAGCAAGGCCGTCAAAATATATTTTATATAGTTTCGTATGGGCCTATGGGCCTCATTCGGAAGCTCAAAGTCACACAGCGTGCGATGGAGAGGGCTATGCTTGGAATTTCTCTACGCGATCAAATCAGAAATGATGAGATCTGCAGAAGAACCAAAGTCACCGTTATAGCCCAAATAATCAAGAAGCTGAAATGGCAATGGACGGGGCATATAGTCCGACCAGCCCAGCGTTTTCGTAGTCGCTGGAATGGCGACCCGGCACCGAAAGACACAGTGTAGCTACCGGCGACCCCCCACAAGGTGGAGGGTCGCCGATAGCCGCTGGAGCCAGGCGGAACAATATCTGGCACAGTGGGTGCTTCATTAGGTGAGACCTATGACCAGCAGTGGATGTCCATCGTTTGAAGTGACTGAGGGAAAGAGTTTTGTATGTACTTTATACACCATAGAAAGAATTACGAGAATCTATTAATACTTAGAAGACGAAAAAGCGTGGAAGTGAATGAATTATATGTATAATTGCTGAACTGTTGACTTTAGTAAAAACGAAACTGGCCAAAACTTAACTGGAACAAAAAGAACGACGGGACATTCTAAAATTTTACATTAAAAACCAAAAAAGTGAAAAAAAAAATCATTTTGATATTTAAGTTGATTTCCGAACATCAAATATTTGACAGGCAGGAATAGTTTCCAATAGAAGCGAAATTGTGGTTTTTACTATACATATTTCAAGCATTTTTTTCATATTTACACACACACACACACACACACATATATATATTTATACCGGCATATTAAGCGGAACATTAAAAAAAGGTTTGTGGGCTCTTCTCGGGTCAGGGCGCGAAGGAACTCTCGTAACTTTAGATTGTGAGTCGTTCTTTAATGTTATCATCAGTCATTCATATAAATAATATGGAATTTTTTTTTCAAAAATCCTTACGCATTTTATGCAACACTAGCAATGTACCGTGGTTTCACTCGCGTAGATACCGTTAGTGGGCTGCTACTTACCTTTCTTTACCTTTACTTGTATATCTGCTCCAAAGTAATGAAGAAGTAAATGAAATAAAACTTTTATGTTAACAAAAACAAATCTTTAGTCTGACTTACTACTGCCACGAGATCGGTATCTACGCGAGTGAAACTACGGGGTATTGCTAGTGTTGCATAAATTGCCTGAGGATTTTTGAAAAAAAAATTCCATATTATTGAAAAGTATGGACTGATGATAACATTAAAGAACGACTTATTAATTTAAACGACTTATTAATTTGTCTGAGTCTGGACTGGTGGCTTCGGCCGTGGCTAGTTACCACCCTACCAGCAAAAACGTACCGCCAAACAAAGAGATTTGTGTTCCGGTACGATGCTGAGTAGAAACCGTGTAAGGGGTATATCGCCTCTTAACAGATTAGCGCGCTTTTATCTTAGATTGTATCATCACTTACCATAAGGTGAGATCACAGTCAAGCGCTAATCTGTCAGCAATAAAAAAAACCAATTGGTTTTATTTTCATATGTAATATTTGTATGTATATACGTAATAGTTGTAACACAAACATCTTTGATAAAACATGTTATACATTAAATATTTGCTTTAAATATTATTTCCTTATAAGTTGATTAATGTATTTCAAAAATCTATGTCCGTAAACCGATTTTACAGACAACCAATTCGTTTTTTTTTTTTAAATAAAAGAAACGTTACAGAACGCTAGTTGAACATTATTTGCGTGTAATTTTACACTTTACTCTTCCACTTAGTGAAGCGTGAAATGATTGTTGCCGCGGGGAGTGTGGAGCGTCGCTATTCGGAGTTCGCATTGTCGCTAGTCGCTCAGTTATGCTCAGTTTTCGAGTAGCGTGCACTCGTGACGCGCGTTTGTTATCGTTATACCGCTCTGTGTTGTTATATTGTGTTGAATACTTGTGTTAGTGTGCTCATCTGTGTTATTTATTCGTAGGTGTGCGTTCCGGTGCAAGAATTGGCATGGTGTTCAAGTGATGGTGCATTAGGTGGTGGCACTTCTGCAGTGATAGTGTTAACTATAGTGCTATTCAGTGCTGTATGGATTGTGTTCACTTGGGATTGCCATCGCCGGTCATCGATAGATCCAGCTGGGAACGGTGAGAATAACGGTTTTTATTAAATTGAAAACCTTTTTTAGACGTGCAAAAAATACAATAAAATAACCTTGGGTTCATCAATTACGAAATTTGATATAAAAATTCAGATTAAAAATAATATTATATGTAATAAAACTGTAGCTTAATAGCTAGAAACGGTAAGATTTCTTTGTTTTTTAAAAAAGGCAGATTTAAAAAGCCATGCCAGACGTCAATAACTTACAAATACGTTTTTTTTTTAATAACATGCACTTACTATGCTTTTGACATTCAGCCATTTTGAATGGACAATTTAAAATGAAGCTACTTTTAACTACCAGCTGGGGACTATAAAACTTTATCTATATTCTTTCAATGTAAAAGTTTTAAACCATTACAATAGTTTGTTTTTTTTTTTAATAACCAGCACTTAATAAGCGTATAACATTCAGCCAATTGTCACATATAATACACAAACAGATTTTAACGATACAACTTTAAAAGTAATGATTACCAACTGGGAACGGTATTTTTTTACATCTGTCGCATGTCGCATTACAGCCGGTCGGGGTATACTGTCAGACGCTTTGCAAATGGGTTGAGGCCAAGATGGCGATGCTTATATCGTATCAGCTGACCATTTTATACTTTTAATGGGAAAGGCAAATGTTTTAATTGCCTCACTGAAACTGTATTATAAATACACGTGGTATTCTTTATTTAATGTAAGAAATAATTAAATTATTATCAAATCGTTGGTAGTAGTGGTCAGCTTGTTCGGCTACAGACACGAGGCCCGAGTTTCCGAATCTAGGGTCAATTTGTGTGTAGTTGTCAACTTGTCAGTGTGCTCCACCCTCGTGCCTCGGAGAGCACGTTAAGCCGTCGGTCCTGTGCCTCATCTCTGTCGGAACATGTCGGATTTCCGTTACATTGAACTATAAGAGTGAAGGAATAGAAAGTGTACCCGCAATGGAGCAGCGTGCTGGATCTATGCTATAAAATCCCTCTTTCCAGTATAATATAACAAAAAATCACCGAAAAGCAATTTTTTTCTATAGACTACATATTAGATACGAGTAAGATGTATTTACATTACAGATTTATAGGTAATAGATTTCAATTTCAAACTTATAATAATTTAATGCTAATAAAACTTAATAAAAATTATATGTATGTATATTTTCAGTAATTTTTTAGGGAAATTTCATTCGGTGAAACAATACTTGTTTATTTAGAAATATTATCTCTCAAGTTATGTTTTTCCGTGTATTGTCATTATTATCAATTGATTTCTGTAATATTTAATTTGGTCACGTTCTAGTGACTGCTGCTTATTTCGATATCCCTGCTAGTTGAAACTATTAAAATACTAGCACACTCCATTATTCAATATTGAAAATAACTTAATATCCCTCTTTTCGATTACAGTTATTTTCGTTACTTGTTATTTTATTAGCATAACAAATAACGGTTATGTTATTTAGTTATCCCTTGCTTAGTATCAAGTGGGACATTAATAGGGTGTTACTTACCTTAGTAAATCAAATCAAATATATCTTTATTCAAGTAGGCGAATTACAGTACTTTTGAATCGTCAAATTATTATTTTTTTCCACACTGATTCTATTATACGTCTGATGATGGTACTCAAGAACGGCTTAAAATCTAAAGTTATGAGGGTTCCTTCGCGCCCTGATCCGAGAAGAACCCACAACAAACTCAGTCGGGTATTTTTTTTTTGTTACCATCATCATTACAATAACATATTAGTTTACTCCCAGGCGTTTCTATCGTCTAAGTAATCTTGCAACTTATAATACGATTTTTTTTATCAACTTTCTTTAAACAAAGACTTTGAATTTATTAATTGACATCTTTAGAACGTCTTGTGGGAGTTTATTATAGAAACGTATACAGTTACCCTTAAAAGAGTTGTTAATGTTATGCAGCCTACTAGAATTTATAACTATTATAGAATTATTATTAAAACTTTTGGTTTCTTTTTAAAACCTGTGTTTACTAGACGTATATCACTCTGCCAATATCACGTATAATACGAACAAAATAAAAGCAACTTTAAAATAACATATTCATCAATTGTTTTCACGTTGTTCACATACAAGTATTGTATACGTCAAGTGTATAATCAAATGTTTACATGTTTGTCCGTGCTTGTTTGTTTTTAACATGTTTTATTTAATTAAAGTGTTGTGTTATATGTTATTTACTCGGGCTTACTTGATTATGTATACTTACGTTATCGGAAATATTTGCAGCGTTATTACTATCGCCTGTGGAATCTTATGGTTTATCTGATAGTGCTCGTGAATGTTTTAATGTGTAGGAATTTAGATAATATTGTGAAACGTGATTCATAGCGTTTGATATGGGTACTTTGATGTCTACCACACACGAATATACTTTTTGAAGTGAAACTTCGTTAGCGTCACGAAGATGTGCACAGTTTTTTATGCTAATTCATTTTAGGGTTAGGTACTTTTCGTCATTTGGGATTTCATTAAATTATTGTATGAATTTTCGACACTCTTAATATTTTAATGACAATTCTATTCCTAACATATCTTCCTTTTCTCCTCTAAGTCATGAAATTTAAAGTTTTAGATAAATATAAATAATAAATAAGACATAAAAATTGTGCCAGCGAAGTTTCTCTAGCTGAGATTCAGGTTACCACCCATATTAAGAAAGACCATAAAATCAAAATATACTTCATTCAAGTAGGCTCAAAAATCACCTTTGATTCGTCAGTAGTCTGTCCGTTAGTCACAAATCTACAACCGGTTCGGAAAGTTGATTCCGCTGAGAAAAAACTGGCAAGAAACTCAACGCTTACTCTTTTAGAGATAGTTGTGTATGTTAGAATCAGTAATATTTTGCTTCTTTATGCAACTGGAGTCAAGTCCAAACCTTTTTAAAGATCAAATAACCTTCAATATTGTAATAATAATTTCTTAAAACCTTATTAACTTGTTAGGGTTCCATCTTTGACTGTATCATAAATGTACAATAAAATAACATAGTATATAGTAAATAATATATATAACATGAAACTGCCTCATTGGTCTAGTGGTTAGCATGTTCAAGTACAGATTCGAGGTCCTGGGTTTGAGTCCCGGGTCGGGCCAATTCGAAATAAATATTGAGTTTTCTATTAAGATTTTCTCAATATTTGCCCGAAGTTGGGAAGTTCGCGTGGTGATCCACACCTTTGCCTCGGAGAGCACGTTAAGCCATCGGTATAAGAGTGGTCGGGCTATAAGAGTGAAGCAATAGAGAGTACACTTGTGTACTATGCCTGCCAATCCGCAGTGGAGCAGCGTGGTGGGTCTATACTCTAAAAACCCTCTCTCGTATGAGTGAGGAGGCCTGTGCCCAGCAGTGGGACGTTAATGGGCTGCTACTTACTTATTACATATGAATTCGTTATTGGCTTTACAAAACAGATATATATGTTATAACAGATATCATATTATTATAAATTTTGATCGATATTAAAAGGACACAAATCAATTTTGAATAAATGGTAGTCAAACTATTGTTTGATAGATAGATAAANCTGCCAATCCGCAGTGGAGCAGCGTGGTGGGTCTATGCTCTAAAAACCCTCTCTCGTATGAGTGAGGAGGCCTGTGCCCAACAGTGGGACGTTAATGGGCTGCTACTTACTTATAACATATGAATTCGTTATTGGCTTTACAAAACAGATATATATGTTATAACAGATATGATAATACTATAAATTTTGATCGATATCAAAAGGACACAAATCAATTTTAAATAAATGGTAGTCAAACTATTGTTTGATAGATAGATAAAAGATATGTATGCTTTTACTTGTAAAGTAAAAGAAAGACTACCTTCACTAACGCATAATACAAAGTATTAACGGTATTCAATGAAACCGTTACTTTTTATTCATTCTGTATGAAAGCCAACTAAGAACTAGTCATTAGAGTAATTCTTAAATACATTTATTTCGTAATTTTAAATGTACATTCAATGAGAAAAAATAACTTTCATATACTTGTATATATTTCGATTATTACAGTAGCTATATTTTTATGTATAGAAGGTATGCATAGAGTAATGACATAAGTACGCATGTTTAACTATGTAATTACATATTACATTGCTCTGTGTTATTATTATAGATGTGTACTTGTAAATTATAACATTTAATTAAAGTACTCACATCTCGACTGCGAGTGATCTCTCTCCAGATTATGAGAGTGAATGAGAGTACATTTGTGTGGTGGGTCTATGTTCAAAAAACTCTCTCTCTTATGTTATTTTGGTTTTTTATTACTTTTTAATGGCCGCATTGTATTTGCTTGTATTTGTATTATTATAATTCATATTCTAGAAGTAACATCAAACAAGTACCAGAAAATGCTGTACGGTACGATGCTGTGTAGAAACCATAAGAAATCCTCTTGCCAAGATATCGCTTCCATCTTAGACTGTATCATCACTTCCAAGCGTTAAAAAAAAAACCTTATTTCTGACAGTTTAGCGCTTGACTGTGATCTCACCTGATGGTAAGTGATGATACAGTCCTAAGATAAAAACGCTATCTTGGCAAGAGGTAATGTACCTCACATGTTGGCGGCACGTCTTAGGTTAGAATGGTAACTAGCCACGGCCGAAGCCTCCCACCAGGCCCGACTCACGACAAATTAGAAAATACGATTTTCTAAATTCGCCCTATCGGGGCTCGAACCCGGGGCCTCTGCTAGCAAAGCGAGTATTCGCGCCACTGCGCCAGCGTAAATACATAAATATATTTTTGTTTGTTTTCTTAAGTAATTTAAATTAACTAATCATTTTAATTATTTATATCTTTGTTTAATCAACTTTAGAAATAATTTAATTTAAGTTCATTAACCCTTAATTCGACGCAGTTTTTTGTAGCAATAAAAAAAAACAGATAAACATATGACTTTGACGTCGACGCCATTTTCGACGAAAACTGACATTTTAAGTGTTGCCATTATTCAAATTATATTTTCAACTAAATATTTTACATGTTACCAACACACTAAAATCAAAATCTCATCTCTCGTAATTTTTCTGTAAACTAGTTCAGTAGATTTTTTTAAATTAGTTGTTCGTCACACTGGTCACTGTCGAATTAAGGATTAAACAAAGGATTTCCCATGTCTAGGTACTAGGTTATCATGACTGTAAAAGTGCACATATGTAATTTGTTTCATACAAACTCAAATTGAAGTCGAATTTAGTAGAGAAGCAAATAAATTTATATTATTTTAAATTAAAAAAAATCGCGTCTTAAGTACTAGGCTATCATGAGTATAAAAGAGTACAAGCAACGTAACTTAATCTGTTGTTTTACATATCAGATATTATCTACCCGCTATGTTCCTCGTTTTCCTCAGTGTCGAGCTTAATACACGGCCAGCTAAAGACTGAGACAGACTAATAATAATCCAAGCGCTAGAAAGGGACAAAACAGGGAAATATGTCGAGCCTCAGTTGGCACAGCGTTGTTTATTCTGTATAATATTCCTATTAAATCAAGTTGATGTATAAAGTTGGATTTTTTCTTTAGAAAAACCTCCTTTTCTTATCGCATTTGAATTTTTACATAAAGTTAATAAAATTGATTGAAAATTACATACATCAAGGGCTCAACATACAATTAGCTGTAGACAAAGTAGGTTATGTTCGTGATTCCAATGTGTTTACACATTGTCTTTATATATAAAGAGAATTGTTGTGTTTGTAAGTGATGTTTCAAATCCTAAATGGATACACGATAAATTAATCCTGGTAAAAGACACTTATAGGGAATAACATGGATTTTACTCCTACAGGGGAACGAGTTGTCCATATTACAGTTAAAAGTGTTGGAAGTGAAACTTCTTTAGCAAACTAATTTTTAAGTTTTGTTAAACATTAGATTTCCAAGACTTAGAGGGAGAGAAGAAGGACGATATATCATGAATTTAATTGTTATTAATTGTCGAAAATCAATACAAAATAATTT
Source organism: Elymnias hypermnestra (assembly GCA_015832385.1). Taxonomy (NCBI): domain Eukaryota; kingdom Metazoa; phylum Arthropoda; class Insecta; order Lepidoptera; family Nymphalidae; genus Elymnias; species Elymnias hypermnestra. The sequence continues at coordinate 5,274,848 of JACTOM010000922.1, read as the reverse complement.
ATAAATCTAATGACGAATTGTAAATAAAGATGCCACGTGTTTTTTGTCATGCAAATATTAAAACTTCGTGAAGTTCAAACGAATTAGCGTAAAAAAACGCTGCATATCTTCGTGACGCTAATCACACGTTTCATCCGTAAAAATCTTACCCTCATACGCCTAAAGGTTTAGCAGTATTTAGGAACAAAAGAATGTCTTTGTAGGTTTCGATCAAACAAGTCTTAGCGAGAATCGTGTCTAAGTACTAGGACATCATAGCTCTATTATTAAACAATACCATTTACACACATGTAGTTCTAAGTAAAACGTTATACCGAAGTATCCGTTTTAAAATTCATGTTACAGACCATGAATATGTAATTAAGAATAGCAAATATTTACGATCTAAATTGCCACAATAAAATAATACGTTGCATGCAACAAGCAGGCCAAATCATCATTAGCTAAAACATTTCTAGGACATGTGCACACGATATGTGCTCACGGCAAACACGCTCTGGTTACATATCAGCATATTAAAACCGCGTTCGCAGTATTACACGCCTTATCTCAAATCTTTAACATAAATTATACTTTATTTTATATTTAAAGGCGCATCCTGCCAGGATAAGGCGTTACAATCTTGGGTTTTGTCTGCCATAACGTGGGAAGTCGGGCGAGGAGTTCAACGTCGGGTATTTCAATAAAATATTCCAGGATACAATTAGTTCCTGCTTTATTAATTATTTTTTTTTATATTGCTGACCGATTAGCGCTTGACTGTGATCTCACCTGATGGTAAGTGATGATACAGTCTAAGATGGAAGCGCGCTAATCTGTTAAGAGGCGATATACCCCTTACGGTTTCTACACAGCATCGTACCGGAACACAAATCTCTTTGTTTGGCGGTACGTTTTTGCTGGTAGGGTGGTAACTAGCCACGGCCGAAGCCTCCCACCAGTCCAGACTCAGACAAATTAGAAAATACAATTCGTCCTACCGGGGATCGAACCCGGGACCTCCGCTAGCAAAGCGAATACTCGCACCACTGCGCCAGCGAGGCCGTCAAATTTAAAATTAAATTAATTTAAATTAAATTAATTTCACTTTAATAAAAAAACATTCCACCAGAATACGTGGGCGCGTGCGCACTCTATGAAATCCGAACCAGTAATGGCCGCCACGCCAGCGCTCGATGTTATGACAGCTGTCAACCTCAAAAATGTCAAGTCCGATTCGATTGCAAACCGATTAACAATCTGTGCGCCGTTATATTTATATTATCGCTACATATTATTGAATTAAAAGTATCGATTTATATTGCTACAATGACAGTTTTCCCTTTTTAATCATTTTAGTTTGTGAACGAAATATACAGTGTGAAAAAATTGTACAATTTTTTTAAGTGAAACTAATTTAGACATATGAGGGTAAAATTTTTACGGATTGACGTCACGAAGATTTGCAGCGTTTTTTACGCTAATTCGTTTTTAGGTTAAGTAGTTTTAATATTTACAAATAACATGCGGCATTTTAATTTGCCACTCGTCATTAACTTATTTAATATACTATTTTTAATAAAATATTTCTAATATTGACGAGAAACACGTGGCATTTTCATTTACAATTCTTCATTTGAGATTTCAATCAAATACTAGTATTAATTTTCCGACACATTTAATCACAATTAAATTCCTAAAATATCTTCCTTTTTCCCTCTCTAAGTCTCGGAAATCTAAAGTTTTACATTTTTATAAGTATAACAAGACTTAAAAATTGGTTTGCTAAAGAAGTTTTACTTCTGAAACGTTTACTTTTACGCACGCACGCACTTTTTTTTATACTTTTAGTGGCTCTTGTTGTCTTTTGTAGTGTTAATACAGTTTTTTTTAAATATTTATTTATTTTATTACATTTTGTAAATCACAATATACAGCTAATACAATACAGAATATAAGAGGCGGTCTTATCGCTTGGTAGCGATCTCTACCAGATATCCTTTGGAGTTGTTGTAGCAGAAAATGGAATATTCTAAGTATATAATTCATTAATTCTACATATTTTGTATACGAAGTATTGAAAGTTTACGTCGAAAGTTTAAAGGATTCTTTTTATGATAATGAGTTCAAGAATTTCACGTTTGAAGTAATTTTAAGATCAATTGCTTGAAAATAATAAAACCGCAAACAAAAGTAACCTGTTCAGAAATAACTTATAAACTTGACATAGCTATTTTTTTTTATATAGTTCTTCATATTTATTTTTGTTATTTATGTTTTCTCTGCTATTTTTCTATATTGTCTTTGTTTATTTCTTCATTAGACTTTTGCCGCAGGTGACATTTCCACACTTTAAAGAAGTCCCCAACCATTTTTATACGTTAAAGTGCTTGAGTGAACGATATAAACTATTATGAATTATTTTTTCTGCTTTTAATATGCAAAGTCCAATGTGATTACAGTTTGTTCCCGTTAAGAAAGCAGTGAGTCATCATTTTAGCCCGGCCCCCTAACCAAATCTTTTCAAATTACAATTAAAAAATTACAAGTCACAGTGACCAGTTAAATATCTTCAACTTCAAAAGTGCGGGGCTAGAATGATTACTCTCCGCATTCTTAACGCGAACTTACTATAGTAAAAGCGTCTTATATTTCAAATTGATACTTCGTCTTTTTCTCTTAGTGTAGATGAGTAATGATACAAAAAAAATATAAGAGCAAACACATTAGTAGCTTATTTTATCTGAATATAACGAAACACAAAAGGATCTTTTTGTTAACAAAGCATCGAGTGTCCTTTGTTTATTTTGAAACATCAAGAGGGTCAGAATCCATTACGGTTTAGTGAAGAGGCAACTTTACTTTATTGAACGGTCTCTTACAAAAAGTTGGACAATATGTAAACACTTTTGACTGTATAAAATAATAATTATACAACGACCGATCTTCTGCAGCAATTTGTTATTTATACAGGAGATATAGTGATTAAAATTGTTGATTAAAATAAATTACTGTGCTTTTTAATGAAGGAAAACATTGCGAAAACACCAGAGAGGATTTCCTGGATATATGCCTTAAAAACTCCCTAACCTAACCTAACAACAACTTACAATTGGCTCTAAAATTTATACATTTGGTTGATATCGTTATATAGAACTTTACATACCAAAAGTAGAACTTTTTGAAGTGAAACTTCTTTAGGAGCACGAGGGTAAGTTTTTTGTGCTAATTCGTTTGAAGCTTAGGCGGTTTTAATATTTACAAATAACATATATACATACATAGCATCACGCCTCATTCCCATAGGGGTAGGTCCTTCCACTTGCCACGACCCCTGCATATCTCCTTCGCTTCTTTCATCTTCATTAAACCTTTCATACAAGTTCGTCGGTTTAGAATACTCTTGACCTGGCGCTTATTTAAAATGTCCTGGATTTGGTCCAGGAATGTTCGATTGGTTTGTCAATCTCCTTTCATTCATTCTCTCTACAAATAACATGTTTAATAATTGAATATACTATTTTTCATAGAATGTAAAATTAAAATATTTCTCATTTGAGAGTTCTATAAATTATCAAAATGAAGCTATTCAGGGAATACTGATTCCCGGACTAAATGTATTCTGTTGAATTAATGATGATTATTTATCAATCCAACTCGGTTGGGCAGCGTTCGGGAAGTTCCGGAAGACTTTTTCGTCCAATATCCCTCAGTGCCTGAAGACCAAAGTCTTCGAACAGTGCGTGTTGCCAGTGATGACCTACGGTTCTGAGACGTGGTCGCTGACTATGGGCCTCATGCGGAAGCTCAGAGTCACTCAGCGTGCGATGGAGAGGGCTATGCTCGGAGTTTCTCTACGCGATCAAATCAGAAATGAGGAGATCCGTAGCAGAACCAAAGTCACCGACATAGCTCTACGAATCGCGAACCTGAAGTGGCAATGGGCGGGGCACATAGTCCGACGAACCGATGGACGTTGGGGTCGGAAAGTGCTGGAATGGCGACCCCGCACTGGACGACGCAGTGTAGGAAGACCCCCCACAAGGTGGACCGACGATATAAGGAGGATCGCCGGTAGCCGCTGGAGCCAGGCGGCACAAGATCGGGTCTTGTGGGCATCATTTCGTGAGACCTATGTCCAGCAGTGGACGTCCATCGGCTGAAGCGACGACGACGACGACGACGATTTATCAATACATTATGTACATATATGTAAATAGATAATCTGTGTTACGTCGACGTAATAATCTGTTATGATTTATTAACCAATTGGCTTGTCATAAAATAATTATGGTCAATTTGCTACCGCGCTTCATTATGCCCCCCATCTATCATGGAAATAGCGACACGTGGCGTGAGCGCGACCCAGATGCTTTAATTATTTGTACCGCATGGGTTATGTTGCCCTGGTATATAATTTTACAAAAGCATCAATTGTTTAAAGTTACAAATGCCATAATTGCACCTGATGGTAAGTGATACAGTTTTTATTTGTGCTCTTTATTTTGCATTTGGGCTTTTTTCGGTCAGTGATGATACAGTCAAAGGTGGTAACGCGTAAACTTAATATGATGTTATTTAGCTCCTAGTTTCATCACAGCGTAATATCGATACAAAATTTTCATTTTTATAATGTTTTATCATATATATTATTGCTCAACTGTGATTTCACTAGGTGAGTGATAATATAATCTAAGACAGTAATGCGCCTAACTCAAAAGTGGCAATTTAGTTCTTAATTGTTTTCTCAGAACCTGTTTAAAATTTTAATATTTGTATGTGTTTTTTTCGTATTTGGGTTCTATTTATGGTCAGTGATGATACCGTCTAAAGTGGTAACGCGACAACTTAATATCACGTTATTTAATTCATAACGTTTTCTAAAAGCATCATATCAATACAAAATATTTTAATTTTTATAATGTTTGATCATATATATTATTGCTCAACTGTGATTTCACTAGATACTAAGTGATAATATAATCTAAAACAGTAATGCGCTTAATTCTCAAGTGACAATTTACTTCTCAATACTTCATGGTCATTGATAATACCGTCTAAAGTGAACACGTGAACTTAATATGACGTTGTAATACTTTCAATACAGCATCTATATCATACATTTTCATTTCTATACTTTTTAATTGCGAACTGATGGTAAGTGATAATACAGTCTAAGATAGTATTATATTAACCTGGTAAGATTGTCGATCTTAATGGTTAATGTAATATGTTTGGATTTAGGCTAGAGTGAGTAAAGACGTGCTGCGAAGTAAGAAAAGTACATTGCGTGTGTGACAATCGCACTACCATCTTAGATACCATCACTTACCATCAGATGGTAAAGAAATAAACAGGAAACTAAGTCCTTTTACATATTGTAGCTTTAATTTTAACTTGAATAAGGGATTCAGATTGTATTGTCATTATAAGATAATCGAATATAAAGTAAAACAAGTCCTGGCTCAAAAGCTTTTATTGGTACGTAAAAGCGTGGGCGGTCCCTTTTCTAATATGAGTGACAGAGAGTGATAGATTACCCCTTTACGCTTTAACGTAAACGAAAGCTCAGTAGATTGTTTATTTTCCAAATATATTTCGCATTACGTGATAATAATGATGAGAAACCACAATAATGGCTATTTCGGTTGTCTAAATTGTCACTGCGTATATATATTAAAAAATTTGTTGTATGTACATAAAAACATAGACTCTTTTAATAAAAAGAGTGAATGTACATCATATAACTTACGAAACCAAAACAAACTTGTTATAAATTCTAGTAGGCTGCATAAGATTAACAACTCATTTAAGGGTAACTGTATACGTTTCTATAATAAACTCCCAAAAGACGTTCTAAAGATGTCAATTAATAAACTCAATGTCTTTGTTAAAAGAAAGTTGATAGAAAAATCATATTATAATTTGCAAGAGTACTTAGACGATAGAAACGCGAGGGAGTGAACGAACTGCTCTATTTTTAATTGAAATATATTAAACTAATATAATATGGTAATGATGATGGTAACATAAAAAAAAAATACCCGACTGAGTTTGTTGTGGGTTCTTCTCGGATCAGGACGCGAAGGAACCCTCGTAACTTTAGATTTTAAGTCGTTCTTGTGTACCATCATCAGACGTATATTAGAATCACAGTGTGGAAAAAAAATATAATTTGACTATTCAAAAGTGCTGTAATATGCCTACTTGAATAAAGATATTTTTGATTTGATTTGTTTTGTGATTTTTATTTTTATTCTTTATTGGTAATCAAACAGCCTACAATTTTGACATTTTTTTTACATTACATTTAACGCTAAAAATAAGGCCATGACAGATTACGTCTATTTACATAAATAAAAATTGACAGAGTAAAGCTAATTTAAATAATAAGGCAAACAACTGTGTGTGTGTGTGTCTGTGTCTGAATGAATGAGAGAGAGTGCGTGTATGTATCCGTAACAATTTTTTTTAAATCTATGAGATTTTATAGACAATTTCTTGTGTTTTTTTTTAAGTAAACCTAGCGTTGAAACCTGTTATTGTTGGGAAAATTTTCAAGGTATATAAGACGATTCCGCTAATGGAGCATGTTAGATTTAAGTTATAACCTACTTCAAATTGAAAACAAGACAAAACTATTTTTTATTTATCAAAGTAATTAATTAAACCTCATTTCATTGTAGAAGAAAATTTGGAAAAACGAAATAATAAGTAGTAAGTACGCTTAATATTTATCTTGTTTTGTAATATTGGATACAGGAATGTATTTGTGTGTCAAGTACGTAAGAAAAAAAGGCAATTAAATGTCTAAAAAACCAGATATTCTTAATTTTATTGTACAAAAAAACACTGAAATATTACAGTTACCACATTAAAAAAGACAGATAGTAACTATAACATTGATATAGTCTTTAGCGTATTAAATTAGTTGGGCCAAATATGTATGAAGGTTATGGTACAAATACTTGTGTAATACTCTGACATTTAGTATAAATAAAGTGATATTCGTTTCACCGTGGAAAATATATTCTCTATCCAAGGAATGCGTTGCAAAATGAAATAAAAATGGAGCCTTGGCGGCTAAATATGTACTAAAACTTTAATAATATACAGTCGAAATTCTCTTAAAGAGGTTTTTCTTAAACACAGTTTCCTAACTTATAGGGGCAAAAAATGGTGATTCTCTTCAAAACACATTAAATAGCCAAAGTACTTTAATAATATACAGGCAAACCTGGATAGGAGAGAGTTAAAAAGACCGCCATTTTATTCTTTTTTATTGAGGTTTTCTCAAACTCAGATTCAACTAGCAGTTATTACTTTTGGGAAACTGAATGTCGGCTTCTTAAAGTATCTGTGACCTTCACAGCACATTATATACTATAAATAACCTCATACTTTAGTAATATACAGCCAAACCATGATAAGAGAGAGTTCAAAGGACTGTCATATCTTTCTCTCTTAAGAAAGGTTTTTCTCAAAGAGTAAGTTCTGTAAAAATCTAATATATAAATTGTTAAATCCACTGTGAGATCTCAATTTAAGCTATTTCATTTGTAGGCATACATATCCTTAACATTTTGCAATGATAGAAGACACCTTGATGAGAGAGAGTTCAAGGGACTTTCATATCTTTCACTCTTAAGAAAGGTTTTTCTCAAAGAGTAAGTTCAGTAATAATCTACTATATAAATTGTTAAATCCACTGTAAGATCTCAATTAAGCTATTTAATTTTTAGGCATAAAAATCCTTAACACTTTACAATGCTAGAAGACCTCATAGTTCAATAATTATTCATTTAAGCAAGGAAATACCAATGAGAGTCTAAAAATACCACAAAAGGATAAGTGACTTTTATTTTTGCATAATAATTGTGGTTGTTATTGAGGTTAATTATAATTTAATTAAATATTCCTTATAACACACGCTTTAGACAAAATATTTGTCTAAATTGACGTCAATTACGTCGAAATATTCTTTTTTATTGATTGCTGAAAAGTTGTTTGGTAAAATTTTCAATTGAATACTTTAAATACTTTTATATATGTCGGAGTGCGTTAGTCTGCGGAGCGCTGGCGCCATCTGTCTATCGGCGTGTGACAGAGTCAACAGTGTAGTGGCAGTCTCTTGGTAGTTCTCGGGTGACCGTCCGCCAGGGCGGTCGACTATTGAAACTATTGCGTTCCTAGCTATTATTATTAATGAGTTTATTAATGAGTTTGTGTAAATTGTTATCGGGAACATTAAGTGATTGGATTATAATCTGAGTTAAATAATAAAGTGTTTGATTGCACCAACATTACCCACCAAAGCCCACAGTATGAAAATTATGGATGCCATTAATGACGATGTCACTATGCTTTATGCTCTCCTTCTCTCTTTTTCTCCGATATATCTTTATATATTATTTTTTATCCATTTTCTAATTTGCTTGTTTGGAAGAGCAGTTAAGGTTTTTTTCCATCTATTGAGTTTAAGACGTAGATTTCGTAGGAATTGACTTTATTTTAGTTATATCTCCCACAACTTTAATCAATCTGGAGGTTTTTACTATTTAAATGCAAAGTATGTAATTTATAAATTATACCGCAAATATTTAACACACTTCATTTAGCAATTTTTATTACAGTCATGAATAAAGCATTCATTGTGAATATATAATTACATTACACGTATATTTTACCAACCGATTTATCAATTCGAGCGGAAAAGGTATAATTCACTCGTGTTTTTTCACTTTAATTGATGTAAAACTTTTATTATTGTTCAATAATGGATTCACTTATAATAACCACACCTTTTCCTGTTATACACTGACCCGAGTAGTTAATCTAATTTTGTTTTTAATAGTCTTTTTACGTATTTATATCTACGTTAGAAATCGTGCAATATAAATATATAATTTCTGTATTTATTAATTAGAGTTATAATTATTAGACACTGTAAGGTACAAAGCAGCAGCAGCAATATCTTGGAAGGCGACGGTCTCCTTCTGTGATTCCGTCATGGGCAAGAAAGAGAGAGAACGGGGCCGGCCTGTTGAAAGACGTTACATATCCCTGATAGTGGGGCCTTGGAGTCACGAGCGGTCACAAAGGGGGCTGTGGCCATTTTCTTAGCACACATACGACTCCAGGAAGACGGCAGGTTAATGTGGTCTTAATCTACTATGGCAACACCTATTGCCAGCAAGAGGTATCGCCTAATAGGAGGAGCGTAAAAAGCACAATGTGGCGGTGGCCCCGAAGAATTTTCCGGAGATCCCGGGGCTCTCCGCTATACGCAGAGGCCTCCAAAAAGGTCAGGTATCTTATAAAGATTTCCGCCTCTACAAAAAAAAAGCAGCAGCCCATTAAGTCCCTCTCCTGGGAACAGGCCTCCTCAGTAATAAGAGAGAGGGTTTTTAGAACATACCCACTCTTAGACTATATTTATATCTTATTACTAAACTGACTGATTTTAATGGGATTATTTTTGTTAGAAGTTAGAAAAGTTTTATTTCATTTAGTTTTTAATTACTTCCTTTCAGATTATTAGACATACACTTATATTTATAATCTAATCAATATACAGATTTTACATACATACATAGATACATAGCATCACGCCTCATTCCCTTCGGGGTAGGCAGAGACCACGTCCTTCCACTTGCCACGATCCTTGCATATCTCCTTCGCTTCTTTAATTCTCATTAAACCTTTCATACAAGTTCTTCGGTTTAGAGTACTCTTGACCTGGCCCTTATTTGAAATGTCCTGGATTTGATCCAGGAACGTTCGCCTTGGTCTTCCCCTTTCAACTTTCGCATTCACTCTTGACTCATAAATCCTTTTCGTCAGTCTCCTTTCATTCATACTCTCTACATGCCCAAACCATCTAAGCATACCTTTCTCGATTTTAGGCTCTACGTCTTCTTTTATACCACAACGTTCTCTTATCAGGCTATTTATTATTTTGGCACCAACACTCCTGCAACTGATTTTACGTTAAAACGAATATATATCTAACTAATACATTTTTAAATTCCTAACATCATTTACGTAGAATGTCCGACATAAGTCAATTTAAAAATACTCTATTGAAATAATTTTTAAAACGGGTCCAGCAATTTTAAGCTTGACTATTATAAATGAATAAAAGCCAATATTAAAAATGCAAAACTTTCTTCTACAATATTAGAGAAGAGATTTATTTGTAATACTTTATTGTCTCAAAACTTCCCTATACACAACATTTAGATTGACATTTTAAAATTTGTTATATCCTTTGAATGGAATATCTGATTTTAATAATTTAAAATGTATTTTACAGGCATTGAAACGATCTTTAATAAAATATTATTAATAGGATAACAATTAATACAGAGGTATGAATAATATGGTTTGATTATTGTCGGCACTTTTAATGTAAAAAGTTAGTTATTGTGGCATAACTACAGTTGTTGGACATATAATATTCCAGACTTTTTTAGACATCAATACGTTCTATAATGTTTTTTGTTCTATCCTCAATCTTGGGTTGCATAAATGCATTTTTCTTAGGGATCTCTATTTTTTGAGAAAGTAAAGTATTCCATATCGCGCAGTGAAAATGCAGCTTTCTAATGGTGATAAAATTTTTGAAATCGGTCTTGTAGTTTTGTGTGAAAACGTAAAAAACATACATACAAAAACATAAATGTTTCCTCTTTATAAATATTAATTTAGATGTATATGCCACTATCGTAATCAATCTCGGGAAGCACTATTTAAATTCACATATTCACATGTCCCTGACGCAGTGGTACAGGCTTTGCTAGCAAAGGCCCCGGGTTCGATCCCCAGTAGGGCGAATTTAGATAATCGTACTTTCTAATTTGTCTGAGTCTGCGCTGGCGGGAGGCTGGTTAACACCCAGGCAGCAAAGCTGTACCGCCAAACAAAGAGATTTGTGTTCCGGTATGATGCTGTGTAGAAACCATAAGAGGTATATCGCTAAAGGTATATATCTTACCAGATTAGCGGGCTTGCATCTTAGACTGTATCATCACTTACCATCACGTGAGATCCCAGTCAAGCGCTAAACTGCCAGCAATAAAAAAATAATAAAGAACCGCGGGGCATTCCTAGTGCCAGGATAGCTACAAGGTCTTCCAGAGGCGCTGACTCTTACGACGACCAAGTCCGGATGATCATGGCTCTCACCGACAGAGCTCTGATCAAAAATGCGGTTAGACACGGTGGAGACGACCCGACCTCACCTGGACAATTAGATCACGGGGCACGGATCTCTTTCCTACCGTCTGGTGCAGGCTTCGGCAAGTACTTGCACCAGGACGTTGGCCGTGAAGAAACACCCGCCTGTCATGAGTGTGGTGCTCCTGTAGATGTAGATAGGCGCACCATACTCTGGCGGAATGTCCTGCGTGGGTACCCCAGCGGCATATCTTGGTGTCGCTGGTTAGAGGAAATCCTTCACTGGAGAGCACAATTGAGCTAATGCTCGCCAGTGAAGTTGGGTCGAGGGCAGTTTACTTCTTTTGCGGGACCGTTATCTCGCTGAAGAAGGCAAATGAGAGAATAAGGGAGCTACAGGCTGAAGCCCTCCCTCGCCGTCGGAGGAGGCTTGGTGGCAGAAGTCGCACGTATGCACTTCATGCTTCAGCCTATTGAGTGGTAGGTCCTTATAGTCAGCGGATATCTAACTGCCAAGTATAGTAGGTGCCAGGCTTGACAGTAAGATAGGATGGAATGCAGTTGCCTTTCTGCGAAACCATCATTTCTTTGAAGAAGGCAATGAAGCGAGAACGGCAAATTGCAGCAGATGCTGCTCCCCTATGGAGGGGGAGGCTGGGCCGCAGGAGGCGTCTTTACGAACGCCTCTTTGAACATTATCAGTCGGTTTCATCCGGGAGTGTCAGGGTGAATGCGCAAGGGAGCCTCTGACACTCCCAATTCAGGGTGAGGAGGGTGTCGCTGGTTTTTCATGGGTATTCTGGCCTTGCCGGTGGGTCCTACACTCCCTACCTCGTGGCAGGGGTGCGCAAGTGCATTTCTCAGCGGCACCTCTAGTGATTTCACTCATGGATGAGGGGAGATCCGCTGGGTTTTACTGGGTATTCTGTTAACTATGACTCCTACACTCCCGATTGGAAAAGTTTTTCATTGGGATGCATAAAGGCATATCCCAGCGCAAAATCTATATTTATATAATAGATATCCATGTAGCTATTGTCTCATCACGATATCTCTAGAACCATAAGGCGTAGAAACTTGAAATTTGGTAGGAGTATTCCTTTCGCCGAGTAGAGGTCAGCTAAGAACGGATTTAGAGAAATTCCACCCGCAAGGGGGGTTGCGGGGGTGTTAATTGAAAAACGCTACTCAAAAAACATTCTACGTAGACGAAGTCGCGGGTTCAGCTAGTACAAAATAAGTCCAACTTTTATTGCTTGCCTCTACCTAGCATACTTTCGTATAAAACCCCCTTTAATGTGTTAACTAAATATGAGTCTAGAAATGAATAAGTAAATTCAAAGAAATATCCGCGGATAAATTACAGGATCCATTATGCTGGAGTCGTATGTTTGTCAATAAGCCGGCTGATTGGGGCATCCTCGTCGAGACCGGTTCCTTCTAGTGATTTACGAGCAAGCCGCGCTACTTGGAACGTTGCCCGAGCATCAAACCCAGCCTGCACTTTACCACTAAAACTGCTTATGATGCGGAAACTAAATGCATTCACAACGAACTCTTATATTACACGGTTACAATGAAGACTATTTTATTCTTTCTTTCATTGCTTAACTTCATATAAAGTTCCACCTTTTTAACTGCAAGGTTAAGAATCAATTTGCTGAGGAAATTACAGTAAAAGGGTAAGTAGCTGTCCATTAACGTTCAACTGCTGGGCATAGGCCTTCTCACTTTTATGAGAGAGGGTTTTAGAGCATAGACCCACCACTGTGTCCCACTTCGGGTTGAAAGACATAGTACACAAGTGCGCTCCCTATTCCTTCACTCTCATAGCCCAATATGACGAAATTCGACACGGCCGGAGAGAGATCAGCCGCAGAACACACCTCCAACTTCCCAATTTCTGGCAAATATTGAGAAAATCTTAATAAAAATCCCAATATTGAGTTTTGAATTGGCCCGACCCGGGACTCGAACCCAGGACCTCATGTCTGTAGTCGAACATGCTAACCACTAGACCAATGAGGCAGTCAAATAAATATTATTAGGGATATTTTAAATGCGAGAATGTATTTCGTGGTTTCAACACAATATTTTACCGGAACACAATCTTTTGCTTGGCATGTTAGGGTATTGTTAGTGGATTGGTGACTAGTCAAGGCCGAAGCCTCCCACTAGTCTATGTTCAGAGCTCTGCTAGCAAAGCAAGGCCATATATTGTTCTTTTCAATCAGTAATTGTTGAATAGCCTTTTATCTGGATATTTGCATTCATTTTATAAGCCATCAAGTGAATTGCCATTAAAAAGTTAATCTAGGCTTTCGCAATAACCCGATGCCAGCCAACGGTAATAGATGTCGGTTGATTATCTCACGTTCGCGTCCTTATAATGACGTTACTTGCCAACAACAGCGAATTTCAGCCGCGAGCAAATTGCCGCTCTTTAAAACCCATAATGAGCTTGTATAATAACGAATATTAAATGGTTAATATGCCCAACGTTAAATGGCGCCTATTAAAACGATTATTCATTCAACTTGATATCATGAATGAAGCGAAACGTAGGAATTGTACAATATGTGACTAGCTCTCAGGAATTTAAGAAAATCGTGTCCTTAATCAGTTTTATATATTACTAGCAGACCTGACAGACTTCGTTCTGTCAAAAAGATTTGGAATGTGGCAGATTTCAGTTTTACGAATGATTTTCGAAATGAAATTACAGCAGACTAAATAGCTCTTACATTTTTGTGCAAATAAAGTGCAAATTGACTCTGTGGCGTTAGGAACACACCTACATTGCTTCGACAACAATGAGTGCTTGTAATTTATTATGAACTTTATTGTATAGCAATAATTATATATTAATAGCTCTGCAATTATTTGAACATTTCTCGCTGTAAAAACCATCTTTGGACTTTAACGAACGTTTAAAAAAAAAAGAATTGGCAAATAAGGTCTACATCTAAATTTTGTAAATAAAAACAAAGAAAGAAAGCATGTGTACATTATGTGGTTTCTTCACTACTAAATTGACGCAACAATTCCTTGTATCCTGGTAATTTCTTGTAATTTAGCTGTACTGTTATGATGGAGCGTAAATAATGCTAATAAAACATTGCTTATGGCCTGTTTTCGTTTTTGGAAGCAGTCTCCTAACACCTTGTATGTAGATTACGTTGTATAAATCGTTAATAATGCTAAGTTCATCAACCACATGTCAAAACAAGAGTAAATATCCGTAACAGGTTTTCCTCGAGGCTGCACGAATTGTCGTGATTTTTTTTAATGGACAGTGTCTTGTATCGAGCTCGATCGGTATAATCTAATGCCTGATTTATTGGTATCATTAGCCCGCAGAGTTCTGACGGCCATGTTTACTAACTACACCTATTTATATTTCACTTTATAATGGATTTAAGGTTGGTGTCGTTATTTATAGTTCGATGTAAGGTGTCCGAGATAGCGTTAAACAATATTTATGCCCCACGAATGCTTTTCAGTGTTATTAAATAAATTTGTAGTGTCGTAGTAACAGCTTTTTATTGGTACAGTGCCATCTTGATGTAACGAAATAACTAATAGACTACAAGCCCACGGAAAAAACTAACATGTAAAATGAACCAACATGAATAACGTATAAAAGACTGTTACTACAGGCAGTAATAATTTCATTTTATCCTAATATTTTTATTTGTTCCCATTTATAATGAAGGGCTATAAGATACAATGGTAATATTTAATAACATCATACAAAAAAAACAGTTGCCGTCCATAAATTTAGGATCTTAAAGCAGTTAATGTAAATAATTTCTGATGGTATTGTGAGAATTGATATTTATTTGAAATTTTTTCTTTAGAAAACGCCTGATCCTAATTGATATATTACACGTATAGCGTTTAATTACGTTCTAAGACAAAATGCTGTGGAAATAAGCAAAATACACCATTTTAGCAGTTTCAACATCAGTGCATTGCCTTGCTTTCCTAAGAGCAAATGCAGCTGAATTAAGTTTGCTTCGTCGTCGTCGTTGTCGTCACTTCAACCGATGGACGTCCACTGCTGCACATAGGTCTCACGTAATGACGTCCACAAGACCCGATCTTGCCCCGCCTGGCTCCAGCGGCTACCGGCGACTCTCTTTACATCATCGGTCCACTTTGTGGGGGGTCTGCCTACACTGTGCCGTCCGGTGCCCCCAACGTCCATAGGTCCTTCGTACTATGTGCCTCGCTCATTGCTACTTCAGGTTCGCGATTCGTAGGACTATGTCGGTGACTTTGGTTCTACTACGGATCTCTTCATCATTCGATCATGTAGAGAAACTCCGAGCATAGCCCTCTCCATCGCACGCTGCGTGACTCTGAGCTTCGCATGACACCCATAGACCGACAAATGGCGGTATAACCATTCTCTATAGCTGACCTAAATGCCACAGACCGATAACGAGCAGCACAGTTATCGGTGCGAGAAGGTCAGCACTGCGATCACCAACCCGCCTGCCAAGCGTGGTGATTATTGGCACAACCACAAAAATTACAAACACAAGGCAGCAGGTTTGCTTGCTTTCTTTTTAATATGGGCACGCCACTGAAGCCCAGAGTTCAAGGTTATTCCTAAGAAGACTGTAAACTTGACTTTATTAATTTTCTTTCATTATTATTACAGTGACTGCCTCATTGGTCTAGTGGTTAGCGTGTTCGACTACAGACATGAGGTCCTGGGTTCGAGTCCCGGGTCGGGCCAATTCAAAAATCAATATTGAGTTTTCTATTAAGATTTTCTCAATATTTGCCTGAAGTTGGGAAGTTGGCGGTGTAATCCACCCCCGTGCCTCGGAGAGCACGTTAAGCCGTCGGTCCTGCGCCCGATCTCTCTCCGGTTGTGTCGGATTACCGTCACATCGGACTATGAGAGTGAAGGAATAGAGAGTGCACTTGTGTACTATGCCTGCCAATCCGCAGTGGAGCAGCGTGGTGGGTCTATGCTCTAAAAACCCTCTCTCTTCGGAGTGAGGAGGCCTGTGCCCAGCAGTGGGACGTCAATGGGCTGCTACTTTATTATTACAGTACAATATTAATTTATTGTATTTATATTAGAGAAATTCACTCACTGTCGACCCTTTTATTTGTATAAGAAATCTTGGAATCGGCTCTTAGTCTATTATATTTGTTTTGATTCAAAAGTAAGATGTATTTGAATGAAGAGTTTTTGAAATTGAATTTGAATTGTGTGAATACTCAGCAACGATATATTATCAGCAATAATAAAGTTTGAAAGTAATTATATGTTGCCAGATCGTAAATAAGCGACAGGTTCCAAGAAACTCATGTTAATGTCAGTTTAAGTGCGGTCACGTCGTGCTTCGATTAATTGCTTAATTACCATCAGTAGCTTACAAGACACCGCCGACAAAGTAACATAAGACAAAGTAGCCACTTCCTTTAATCATACCATTTGTTTTATGCAGTTGACCGGTTATATTACTTTTTAATGCAATAACGACACATCTGAAGTGTCTCTGCTTTGGAAGAATAGTGGTACAATTTATAAAAGCTTATAGTTTAATAGGACACCAGTTTGAAAACTCAAGAAGATCAACTATTGACGATGATTTTTAGTAATTCCACAGCCTTTGGATAAGTTTTTAACAAGAAATTATTTTTATTTATATATTTCTAAAAAAAACGGTGCAAAGGCGGTCTTATGCTATAAGCAATCTGTTCCAGACATCCTTTGGCGTCAGGAGTTATTTAAAAAGAGAAATGAGATGGCGCAAATTAAATTGTGAGGAGAAAAAAAAATGGGACTTTAAATAAAATAGAAGTGCTACTGATTTAAGAAGATAAAATGTAGACAATTCTAGATTATACTGTATCCTTAACTAAAAAAAGAAATCGATTAATATACAAGGTGTTAGGAGACCGCTTCTGAAAACGAAGACAGACGATAATACTAATGACACCTTTCATGATGGAAAGGAAAAGAAATTAGTCCTGATTTTAAAAAAATCATATTTTTATAACGTTTTATTTACAATATGTACACTCCATCATGTTAGTACAGCTAAATGAAACGATATTTTCATAGAAAATGCGGCCGCGCCGATAGTCAGCGATCGTTGACCCAAGCTGAGACATCAGCTGATTTTAATTTTGTGTTTCATTGCTGGTTTTTTTTTATTATTTATAGAATTAAAAATTATATTTATACCTCGAAAGAAAAAATATTTACCCAATTGTCTTAGTATTAGGCTTAAAATTTTACTTTCGCGACGTAGACGCTCACTGAGAACGGGTTTCCCATATACACACGACACTTACTGCGAGATATCCTAAATTATTCGCTTCATTGATTTGAAATTCGGCAAATATATTACTGTCGCGATGTAGACGCTTAAAGAGAGCGGGTTCCCCATATTCACACTGGATCGCTTACTGCGGAATATCCTAAAGTATTCACTTGATTGATTTGAAATTCGGCATATATATTTATTTCGCGACGTAGACGCTCACTAAGAACGAATATCCTGACAACCTCACGGGTTAATTTACTTCGACATATCCTATACTATTTACTTGATTGAATTAAAATTTGGCACATACATTTCTCACAACGTAGTCGCTCACTGAGGACAAAGTTCCCTACGTTAACTTGCTTGAAATTCGGTATATATATGTCGGAAAATATCAGAGAAGGGAGAAGCATAAAGCACAGGGGCGTTGGGTTCTCCGTCGACATCGTCATTAATTGGATCCATTATTTAATTTCTTATACTGTGGGCGTTCGTGGGTAATGTTAATGCAATCAAACACTTTGTTAATTAACTCGGATTGTAATGTTCAACCACTTAATGTTCCCGATATCAATTTACACAAACTCATTTACAATAACAGCTAGAAACGCGACAGTTTCAATAGTCAACCACTCCGGCCGACCGCCACTCGAGAACTGCCGAGAGACGCGCCGGACTGCCGCTTATTGACTCTGCCCCCACGCCGATACACAGATCACACCAGCGTTCCACAGACTATTACACTCCGACATATATTACTTTTGCGACGTAGACGCTCACTAAGAATGTATTATTACATATTTCTACGGAAATATGACCTAAGTAACGGGAGAGATGTCAATAAATTATAATTTCGTTTGCCATGTACATATAATATAGGTTTATTTTACGCAACGAGTTAAGCGGGCTTATCTTAGAGGTTTTACGACTATTTTACGATTATTACCACTTCGAATCGGTTATAACTTCTTAAGATATGAAATTTCTATAAAGGAATAATTTCAAATGGATATATTCATTTGGGGTTTTATAGAGCTCTTCAATTTTTTTACTGCTTTTGTTTTGTTTCCACGGAATCCTTACATCCTTAAGTATACGTATCCTTACTTATAAGTTGCAAGATTACTTAGACGATAGAAACGCGTGGGAGTGAACGAACTGCTCTAATTTGAATTGAAATATATTAAACTAATATGATATTGTAATGATGATGGTAACAAAAAAAAACCGACTGAGTTTGTTGTGGGTTCTTCTCAGATCAGGGCGCGCAGGAACTCTCGTAACTTTAGATTTTAAGTCGTTCTTTAATACCATCATCAGACGTATATTAGATTGATTATTTGACGATTCAAAAGTGTTGTAATATGCTTTTTTGCATAAAGATATTTTGATAAGGCAACAAAAAAAGTTCTTGGGGTTTTAATTTATTCTTTACTTATATCATAAATCCCAAGCAAGATTAAGTAGTGGGGTAATGAAATGGTTCCAATGGGTTCCAACATATTCTGCCGTTCCTATCATGCAAATACTTCATACTTAAAATAAGTCATCTCAGCGCACAATAATCATGTTATTTTTTCAGAGTATACAGTCATTACAAGATATAAAATTAACTCATATAAAAAGAATCCATAAGATTATCATTTAAAAACTAGTACAAATATTATTCACAAATTATTTAGTTTATTTGTATTTATTTATATAGATATTAAGAATAGAACAAGTGGAAGAGGTGAAAGAATTTGTATACTTGGGATCTAAATTTACAAAAGATGGAACATGTGAAAGTGATATTGAAAGGAGAGTGAATGCAGGGAATATGGTAAATGGTGCTCTGTACGCCTTTATGAATAGCCAGATGGTGTCTCAAAGGGCTAGACTGGCAGTGCATGCTGGAGTGTTGGTGCCAACACTTATGTATGGTAGTGAAAGTTGGGTATGGCAGAAGAATCACAAAAGTAAAATAAATGCGGTAGAGATGAGAGCGTTGAGAAGTATGAGTGGATTAAAACTGAGTGACAGAGAATGAAATGGTGTGATAAGAGAACGTTGTGGTATAAAAGAAGACGTAGTGACTAAAATTCAGAAAGGTATACTTAGATAGATGGCTTGGGTATGTAGAGAGAATGAATGAAAGGAGACTGACAAAAAGGATTTATGAGTCAAGAGTGAATGCGAAAGTTGGAAGAAGAAGACCAAGGCGAACGTTCCTGGATCAAATCCAGAACATTTTAATTAAGGGCCAAGTCAAGAGTTCTCTAAACCAACGAAGTTGTATGAAAGGTTTAATGAGAATGAAAGAAGCGAAGCAGATATGCAAGGATCGTGGCTAGTGGAATGACGTTGTCTCTGCCTACCCCTATAGTAAGGCGTGATGCTATGTATGCTATAGTTATATCGTGTTTGGTGGGTAGTAAATACGATTGAGTCGTCACGGTAAAAATGTATCGCATGTCTTAAGTGGGACAAATGCAGCTTAAAGAAAATCATCGATTGAATAATGTTAGAGTTCATTACGGTCAAAAACAGTGACAGAAATTATTTATTACATCCTCAATCACACAAATTAAGATATCATATATAATTTTATCTTAATTCGTGACTATAATAGTAAAGTCATAAGTTAAATGTAAACTAGGTTAATTCGTTTATGAGAGGACATGGTTGAATGTTGACAATTTGCCTTTCTTGATGTCATTAAGAGCAAAATACTTCACATGTACCGCATATTAGTTCTATTAAGTCTTATAAGCGTTTTATCTAGGCCATTCATATCAATGTACTCATTTAAAAGAAATTCTAGGTATTCCTGCACGCTGTCTAAAATATTGTGTAAAACAAAGATTTTTATACAAATATTACATAGATGCAGAATCATTTTAAAAGTTTCGACGGTAGTAGAAAATTCTAGGTGTTTTAATAATATTAGATTGATCTACAGCAAATCGTGTTTATCTAGTGTTAAAATATATCACACAAAGTTCACTGAAGAAGGGTTTCCTTCGGGTCATAAAGAAAAGCAGAAGTCTATAATGTCATTTTCTGGGCTGCTTCAATAGATGTGACAATTTTGGATAATTCCTTATATATTAAGAAATAAAAAGTCACTACCAAAGTTATTTTGTAATTTTTCTTTTTTTAGTTTTATGGGGAAATAATAGGTGCAATAAAGATTTAATTTTTTTGTTTATATAGTAGTAAACTATATTACACATGAAATACAAACACAACACAAAAGTAACGACACAACATAGATGGAGTATAGTTGATTGCAATAATGACTGTGGTGTCCCAGTCAAGCAGTTTTGACGGCCTCGTTGGCGCAGTGGTGCGAATACTCGCTTTTTTAGGAGAGGCCCCAGGTTCGAATTTAGGAAATTGTATTTGGACTGAGGGGGAGGGGGCTTCGGCTGTCGCAAGTTACTACCCTACTAGCAAAAACGTCCCGCTAAACAAAGACATTTGTGTTCCGGTACGATGCTGTGTAGAAACCGTATGTGGTATATCCCCTCTTACCGGATTAATGCGCTTCCATCTTAGACTGCATGACTGCATCATCAATTGTTTGTAATAAATGTTCGTCCTCGCGCAGGGCTACAATGGTGTGTGCGCGTGCGGGGCTGCGGGGGGCGGGCGCGGGCAGCCGGCGCGCATGGCGGCGCCAATGAGGGAGGGCGCGCCGGCCGGCGGAGCTCGCCCCGCGCCCCACGCGCACCCCGCCAACTTCGAGTACGATGACAACGAGTGGGACATCGGCATCGGCGACCTCATCATAGACCTCGATGCCGACATAGAGAAGACCGACGAGGCGGGCGGCATGGCGGCGCGCGCCGAACCCGACGCGCAGCGCACCGCGCTCAAGATGAAGATCAAGCGCACCAAGCCCGGCACCAAGAGCTCCGAGGCCAAGCACGAGATCGTCAAATCCAACGAGACCAACGGCGAGCCCAAGGCGCCCGGCGCCCCCGCCGCGCCGCCCGCCGCCAAGCGCGGCTCGGGCGGCCACCGCCGGGACAAGGCCCGCGACAAGCACCACCACCCGCACCCGCACCCGCCGCACCCGGCGCATCCTTCGCACCCGCCGCACGACCTCAACGGCGTAGCGCGCGTGCCGCCACCGCCCAACGCGCCCGGACCGCCAGCGCCCGTCGGCGCTGTGCCACCGACCGGTGCGACCGCGTCTCACGCGCCACACGCGCCCCACGTCGCGCCCACCATGCCCAAGCCCGACCCGCGCCCCGCGGCGCCGCGTCTAGAGCCGAAACCCGCGACGCCGCCCGCGCCTGCGTCCGCCGCGCCCGCGCCCTCTGCGCCGACGCCGACGGCGCCCGCGCCCCCACAGCCCGCCAAACCAGAGCCGGACGACTCACGACAAGAACACAACGCTCCACCTCCTACCAAGAAACAGAAAACTGAGACCAAGGTAAACGATTTTAATACTTTTATTTCATTCTTTATTCAAACAGGCTCAAAAAGCATTTTTCACGCACGTCGGTAGTCTGTCCTTTGGTAACAAATCTACCGTCTGTTTAGAAAAGTCGATCCGCCGAGTAGAAACCGGCAAGAAAATAGGCGATTACTCTTTTAAATACATTATGTATGTTACAATATGTATAATTTTATTTCTGTGTGAAACTGGAATCAAGTCCAAACATTTCGCTTAAATAATCTTCAACATTATAATATGCCTTTTGTAAAAGGATGTTTTTGATATATTTCATAAAACTTTATTACGCAAATCTTAAACTATTGATGATATTTGAACCTTCTTCACTGTAAAATATGGAATTACAATTATTTTATTGTATAACTGAATATTATCACGAATATATTAGTTATTATTATATAATTGCGACATTAAACTAACTATATACAAGAAGATGTTCTAAGTACACTAACGCCATTAGAACGCTTAAAAAATATATGGGAATAACGTATCATATCGATATCTCGCGTGATCACTTGAAGAAATTGTGTTCTAGTCATTCGGCTTAAAGAAATAATGAAGATTTAAAACTGCCAATTAAAATTAAAACGTTTAATACATATTTTTTACCTTGTCAAACAACTGCCTGCGAAACACAGAGATTAATGGAAATGAGTATGACCGGTCTTAAAGTAATAAATAAAGTAAGAAACATCGACATAAGGAAAAGTACAAACTTGACAGATATATTCTCGCAAATAGACAAGCAAAAATGGAGATGGGCAGGTGATATGATACGCGACAAGTCAGGAAAGTGGAGCTATTAAGTCACGGAATGGTACCCAAGAGATGGCAAAAGACGGCGAAGAAAACAGCACTTATGATGGGAGGTTGAGCTCAAGATGACAGCAGGAGCTAATTGGAAAATTGTTGCTCCTGAAAACTGAAAACCTTTGCCAACAGGCAATTGTTTTTTAGGAACTTGTATAAGTTCTGCTCGGAATAAAGGGCTTATTTATTTAGTCGTTTGACTTATCGTATCGTTATCGTACTTATAATGTCATCTTGACTTAGAGGGCTGTTCTCTTGGCATTTCGCGCAAAGTTCTAAATCCCATAGGAATATAATGGAATCCAACTTAAAAGAGGGTGTGAATCACGCAAGGAGCCTGTCAAGTCAATTTTATATAGATTTATACTTCTCATGGTATTACAGATATTTCCTATATTATTGAGTAATTGATCATTTTCTTATATTGTCTTGATTAATTTTTTCATCTATCACTGATGATGAAATATTTCTTTCATTGAATATATTTGACGTGGTTTATCCATTGTTTATGTGAATTGAAATATGTTTACGAGGCTACAAATCTAAAAAACAAAGTATTAAGATCCTCTCTCGCAGTAAAATGTAATTATAACAATCTGTGTTCGATTTATTTTTATACTGTTACTAAGTTTTTTCCCTTGAATCTACCTGCTATCATTCTAATGACTAGGATCAGGTTTGTGGTATGAAGTATGGGGTTTGGAAAGGTAGGGCCACTGCTCTAACTCCCGTCAATTTCTGAGCACATCTGCTCTCTTCAATTTTCTAATGTGGTTTTGCTGAAAGAGTGTACTAGACAGTGGGTTAGGGTGAGTTGCAAGACGTTCTATGTATTTGTCTGTGTAGCGTTTTATGTCTTTACCAATTGTTGGTATCTCCAGATACTCGTGAATGAGCTCTCTGGAGACACATCACATTTGTCGCGCTTGCTTTGGACCAAAGCTGGATCCAATAAGTCCAGATGGGCTTTATTATGGAGCAGTACACTCTTACTTGACTGCCTCATTGGCCTAGTGGTTAGCATGTTCGACTACAGACATGAGGTCCTGGGTTCGAGTCCTGAGTCGGTCCAATCCAAAAATGGACATTGAGTTTTCTATTAAGATTTTCTCAATATTTGCCCGAAGTTAGGAAGTTGGCGGTGTGATACACCCCCGTGCCTCTGAGAGCACGTTAAGCCGTCGGTCCTGCACCGGATCTCTCTCTCGGACTATGAGAGTGAAGGAATAGAGAGTGAACTTGTGTACTATGCCTGCCAATCCGCAGTGGAGCAGCGTGGTGGATCTATGCTCTAAAAACCCTCGCTCCTCGGAGGCCTGTGCCGAGCAGTGGGACGTTAATGGGCTGCTACTTACTTACTTACCTTACCTTACCTTACACTCTTACTTTATTACTCAGTAAGAGGGCAGATTGTCTGCCGAGGAGCCAGAGTAGGTTCCTGTTACCAAGTTTACTGAATTATTTAGGCAAGTACTGTGAATGAAATACGCGATCCAAAAATACATCACGAGTGCCGTTAAATTACATAACGAAGGCTTCAAAACTGTCATTTTATATGTGATATTAAAGATTATTTTCAAGCCCGAGAGATATCAACTGTCGTGATTGACGTTCGTTTATTTATTTGTATGATATTACATCCTTGATCTAGATATGTGACGCGTAATATTGCCACGCTATTTATATATCAAAAGTCCGCTACTATGTGACACAGACATATTATAAAAGCAAAATCAGCTGTGAATACACAAAATAATAATATAATGACCTGTTTTTTTTGTTAAATATAGCTTTAATATCTTCTTCAATAACGTGATATCTCCAAAATCTCTTAGTGACTTAAAAAAATATGGAGTCAACGAATTTGTAGCTATTTTTATATCAAAGGTCATAGAGATCGCTATTAAGGCTTCAAATAATAGGTTTTCTTTTGCTTCTGTTATTGAGGCGTACAAAGTTAAAGTGCGTGCGTATAAAGGTCACATGTCAAGTGAAACTTCTCTGGCAAATTAAAACTTTAGATTTCTGTGACTTAGAAAGATGGAAAAAGTAAGATATGTTAGGAATTTAATTGTCTTTAAAATATTAAGTGTCCAAAATTAATATCAATTAGTTTTTTGTCAATGTTAGAAATTATTAATTGTTTTTGTATTACAATTTAGAATAGAGGATTTACGAAATATTTTTATTTTATATTTTGATGACAAATTAAAATGACACATGTTATTTGTAAATATTAAAACTACCAAACCTTCAAACGAAATAGCATAAAAAAACGCTGCACATCTTGGTGGCGCCAAACGCGAGTTTCATCCATAAAAAAATTACCTCACGCGCCTAAAGTTACACTTCTATATTTTTGTGGGTTTAGATTATTATACATAGATATAAAGCTCAGAGTCACTCAGCGTGTGATGGAGAGGGCTATGCTCGGAGTTTCTCTACGCGATGAAATCAGATATGAGGAGATCCGTAGCAGAAGCAAAGTCACCGACATAGCCCTTCGAATCGCGAACCTGAAGTGGCAATAGGTGGGGCACATAGTCCAAGGGACCGATGGACGTCGGGGCCCGAAGGTGCTGGAGTGGAGACCCCCCACAAGGTGGGCCCACGTCATAAAGAGGGTCACCGGTAGCCGCTGGAGCCAGGCGGCGCAAGATCGGGCCTTGTGGACATCATTACGTGAGACCTATGTCCAGAAGTGGACGGCCGTCGGTTGAAGCGACGACGATATTGATAGACAAATTGTTATCCTTTAAAACTTGTTATTCCCCCACAAACCCACACATTTATTTACTTTTGCACGTGCGTATTGATATAAATATCTTTCAGCATATTACCACAGAAGGAGGCATATAATCCAATCAATTATACTAATCACCGATTGTCTGATTGCTCTTATCGGCCTTGTATCTGATTGTTTCGTGTATTTAATTGGCGGAGCTTAGGGGTGTTTGCCGGCTTGATTGAGTGCAAACGTTGGGGTGTAATCCACGCTGTCGCCCGCCGCGGCGGTTCATTAAATCACCCCCAACCCCCCTCCATACCTAGCCTCTTTACAAATTAATGCGATTGCGGTCCCGTCTACTTATCTCCCAATCTATATTATTATACCTATTAGTTGGTCGCTAATTTCTGTTTAATATTAGACATTTCGAATGCCTTTACGAATCCCATTCAGACAAAATCTATACGGGAGTGTGAGACTCGCTGGCAGTAAGCCAGAATACCCAGCAATAACTTTTCCATACTTTAGTGGAACATCAGAGAATCGTTTGACGCAATCTAGCCTGGTACTCGGGATACTTACGCTGGGAAACTTAAGAAGGGAGTTGGAGAAGCACAAATCTACACTACCTACCTCCCAAAACCCTGCGCTGGAGAAGAAGAGCGTCTATAGAGTCCTCTCTCTGACTCTCATGTGCCTTCTTCAGCGAAAAACAAGTTTCGCAGAAGGACGTTTGTGATTGATGTGTTATTAATCGAAAAAAATGAAAGAAACAAGCATTTATTCAGTAGTGTCGTTACTGTCTGTAAGCCATATTTAACTGTAGTAGTTCAGGTAGTATAGCCAAAGATTCATAAGTAAGATAAAGATGGTAGCATTTCTAAATGACTTGGGAATATAATACTTTGCGAGAGCATAATGATAGAGACGATGTGGTAGGTTATGCATTCACCTGCACGTGCATACTATTTCTGTAATGCATTCATACATCATTAATCAAAAACGTGACACGCCATTGTTGCAGTTTCGCATTTCAAGACGAACTCATCACGGTTAACCGCATCGAATCACTGCGACGCCGGTTACTTGAGCAACGATATAATTCAAACTACTAGAACAAGAACGACCTATGTACTAAATCTAAATCAAAATATTACTTCAAATCAAGTCATAGTTAGTATACAATCTCTCTTTAACAGCACTTTTGAAGCATCATATATCGTAACTCCAATTACGTCTTATGATAATATAACACATTCACTGTCATGGCAATTTTAACAAATATCAAACTGTTTTAGTAAATCCTTAAATGGCGTTTATTTCAAAATATATTTATTTATTAAGGACACTAACACTATACATACAAATAACATTCTAAGGAAAAAGAAATTAACAATAATAATAATAATGTAATAAAGATGCAGTTAAATAATAGAAATTGGGGAGGATTCACCGAAGCATAAGCAGTGAGCTCTTTTTTGTACACCGGATATGTGTCGTGAAATTAGATCGATGCCAGGTAATGCACGAGATATTCTATTATACTCGTCACATATGCGACAAAACATTGTTTTATATCTATTTTTTTATATCCAATTGAAATTTAGATAGAAAACATGATTGACAAACGAGAATAATATGTCAAAGTAGAGGAAGTTATTTATATTATCTAAAGATACAGAGATTCCGCTGCGATCTATTCTGATAAAAACTAATACAAAACTCAATCGAATATCCTTTTTTATCGTCCATTAACCTAAAATAATAGCAAAGTATCACCGGCAAACAATCCAATATCATAATCGTCTTTAACCAGGAAGGTCGTTAAAGTAAATAAGGAACAGAAACGGACCTAATATGGGACCTTGTGGGACTCCCAGTTTTATTAAAGACTTCAAGTTAGCTTAACGATTTTGTTGATGGGACTCGCTTGATGCGATCACCCTCGCGACCCTAGCTCGTGCTATAATTAAAGATGTGTTTATTTTAACCTTTATTATTTCTGTAAAACAAAATACATAGCATCGCGCCTCATTCCCATAGGGGTAGGCAGAGACCACGTGCTTCCACTTGCCACGATCCTTACATATCTCCTTCGCTTCTTTCATTCTCATTAAACCTTTCATACAAGGTCGTTGGTTTAGAGTACTCTTGATCTGGCCTTTATTTAAAATGTGCTGGATTGGGTCTAGGAACGTTCGCCTTGGTCTTACCCTGCCAACTTTTCCATTCACTCGTGACTCATAAATCCTTTTTGTCAGCCTCCTTTCATTCATTCTCAAACCAACTAAGCATGCTTTTCTAAATTTTAGTCACTAAATCTTCTTTTATTCCACAACATTCTCCTATCTCACTATTTCGTACTTTGTCACTCAGTTTCAATCCACTCTGAACGCTCTCATCTCTACCGCATTTATTTTACTTTTATGCTTCTTCTGCCATACCCAACATCATCATATTCCATTCATCTGAGGTGTTAAGTTGTGCTACTCATGTGAAACCGGGGAGAGTTTCTATTAAAAAGAAATATATATTGCCGATAATTTATGTATTCATTGTGAAACTTTTCGTCCCAAACTTTGTATAGCAACCGCAGTACTTTATAACAAAACTAAATTGCTTGACGGCGTGAAACTTTCGAGTACAGAAGGGTCTCCCTTTGCTTTTCTTATAGTCTCACGAGGGGAGCGTGAAACACATCGCAATCTCCCAAATTCCACTCATTAATCACTGTCAGGGGCTCTAAAAATTTCTAAAGTCTCCCTAAGTGCTCGGGGAATCAATTTAACGTTTTCTTAGTCGAAAACTTCGCCGTCTCGATAATTAAAGGCGATATTAATTTAAAATTCTACACTTCAACAGGCATTGACTCTGACATTGTGGCTGTCGTT
The DNA here is from genome assembly GCA_015832385.1 of Elymnias hypermnestra. Taxonomy (NCBI): domain Eukaryota; kingdom Metazoa; phylum Arthropoda; class Insecta; order Lepidoptera; family Nymphalidae; genus Elymnias; species Elymnias hypermnestra. The sequence continues at coordinate 5,246,519 of JACTOM010000922.1, read as the reverse complement.
TTCCTATCTATTTGTGTCAATGCCTTTGTAATCTCGCAACTTGTCTGTTACAATTTCAAATATAATTTCGACATTTTCACTAAACAGTACAACGTATACTAAAAATCCTGCTACATATTATAACTTTGACGTATTATTTTCATAATGAATCTACGACTGGTTTACAATGTTGCACCTAAAAGTGATATAAATTCAGTAGTTACATTTTTTAAAGAAGAATTTTTACAACTCCCACGCGAAAAACTAAAATCAAAGCCGACCTTTTACCGTTTTGAATAATTTTCATCTGTCTTATAAAAATAAAATGTTTTTTTACAAATTCAGCAGAAATTGGTCTTCTGCCGTTCATCAAAGGAATTCCTGAGAAGATATTATTTTCTGCGACGTATATTAATGCAGTGTCATCTGCGTAATTACCTCTTTCTTCAGAGTATGGGAAAATCCATCATTAGTGAGCGTTTACTTCGCTAAAGAAGTCACTAGATTAAATTTCAAGCCAATCGGACTTAGGAGATCTCGTCAGTGAGTTGTTGTATTTCACATGTCTTGTTCGCTCTCTTTCTATTCCTTTCTTCCCCTCTCTCGCTCTCTCTCTCTCTGCCTGGATGTGTATTGGTCGTTGTGAACTATTTGTTTGCTGCTGTTTACAGATAGTTAGCAATACAAACACATAAATACCTTATTCCTCAATTATTATTTTATTAACAACTAGCGACCCGGCCCGGCTTCGCACGGGTAGACATAAATAGGTACAGATATTTAGGTTTTAAACGACCTTCATGGTCATGGACAAATATTATGTAAAAGTGTAATTCCTAATACTAAAACTAAGTAGCTATAAAAAGAAATTTTTAAGTGAAGCATAAAAATGTATTAAAAAAACTCCAAATATTCAATGTCGCTTGCGTCCACTGCGTAAGGTAACCTAGTTCGTAATGGTGCACCCCCTTCTCCCGCACTTCCCCTCTCTCGTCGAGTTAGTTACTCGATGCGCTGCGTGGCGGCCGCTGCCGGCGAGTATTTTATTTTAATTTAATGATATCTTTTGAATGGAATATCCGATTTTAATAATTCAAAAAGTAATCGTCAGGTATTGAGACAGTCTTGAATATTAAATTACTTATTTGGATAAAAAAATATAAATGGTATGGATAACACGGTCTCATTTTGATCGGCAATTCTATCAATTTGTTAAATGTAAAAAAGTAGTTATAGTGACGTCACTACAATAGTTAGACATATGGTCTCGCGAAGTTTTTTGTAAATATTGATATATTCTATAATATTGTCGAACATTTTTATGTCATAAAATTAATTTTCTTCACAGCGTATGCGATGAAAGACATTTTATGGCTAATTTTTTTACACTTTCGATTGGTTTTAATAGGAATTCCTAAAGATTTCTATAGTAATCTAGTACTAAATATCGCCTATGTTACTCAGTGATAATGTAGCTTTCTAATGAAAAAAGAATTATTAAAATCGGTCCAGTACTTTTGAGTTTATTCGTTATATATAAAAATACAAATCTTCCCTCTTTATAATGTTAATATATACAAAATTAAAGTATTCAGAATAATCAAATTAAACAGACTAATGATATGATAATTTAATTTAATTTAATCTTACTTCGTGTATAATGATTGTCACATGTTGTGATAGCCTAATATTAGTTGGACGTATTTAAATGTATATTAGTTCTTTTTGTTAATAAATTAAATGTTTACTATGTTCCTGCTGTTGGTCGTCCAAAATAGAATAAATAAAATCTCTGACAATGTTATTCAATAACAGCTTTTCGTATTCACATATCTTTCATTCGTATAATGTTACTTCACAAAAGCTTATCATTTTTCTTAAACTGTAAGTTAGTTTATTGCCTGGGGATGTTTTTTTTTGTATTAAATTATTGTGCCATTCAATCACATCAACAAATAGGGTGCGACCCTCGTGTATAATATTATTAAATCAACAGATATCTTCTTTATTTAAAAATTTATAGTTTTTTATATCGAACCGGTTCGCTTGAAGTCTTGGAATGGATTAAAAAAGGATAATATATTATGAATTCATAAGTGTCTGTCGATGGACATAATTACAGTCATAAAAACCAAACATAAGTAGTCAAGTTTTGAACTTCTTATGCCACGATAGGGAAACTTTTTCATTACACTTTCTTTCGAGTCCCGGGTCGAGCCAATTCGAAATCGATATTGAGTTTTCTACTAAGATTTTCTCAATATTTGCCTGAAGTTGAGAAGGTGGTGTGCACCACCCCCGTACCTCGGAGAGCACGTTAAGCCATCGGTCCTGCGCCTAATATCTCTCTCTGATCGTGTCGGAGTCCCGTCACATCGGACCTTGAGAGTGAAGGAATAGAGAGTGCATTTGTGTACTATGCCTGCTAATCCGCAGTGGAGCAGCGCGGTGGGGTCTATGCTGTAAAAACTCTCTCTCATATGAGTGAGGAGGCTTGTGCCCAGCAGTGGAACGTTAATGGGTTGCTACTTAATAATATTGACAAAAAAGACGTGAAATTTTTATTTAAAATTCACGATTTAAGATTTCTATCAATTATTTGTATTAATTTTCGACACTTAATTTTTTAATGACAATTAAATTATCTTCCTTGTACCCTCAGTCTAAGTCTCCAAGTTCAAAGTTTTAGATTTGTATAAATATAAATGAGACTTAAAAATTACTTTCATTTCTGACATGTGTACTTTGTACGTACGGTTTTTTGTATTTTTTGATTATATCATTTGATTTTTAACAAGCTATTAATAAGATTTCTATCGATAAAGAAGCATTACGTTTTAATACCGCGGTGTCTCGAACGAGGTTAATATCACTGCCTCGGATTATACTGATCGCTCTGAATAAATTTACATTCTGATTACCGCTTTGATCAGTGTTCTCACTTAACCCACTGCTAACTGGTTATCGGGCATTATATTCATACATTTAATGTATATCCTTTGAAGTGATATATATCTACAATGTTTCAATAAATTGTCTTCGTTTTTAAAGGCTTATATTGTAGCGGGTATTTATTATTTCTAAACTTTATTGCACCTTAAAAGATGCACATTATAAAGAAAATAAATTGGAATATGAAAATTCTTAGACAACCTTGAATTAATACAAATAACTGCACACTAATACATATCTGAATTAATATTATAAAGAGGAAACATTTGTTTGTAATGTTTTTACACAAAAACTACTGGACCGATTTAAAAAATTTTATTACCATTAGAAAGCTGCATTTTCACTGAGTGAAATAGGGTATATTACTTTCTATAAAAAAAATAGAGATCCCTAATAAAATTGCAACAATGTAACCCAAGTTGCGAAAAAATTTGTCATAAAAAATTTACCATCGCGTACGCTATGGAAACTATTTATATTATCAGATCATCAAAAATAGGTGGAGAACTTCTTGTTCTCTGTAGAAATGTAATTTGGATACAGTATTCTGGGGAAATCACTCGTGATACACTCATACACTTGTTATTGGAGTCTTCAATCAAGTAGGCTTAATATCTTCTTTTAAATCGACATGTCTCTCTGTTGATTATAAATCTACTTCTTCATGAAGACTATCTTATTTAGCATTTAGTTTATGTATTAATTGATTGAACTTACGAAACTGGATAATTTAAACATTTCGTCATTGTAATGTTCCTCATCGTAATATTGTTTACGTAAAAGAGCGTCCAAGGTTGATTGCGATATCACATTTCATAAATGTATGCTTAGCCCTTAAACTTGTCAACCTTTGAAGTCCCTTGTCTCTATAAATAGACTTGGAGTAAAGTTGTATATCACTCGTGCACACAAATTCCTCTACATTTCAAGCATCCACTTATTGCTTCTTTATCTCTTTCATACTGGATGGAGTATCCAGCTCCATCAAGGAGTTTGGAACTCACTGTTCAGAGTACCTAATAAAACCCAAGGGAACTCTCTTCATCCGAGAAGTGGACGCCAGATATACCTTGAGCTCTGGCGCCTCGGATGAATTTCAAAAAAGGGTCAGAAGGTGGACAAAATGGTGCTATCTGACACCCCTTTGCCTCTCTAATGTCTCCTGCAAGATAACAGCAGGAAGATCCACTTATAAATTGACATAAGCATACACATGATATTTCTCTAGCATTATTCGTCAGAGACTTTTATAAATATTATATAATTATGTATTATTAGTATATTATTTATCAATATGTAGCTTATTTCGAGCATTAAGTCATAATTTCTTAACTCTAGATCCGAACAATCACGTTGAAGTTAAGTTATATAACTTTTGTACGTACGAAGTCATGAAAACATTTATTATACAAGTATAAATTATATGTTATGAAACGTTCTTTTCTAACTCTACTTTGGACATATTATGTTCAAGTTATGTTATATAATTTTTGTCGGTACGAAGTCACGAAAAATATTTATTATACAAGTATAAATTATATGTTTTAGGTCTTCCTCTTTTCATTTCACTTTTGACCGATTACGTTGAAGTTTAGTCATATAGTTTTTATAGGCAAGAAGTCACTTTTGTAGGCACGAAGTCACGAAAGTACAAGATTAAATTAAATGTTTTAAGTCTACCTCTTCTCCGATGATGTTGAATTTTAGCCAACGTTTTGTAGGCACGGAAACACCAAAACCAGTTATTATATAAGTATAAAAAATATGTTTTTGCTCGTACACTTCTAACTCTACTATTGACCGATCACGTCGAAGATTAGTCATATAGTTTTTGTAGGCACGAAGTCACGAAAGTACAAGAATAAATTAAATGTTTTAAGTCTACCTGTTCTCCGATGACATTGAAGTTTAGTCAACATTTTTGTAGGCACGAAAACACCAAAAACAGTTATGAAATCAAAATCAAAAATATCTTTATTCAAGTAGGCATGTTACAGCACTTTTGAATCGTCAAATTATATTTTTTTTCCACACTGATTCTAATATACGTCTGATGTTGGTACTCAAGAACGGCTTAAAATCTAAAGTTACGAGGGTTC
>JACTOM010000922.1:5089230-5241082 GCA_015832385.1 Elymnias hypermnestra | reverse complement strand
TTTCGCATTCACTCTTGACTCATAAATCCTTTTTGTCAGTCTCCTTTCATTCATTCTCTCTACATGCCCAAACCATCTAAGCATACCTTTCTCAATTTTAGTCACTACGTCTTCTTTTATACCACAACGTTCTCTTATCACACTATTTCTTACTCTGTCACTCAGTTTTAATCCACTCATGCTTCTCAACGCTCTCATCTCTACCCCATTTATTTTACTTTTGTGATTCTTCTGCCATACCCAACTTCCACTACCATACATAAGTGTTGGCACCAATAGTTTTTGTAGTCAAGAAAAACACTTATTAACTAAAAATTATATGTATTATAGATGTTACGTTATTTGCACAAAGCAACGCCAACATGAGTGATAAATTCAGATGAATTTTTCGCATCAACGACTTTATTTATATCCCACAGCGGACGTATTGCGTTACCTGCCTCGGGCGTATCATTATTCATTCCACAAAAACGTTATTGCCCCGACCGAAAAGTCCACGATCTCTGATGCGAATTAAAAATTAAAATTTTAATATCGAACCCGCGATGAATTACGACGCAAATTCGATATTGATGTAATAAAATTAATCTGTTTTCGGAACTGGTTAGCTTTTATATAGATGCCGACTGCATTATTAGTTTTTATCGTCGAACATTTATAAGGAGAGGTATAGAATATTATTATAACTAAACTAGCTGTTATCTGTGGTGTTACTCGCGTAGTTTTCGATCCGTAGAAATATGGGGAATCCCAAGCGTTGATGGCCCAGTACTTTTCGGTAATGGAAAACTTCGTAAGGAAACCTGCAAATCCCTGGTAGTGTAGCGTGGTGGGTCTTTGTTCAAAAACCCTCCCTCCTATGAGCGAGAAAGCCAGTGGGACGTCAATAGACTGCTACTTGCCTTCTTAACCGTTTTACTGTCCATAAAACCGGTTCGTATTAAGAGGCTATGTCGCGGCCATGTTGGTCTTGGTTGTTCTGCCGAATTTTCACTTTATTCCCACTCCGCGGCCGGCTGTAATGCGAAATGCAATAGATTTGACGCGATCGAACAAAAGTATAACTTTAATAACTAATATCAGGCCAGCAGTAGATGTAACATTATATGCTTTTATGAAACTGCCATGTAAGTGAAACGGCTTTTGCGAGCTATGGGCGCCGCCATATTGGCTTTGGCTGCTTCGCCGAACGCCTTCCACTTTACCCCCACACCGCAGACGGCTGTAACGCGACATGCAATAGATTTGACGCTATGGAACAAAATTTTAACTTCAATATCTAATACCAAACCAGCAGTAGATTAACATTACGCGCTATTATAAAACCACCGTGCAAGTGAAACAGCTTTTGCGAGCCATAGGCACCGCCATATTGGCCTTGGCTGCTCTGCCCAACACCTTTCATGTTACTTTTACTCCGCGGTCGGCAATAATTCGACATGCAATAAATGAACGAAAACCTGCAGTAGATGTAGACATTGTGTGGTTTTAATAAACTACGATGCAAATGAAACAACATATGCGAGCCATGTGCGCCGCCATATTGACCTTAGATGCTACACATAAATCGAGGCGATAGCAAAAAAAAAGTTTCACTTTACTAATACCAGGCTAGCAGTAGATATAAGGAGATATTGCAGCTGTCGAATCAACTACAGAGCTAGTTAATTATTATTGGCGTAATTGGGATGTGATGCGAGGCAGGCCAAAGCCCGCGGCGTCGGCAGCCTGTACTCCAAACAAACGCCATTATTTCCGCTTCACAATAAACTTCAACAATTTGTTAGCTACCCGTTTATTATGCCATGAACAATTGTAATGATAATAAACACACCGCCGCACAGCAAATTGATACAAAATTAATTACGCCGTCTGTTTGCCAAGTAACTTTAACGTCAACATGGATATTCATCACATCTACAGTTATTTATATAACGGTACACGATCGTACAAATGCTTTATTACTTGCGAGAGGCTACTTAACAATTTGAAAAGTACGTTTTAAGATTTTATAGTGTAACTGGTTTCGCTGGGCTTACGACTATAAAATCAGGAATTTCAGTTCTCAATAGATGTGCAAATAAGTAAGAACTCTTTGCTGAAACACCGCAATTAGCTCATTTAATTATTTATATGTATGAGTCTTTAGCACAGCTAATTGTTTATTTATTTTATTGTAATCAACAGCGTTACATACACAAATACATTATTCCGAGAAAAACAATACAAACAAATATATATGTCGGAGAATAAGTGAGAACGGAGAAGCATAAAGCACTGTGGCGTAGGGTTCTCCGCCGACATCGTTATTAATTGGATCCATTATTTAATTTCGTATTCTGTGGGCGTTCGTGGGTAATGTTGGTGCAATCAAACACTTTGTTAATTAACTCGGATTATAATGCTCAATCACTTAATGTTCCAGATATCAATTTACACAAAGTCATTAACAATAATAGCTAGGAACGCGACAGTTTCAATAGTCGACCACTCCGGCCGACCGCCACTCGAGAGCTGCCGAGAGACGGGCCGGACTGCCACTTATTGACTCTGCCCACACGTCGATACACAGATGGCGCCAGCGATCCACAGACTCTTGCAGTCAGACATATATAAACTAAATTATTAATTAAATGACAATAATCAATAATTTATGGGTGGGTGCAAGGTGTGCACCGGGCAGCAGTTCGAATAAGAATGCCCGCCATTTTTTTTTTATTCGAAGTGTGTAGTTGCTGTTAGCCCTACTGGCTTTGACAGTGTAACCGAGAGGGGTGGAGAGCGCAGAAGGTCTGTCGAGGGGTGGGCCCATAGAAGGACCCTGCTGCGTCGGGGGAAAACGTTGCTCTAAGGGCGCCTCCTGCGAGGCTCGGACCTAGGCTTAGAGCAACGTTTGCTGCTGCTGAAAAGGACAATCGGACAGGTGCTTAATCTTGACGCCCATGGGTCCGCGACTGGGAGCCGCGGCCGGGGTGCGTCAGATAGCGGGGACCTCGTCTTCGCCGGCGAAGACGCTGTGTGTGTGTGTGTGTGAAAGTGTACTGGGCGTTGTCAATGGTAGTCTGGTCGTCTGGGTCGTCAAGGCCAGGCAAGTTTAGGCCGCCTATTCCTAGGCGGGAAGCCCGCCAGCCCAATGCAAGCCCTTTTATACTAGTTTCTGCGAGGGGGGGTAGTTCGAATGTTGCTAGTTCGCTGCACACCTTGTTACCAACATTTTAAAAAGTTGCCGCCGTCATATACATACAATAGTCGACAATAACATTTCTTATTCGATTTTACTAATTATTTACATACGTATAGACTAGAAATTTATCAAAATGTAATATTTTCTATACGAAAGGGAAAGATCGCGAACACTATAAATACAAAGATATGCAAAAATACACTATTTTCTAGACAAAAGGGAAGGCGCGAACAATTAGATTATGAATGTGTGTATCTAATAATCTGAAAAGAAGTGATTATAAATTTAGTACTTTCCATTGCTTGTATTAAATAAAGTAAATCGTACAAGAACGTATTATAAATTTGAGTCGTTTATCACATCTCTAGTTGTCATAAACCCATTTAAGTTGGACGATTCGATGTGCTCAGATTGCGTCAGATATCGAGTTGAGTTGGCTTGTAATCATTCGACTGCTCGTGCGACTGGTTGGCCGACCGGTTTGCGGTTTTGTTGGTGGAAGCTGTAATCCGCAGCTGGCGTGTACCTGGCCGTCTCTTTGTTGGAATGGAAAGTTTCTCCGGGCAGATTTGTCGCGGTAAACGCTCACCAAATATATAAACACCAATGTTATTTCTAGTTAACGCTTTGAGAACTTCGGCTTTGGCTCGGAGCCGTTTAATTTGCGGTGCGAGTTACAAAATGAATAAAAGTAACTTAATAGCAAGCTATCCTATCAAGGCGTCTTTTTAATAATGTCAGTTAAACACAGCGTAAGTAAGACCTTTATGGAATATTTTACATGAAATGTTAAGTCCTTTTGTAAGATATTACAGTGGTAAATTAAAAAGAGTTAACTATTTCTACCTGGTAAAAAGTAAAAGGTAAGTAGCAGCCCATTAACGTCCCACTGCTGGGCACAGGCCTCCTCGCTCATATGAGAGAGGGTTTTTAGAGCATAGACCCATCACACTGCTTGGCAGGCATAGTACACAAGTGTACTCTCTATTCCTTCACTCTCATAGTCCGACACCACCGGAGAGAGAGATCAGGCGCAGGACCTCTCCGAGGCACGGGGGGTGAATCACACCGCCTACTTCCCAACTTCGGGCAAATATTGAGAAAATCTTAATAGAAAACTCAATATCGATTTTTGAACTGGCCCGACCCGGGACTCGAACCCAGGACCTCATGTCTGTAGTCGAACATGCTAACCACTAGACCAATAAGGCAGTCAGAGATTGTAGTATATTTTATAAAAATGTTTGCTTTTTTTGTTTCAAATCTAGAAGTATTTTAGGGATTTTGTTCACAAGACATATCAGTCCCATATTGCTTTGTGTTTTACCAGAACGAGTGAAGCGTACTTTCTTTGTGAGATTACGAATCGTCTATTGTAGAACGGGAAATCTCAAGCGTTATATATAAATACATCTATCTATATATCTTTCCATGATAAACATTTACAATAAAATAATTGCTTCAGCCACGTCAGGCCCATATTGCTTTCTTTGTGTTTATATTACCAGGACGAGTGAAACGTTCTTAGTAATTAGGACTCGTCTATTGTAGAACGGGAAATCTCAAGCGTTATATATAAAAACAATTATCTATCTATATATCATTCCATGATAATAAATTTACACTAAAATGATTGCATCAGTCACTTCATCCCCATGTTGCTTTCTTTGTGCTTATATTACCAGTTCGAGTGAAACGTTTTTAGTAATTACGACTCGTCTATTGTGGAACGGGAAATTCCAAGCGTTATATATATAAATACAATCATCTATCTCTATCTATCATATTACACATGATAAATAAAATTATAACTGCTTCAGCCACGACAGCCCTTCTTTGTGTTTATATTACCAGGGCACCAGTAATGTAAGGGAGATATTTTGAAATAAAATAAGCTCGAGTATTATCCAAAATCAACAAATCGTTCGGCCGACGAGTCAGCAGACTAATAAAACCTTCGCAGATGCAGGATAGGGGAGCCGAGGATCAAAAGGCGATTTTTTGTTACCTTTTTTTTTATAAGCCGCTATTTTGCCCTCTTTTGTGTCCGTGTTGTTTACTAATGGGTTCTGTTAGGTTCGACTTCAGATAATAACTTTGGTTTTTTTCTCATCCATGTGTCGAGGTTTGTTGAGTTTTTGCCGCCGGAAATACGAGAATTCTGTCGGATTAAAATGTGTTTGTTAGACTCCCAGCATAACATATTTAGAAAAACAGCAATTCCGTGGGATTGAACTTGATAGACTCTTTCGTCTTTCCTAATGATCTATTTTGAAGCGCAAGAATATTTGAAGAAAATATCTAGCATTAAACATCGATTTTTCACTTCTTTCAAGTAAATGACTCAGAAGGTAAGCTAGTGAATGCGTAACGAGAGAGTTACGAAGATTGTGATCCGGTGAGGCGAACAGATGGCGAAAATAAAGTTAAAGGTCCAAACTTTAGCGGACTAAAAATATAGTAAATTAAAGTTAAAATGATTGATAATGTGTGTATGTAGTTTAATTTTAAAATATGAAATGTCTTTTGGACATCTATGCATTAAATAACTTAAATATGGGATTGAAACCAAATCCATACACATGTAAATGATATTGGACTAACTGATTCATGAGAATTTGCCTAAGTTTATACACGTAGTTGACGTTACACAACATTTACGCTTACTATAAACAGATTTTCTTATATACCGTTTGTAGAATAACGATAAGTATAGTTTTAATAACCATAAACAATTTAAAGTATAATTTTTTTTATCTGACTGAGATTTGTGTGGTTTCTTGTCAAAGCAGAGTGAGAAAGATCCTTCGCAACTTTAGATTTTAAGTCTGTAATACCTAAAAGAATAGAAAGAAAGATAGAAGAAAGAAATTATGATAGTTCACTGCGTATACATATTAGTAAACTTGTTGTACGTACCTAAAAACATTGACTCTTTTAATAAAAAGAGTGTAACAATAACAAACTTGTTATAAATTCTAGTAGGCTGCATAACATTAATAACTCATTTAAGGGTAACTGTATACGTTTCTATAATAAACTCCCACAAGACGTTCTAAAGATCTCAACTAATAAATTCAAAGTCTTTATTAAAAGAAAGTTGATAGAAAAATCGTATTATAAGTTGCAAAATTACTTTGAACGAATTGCTCGAACTTATATATTACTAATACATGTGCTAGACAAATGGACGAATAACTTAAGATCACTCCAACCGATTTCAATGATTCTTTTTTTATTGGAAAGGATATCAAGGGTTATTTGATGATATTTTGGTTAGGTTTTGATCATGGGATCCATGACAAAGTAACGGAAATCTTCAATTCTTAGAAGGAAATTGACGATACTCAGCAGAATCTTTTGTAAAATCTCTGGATATTTGAGTCACCTTCCGGAACTTCGGTATGGTCAAGTGATTGTCGTAGTTTAATATGATAATCAATGGAACTCCTCATCGTGGTTTTTGGCAGAATATATGACTGTCTGTAATCAATTTACAATGAGCTTAGGTTTGTTGACTCCGAATATAAGAATACTAAGAACACTAAAAAAGACTACGCAATTGTTTTTTACTTTTTAGAGCAGACTAATATATTTGGAACAATTTGTTTTGAAGGCGGCTCTTTTTTTATACAAATTTCTATTTATTTTATTCAGCTTCTCATCATACAAAGGTTGCCTGGAAGAGATTGCTTTACCATTTGGATTGGAGCAATAAGACCGCCCTTGCATGCTAAAATCACAGCTCTCTCTCTAATGTAACGAGATGAATAGATCTGATGATTTACAAGTTCTGTATACAAGCTTGAATTTACTTATCCTATTTCATTTGATCATATCGAAATTACATATTTTAAACCGACTTCAAAAAAAGGAGAAGGTTATCAATTCGTCTGTAATTTTTTTTTTCATGTTTGTTACCTCATATCTTCCTACTGGGTGGACCGATCTTGATAATTTTTTTTATATGAAAGGTGGTGCTCGTCATAGGGTCCCATTTTTTTTAAACCAGTTCTGATGATGGCATCCATGACAAAGTGATGGAACTCTTCAATTCTTAGGAGAAAATCAACGATACCAGGCAGAATCTTCTATAAGCTATTCAGATATATGAGTTGCCTACCGTAACGTCGGTATGATCAAGTGCTAGTCGTAGTTAAATATGAAGATCAATGGAACTCCTCAACGGCTTACAGTAAAAGTGTGATTATTGGCTAAATCTATAACTGTCTGTAATCAAATGGCAATGACCTTACGTTTGTTGCTGCACTGCAATATTTGAAAGGTGAATGATGTGTGAAGCGGTCGTAGCAGAGTCTGGGGGAGGGGGAAGTTTTGCGTGTTAGTGTTGTGCTCGATCGCCATATAAAAGACTGGTGATAGCGGGGTGGCAAAATAACTGATCTGTAATGTATAAGGTTGCGGGTTCGATCCCGGGTTTGGCGATATTAATGTAAATTTAACTTTGTAAAGTTGTTTCATTTAAACGGTGTTATCTCATATAAGAAACACCTTTTAGGTGTACACATATTGAGACAAATTTGTTAGTTTACTTCAGATTCACTAAAAATCAAAAAATAAATAAAAATTTTAACAATAAAAGAACCGCCTGCAAAACTAACTTAAAAATATATTAATATGCTCTAAAAAGCAAGAAATAATTGCGTAGTCTTTTATAGTGTTCTTCGTATTCTTATATTCGGAGTCGGTGTCAGCCAAGGTAGATGTTCCCCGCTTGTCCACTTGGCACCTCCCGCGTCTCCCCACCTATAGCTACATATGTAGACACCTTGGCTGACACCGACTCTAAATATAAGAATACGAATAACACTATAAAATAATACGCAATTATTTCTTACTTTTTAGAGCATATTAATTTATTTGTAAGTTTGTTTTGAAGGCGGGTCTTTTTTTTTTGTTAAAATTTCTATTTTTCTTCCTCGCTCTCCAATATTGGAGTATGTGATGTGTAACGATTTGCTTTAATTGCCATCGTGTATTATTGCCCTCCAATACTTCGCCTACAATATCCCTGGCAATTTTCGTTATCGCCGCTTAATCAATCACCGCTCGTATAATTCCCCAATATCCTGCGGTCCAGCTAACAATTACACATGAGGGTCCCGTATCTACTCTGTCCAGTAGCTGTTTCATAAATTGTTTTGAAAGGATCTTGGTTTTTATGTATTCCTAGTCATTCTAGATCTATAAATCACACCCATTCACTCACTGAAACCCTCATTGTAAACTTCCCGGATGAAGTAGAAATCCATTCCCGAATTTAAAAGATTTGCTATTTGCAATATTAAATCCACTGAAACCCAGTGAAACCCTCGTACTCATAGTGGGGTGTATCAAATCAAATATATTTATTGCAAGTTAAACAATTGTGATTTTGAAATAATTGATTCATTCTTATGGCAGATAATTATACAATTCACAAGTCTAGAAGATCGCTTACACGCTAAAGACGCCCCGGATGAATCCAATTCAAAGTTATAAAACACGGGGAGGATCTTACTTTTTATGCTCCTGGTTACCCTTGAGGCTTTTAAATTATCCCATAGTTTTAACGTGAATCAATCAATGCAGGCTGCACGATAAAGCATGATTCATTGTAACGTTACGCATGAGCCGAGCGCGGCACAAGCGATGGAGAGGCCCTATCAGTCTAAGCGTTCGGCTTGTGATGCATCTATTTCTCTTCCACTCCATCGACCGATGCGTCCTAGTAGAAGAGAGAGAGCTGCAACACACGACCTATATTGGAACTGTTTTGTCATCAGCACGAGAAAACATGACTCATTGTCACGTTTCGCCTGGGCTGAGCATTCAAACAAGAGCGCGAAATAAGCGAAAGAGAGGCGCGATCGCCCTCATTCCATTGTTTATTTCAACAAGAATTTTTAATCAATGGTTTCTTATAACTTTACACTCAACCATTATTTTTTGTTTTCACTTACCATTACCTGAACTTATAGTCAAACGGTAAAATGTTCAATAAAAAATTACATTAAATATATATTACACACGTTATAAATTATAGTCTCAAGTCAATTATATACTTTTAAAAAATGTAATCAAACGATCTGTGCGATAATATCTTCCATTATTATCTTGACACGCAATATTACTTAAAATGTTAAGGTATAAAACAATGAATCATCAATAATAATAATTTAATCTTCATCTTTATAATATTAAATAAAAATTACAAATTTTTGTTTGCATTACTTTATAATAAAGGCATTACTTACTTATTTTACGGCCCTGGGTTCTAGCTATTTACAACCACATACTCAATGCACACGAAAGTACAAAGAGTATATATATCGAAAAACAATTTAAATTCTTTGTTAGAAAAGATAATAAAAAGATGTTTTATAAAAAAAAAAAAACTTATGGCTCTAGGTTCTAGCTATTTACAAGCATTTTTATAACCATATGTAAGTACACAGAGTATGTATATCAAAAAACCATTGTTAGAATATTGTTAGAAATGGAAATTAAAAGATAGGTATTTTTTAGGTGAGACATTCACACACCTGGGTTCTAGCTATTTACAAGCTTTACATACATCGTTAAAAATACATTGAAAGTGTTATGTATTTTAAAAAGCTTATGTGAGAGTTTTACGGCCCTGGGTTCTAGTCATTTGCAAGTTATTACATGCATATGTAATTTTACAGTATCGAAAAACGGTTTTATTTCTTTGTCGTCTGTTAGAAAATATAATGGAAAGATAGGTATTTCATAAAGCTAAAGTGAGACTTTGATAACGGGCAGAAGATGCTTGAATTGCTATCGCGTCCACGATAATCGATATTCAATCTCTTTGAAGTAATATTCTCCCTTCCTTTGTGATGTGTAACTGAAAAATAGCTCATCTTTTCTCAATTGAAAGAAATTTTTATTTTCTTATCTTAAACTTAAGTAAACCAGCCTTCCCTCTCTGTGGCTCAATCTGATAAAACGAATATGCTTTGTATATCCTGTTCCCCTGGAAAATTAGATATTGAAAAAAAACAATCAAAATTAAAATATTCTTTATTCATGGAGGCTCAAAAAGTACTATTGAATCGTCGCTGCGAAGAAACCAGCAAGAAACTCAACGGTTACTTCTTTAGAAATAGTTTTCATACGTTTACAATGTTACAATGTATTTAGCAACTGGAATCAAGTCCAAACATCTTCATCGCATAAATTATCTTCAATAAGGTAAGGTAAGAAGCAGCCCATTAACGTCCCACTGCTGGGCACAGGCCTCCTCACTCATATGAGAGAGGGTTTTTAGAGCATAGACCCACCACGCTGCTCCACTGCGGATTGGCAGGCATAGTACACAAGTGTACTCTCTATTCCTTCACTCTCATAGCCCGATGTGACGGTAATTCGACACAACCGGAGAGAGATCAGGCGCAGGACCGACGGCTTAACGTGCTCTCCGAGGCACGGGGGTGGATCACACCGCCGACTTCCCAACTTCGGGCTAATATTGAGAAAATCTTAATAGAAAACTCAATATCCATTTTTGAATTGGCTCGAACCGGGACTCGAACCCAGGACCTCATGTCTGTAGTCGAACATGCTAACCACTAGACCAATGAGGCAGTCAATCTTCAATATTAATATGCTTTTTGTAATAGCACTTTTTTACCTTATTTCTTAAAACTATATAGAGGTATCTTATTAAAACCCGACAAATGATTTCTGAAACTTCTTCACTCTAAAATGGCATTACAAGCTTGTTATTATTTCTTGTATTGTATATGTTATTCGAATTGTTAAACTTAATTCCCAATTGATATTATTGTTCTTTATAGTAATAATCACGATCGCTAAGAGTATATCTGCATAGATCAAACTTCAACGGATGATTTTAATGAATGTTTGTCATAATTAACAGAACGGGGCCACTGCATGCACAGATAGTGGCATGTATTAGGAGTTGGACCCACGTCATTTATCCCGAGTTATAATTGAAAGCTTGGCATCTCGGGGGCTAGGAGCCGGGTGTATCGCGTTATTAGGCGCATACGTAATTTGTTTGTTAAAGACGGCGGCTCGCAGTTATACCCGCTGTGAATAATTTAAATTCATCCCCGCGTTGTGGGGTGGCGGCCCCCCGTATCGATTCTGAATAAGCGTCCGTGCGCCCGCAGCAAATGTATGCTCATATTACGGACACTTACTGTACGTTTATGATGCCCTGGTACTAGGGAAGCGTATTCACTATGTCAACAAACCACTATTAATTTTATTTTTGTTAACAACATTTTTATTATTTATTTAGGCATGTTAACCACGGACACTTTCTGTACTTTTATGATATCCTGGTACTAGGAAGCGTATTCACTTTATAAACAAACCACTTATTATTTCTATTTGAAACATTCTCAAAATGTACCTCATTGTGGTTTACTGGTTATATTCGGCTACAGTCATGTGGTTTCTGGGTTCAAGTCCCGGGTCGAGCCAAATCTAAAATTGATGATTTTTCAATATTTCCGCGAAGTTGGAAATTTCGCAGTGAGTGTACTCTACACTTGTGTACACTGCCAGCCAACACGTACGATGCTATAAGGAAACTAAACGAGGTAATAGTGTAGAAATCATTAAAGGTAACTGTGGATACCAATAGAGACAACTGTGTAGAAACCATAAGAGGTACTGTGTAGAAAACATTAGAGGTAATTGTGCTGAAAACATTACAGGTACCTGTGTAGAAATCATTACAGGTAACTGTGGATACCATTCGAGATAACTGTGCTGAAATCATTAGAGGTAATTAAATGTTGATACCATTAGAGATAACTCTGGAGGAACCAATAGAGGTGACTATGTAGAAACCGTTAGAGGTTTCTGTGTTGAAATCATTAGAGGTAACTGTGGATACCATGAGAGATAACTGTTTAGACACTATTAGAACTAACTCTGTAGAAACCATAAGAGGTAACTGTGTGAAAACTATAAGAGATAACTGTGTAGAAACCATAAGAGGTAACTGTGTGAAAACTATTAGAGATAACTGTATAGAAACTATAAGGGGTAATTGTATGAAAAGTATTAGAGATAACTGTGCTGAAATCTGTAAGAGGAACCAATAGAGGTAACTGTGGATACCATGAGAGATAACTGTGTAGACTATTAGAGATAACTCTATAGAAACCATAAGAAGTAACAGTGGCTGTGTGAAAACTATTAGAGATAACTGTGTTGAAACCCTTCGAGGTAAATTATCTTATACCAGGTAGTTTCCATCATAAACTCTTATCATCACATAAACTCTGTCAACAATAAAAAAATGTACTAAGTTTATAAGAGAAAGGTCCATTACTTTCAATAATAATAGTACGTTTACAACGTTTTCTTTTACATTAATAGCTATACAGTACATTAAGAAATAGAAGTTAATAATAAATATGAGTGAACGGCCTTTGAACAAATTGCGGCAAACAGAAATACGGTTTTTTTTATCGCGTGATAAATTATTCATGATTTCGCCTACTTGCTTTTATAATGCAAATCACAATTTGATTTCAATAATTACATTCCAAACACGTAATATCTGTTTAAACGCTTTAAGAGATCTTTTATTTATACGAGTTACTTTATTCTGTATAACAGCACTTGAAAAATCGGCATATTGCGTATTTAAAAGTATATTACTATTTATACGTGGGGCCCATCAATATAATGGTTTTTTTAATAACTATCTTGTTATGTTTTAATTAATGAAATAAAAAAAAACTATATGTCAATAAAAAATTTTATTCCAAAATGTCTATATTGAAGATGGTAAGTGATGATACAGTCTAAGATAGAACCGCACTTTAAAGGTATTTACCCCAAAGGATTTGTTTATACTTGTCTCTTATAGTTTCATCACAGTTACCTCTAATGGTTTCTACACTGTTACTTCTTTTGGGTTATACACAGTTACCTCTAATGGTTTCCACATAGTTAACTCTAATGGTTTCTACACTATTATCTCTAATAGTTTCTACAGAGTTAGTTCTAATGATTTCAGCACAGTTACCTCTAATGATTTCTACACAGTTACCTCTAATGGTTTCCACACAGTTAACTCCAATGGTTTCTACACTATTATCTCTAATAGTTTCTATAGAGTTAGTTCTAATGATTTCAGCACAGTTATCTCTAATGGTTTCTACACAGCTACCTCTTATGGATTCTACACAGTTACTTCTAATGGTTTCTATACAGTTACCTCTTGTGGATTCTGCACAGTTACCTCTTATGGTTTTTACACAGTTATCTCTAATGGTACCCAGAGTTACTACTAATGATTTCAGTACAGTAACCTCTAATAGATTTTACATAGTTACCTCTTTTGGGTTCTATACAGTTAACTGTTTAAACAGTTAACTCTAATGGTATTTTCACAGTTACTTCTCATAGATTCAGATACTATCTAAGTCTAGGTTGGAAGCGCCCTAATCTGGTAAGAGTCAATTTACCCCTTATGGTTTCTACACAGCAACTTGCTGGTAGATTAAGTAGATCCAATCCGGAACCTCTGCTAGCAAACCGAGTAGTCGCACCACTGAGTCGCGCCATTAAGACTGTCAAACTTCCTCCTATTTCCATCAGATAAGGAACTATTTGTGTTCTTGGCTGTGATATGAAAAATGAGCAATGAAATTGCGATTTGATCATTGGACAGGTGTAATTTTTGGTGCCCAAGATGCTTGTACGTTACGAATGAAGATTCTTGAATTTGTCTGTCCTTTCCACAGATTATGTTTAAGTTTGTATGTACAGAATATGCAAGTGAAACACTGGGTACAGTTACTTTGTTATAAACTGTTTTGCCTATAAAATGATGCTCGTAATAAACTAAGCGAAGCGAGCATTTATCACGCGTTATTCGAGTGAAAAGCCCGTTAATCCGCCGCTAATTCGGAATGTTTACCGTAATATTTTGATGCCTCGCCCACGCAACCTCCACGTCTATTTCGGAAGCAATAGTTGTTTGTTCAAGCGGTCGGGACCCGGGTTTCGTTTTATTTATAACTAAAACATTATCGGCAACAAAGAAAATAGATATTTATTTCAATCCCGCAAAACCCTGCCGTAGCTGTGTTATGTAAATGGTTTTGGTTTTCACTACAAAACAAAATCCACTTCAGATAGACAACTGGACGTTTTTATTATGTTAAGTTTAGCTCTTGACTGTAATTTCATCTATTTTACTAAAATGATGAGAGGTATAGGACCGTTTACCTCTAAATACTGGCTTCTAGACAGAAAAATTAACGTCTACATAGTAAAGTACCTAGCATATTTTTGTCAACCCGGGTTTCGCTTTATAATTAAATGATAATCGACAACAAAGAAAATAGATAATTTTTTCAATCCCCTGTATTATTTCTTCTAAAAAGTCGCAACTGTGCATTCTTTGTTACATAAATGGCTTTGTTTTTATCACTACATCCGAAATCTATTTCAGATAGACAATGTTTTTATTACATAAAGGTTTGCTCTTGACCGTATTCTCATCAATGTTACTAAAATAATAAGAGGTACAGGACCGTTTACCTCTAAATACTGACTTCTAGACGAAAAAAAATTAACTTCTACATAGTATTGTACCTGACATATGTTTAGTAGAGCATTTTGGAAAGCATAATAGATAATTATTTCTTCTAAAAAACAGCAACAGTACATTCTTTGTTATATAAATGGCTTTGTTTTTTATCATTACAACCAAAATCCATTTCAGATAGATAAGTGGATGTTGTTATTGCATAAAAGTAAGCTCTTTACTGTATTATTGACGTTTTAAGTGATAGTAACTAAGATGGTGAGAGTTAACGCACCGTTTACATCTAAATAATGGCTTGGCACCCCCCTGAGAGACAGACAGGAGTGTGGGACTCGCCGGTAGTACCAGGATACCCACTAAAACCCAGCGTAGCCCTCGTCATTTAGAATGGAAAGATCAGAGGTTCGTTGTGGCATTCCACTCTGGCCCCCCCGAATGAAGCCGGCGCAAAATTGCGCTACAGGGGGAGGAGTTGGATAAACCACCTTTTTCTGTTTCCTATTCCCCTCCATCCGGGGTACTTTTCTTCAGCTGCATACGCCTCTCTTTCGCCGTGTCTCCTTTAGCGATATGATAGTTTAGTAGAAGGTGGCAATAGCATTCCAGGCCCACTCGTTGACAAGCATTGCACCTATAATACTTGCCAGCGAGAGGACTGCACCGATCTGTGACATCAGAAGATGACGCTGAGGTCCCCAATTAGGACATTCGGTACCGTGTAATACGCTGTGTCCACAGGAGCACCACACTCGTGGCAATTTGCCAATGCAGCCGTGACCGGTTAGCACCTGCAGCAAACTAGGAAAGCTTTCCTTGTCGTCTACCCAGCCATTGCTCCAAATAAGGGTGGGGTGCCGCTATTGTGGCCCCACCGGCTGCTAGGGTAAAGTACCCGACTTAGTATTTATAATATACTCCGACGGTCTCTCAGAGGTTTAGTGTGGCAAATTTAGGAAATTCAATTTATTTTCTAATTTATCTTGAGTCTGGTCTGCTGAAAGACTTCGGCAGTGGCTGGTTATCACCCTACCAACAAAGATACCGACAAGCAAAGACGTTTGTGTTCAGGTACTATATAAATTGCTGTAAATTATTTCTTACCTGAATAGCACGCTTACATCTTAAATTGTATTACTTACTATTAGCAGCAGCTACTACACTAAACATGTCAGAAGTGAAACCTCTTTGGCAAACCAATTTATAAGTCTTTATTATATTTATACAAATTCAAAACTTACCGAGACTAAGAGGGAAAGATAAGGAAGATATGTTAGGAATTTAATTGTCATTAAAATATTAAAAGTGTCAAAAATTAATACAGATAATTTATTGAAATCTCAAATTATTATTAAATGACGAGTGGCAAATTAAAATGCCACATGTTATTTGTAAATATTAAAATTACCCAACCTTCAAACTAATTAGAATAAAAAACGCTGCACATCTTGTAAAATTTTTGCCCCTGAAGATGTTTCACTTCAAAATTTCAACAAACGATGCAACCAGCCTAAAGTAACGAGAAGGGAGAAGGGCGTAGGGTTCTCCGCCGACATCGTCATTAATGGGATCCATTATTTATTTTCTTATTCTGCGGGCGTTCGTGGGTAATGTTGGTGCAATCAAACACTTTGTTAATTAACTCGGGTTATAATGTTCAATCACTTAATGTTCCCGATATCAATTTACACAAACTCATTAACAATAATAGCTAGGAACGCGACAGTTTAAATAGTCGACCACTCCGACCGACCGCCACTCGAGAACTGCCGAGAGACGCGCCGGACTGCCACTTATTGACTCTGCCCCCACGCCGATACACAGATGGCGCCAGCGTTCCACAGACTATTACACACGGACTAGCGATCCACAGACTCTTGCACTCCGACATATATATTAGCTTTGCCGAGAATTGGAGCTCACTAATATTAGTTAAAAGTTACATATAAATTAAAGTATGTATATAAACAGAAATATCTTGGCAACGTTGTATTAAATGTCACAAACATAAAATATAATGTCATCGTGTGTGTCCATTGCCAACGCTTGTTAAAAACAATTTCAAATATTATTTAACTGTGACTTTTATAAATAATGATGTTTATTTTAATAATATTAACATAGGAAAGTGATATATACATTTGTCAAGGTAAATTTTTAGTTTTACTAGTTGACAAAATTGATGGCTGGGAAAGTAAACTGTCGAGAAAACAGTGACGGAATTTTTACATTTTATATTTCGTAAATTTTTCTGTTAACTTTAAATTTACAGTGGTATTAATTCTGTTGAATTTTCTCTAAATTATAATTCGCTAATATAGTTTGTAAGTATTGAAGTAATGTCGCTATTTAGCAGAGATTATAAACAATTAGCTGCGACTTCGTCCTCATGGAATAGTGTTTTTGGTGGAATTTTTTTTATCATTTAGGTTATTTATTTTACAAATAAGACACATAGGTACAATAATTTAATAAGCTATTTTATAGCGTACAAAGTACACAAGTCAGATGTGAAACATCTTTGGCAAACTAATTTTTAAGTCTTGTTTATATTTATACAAATCTAAAACTTTAGATTTCCGAGAAAAAGAGGGACGGAAAAAGGAAGATATGTTAGGAATTTAATTTTCCAAAATTAATACGATTAATTTAATGAAATCTCAAATGACGAATTGTAAGTTAAAATGCCACATGTTATTTGTAAATATTAAAACTACCTAACCTTCAAACGAATTAGCATTAAGAAGGCTGCACATATACGTGACGCTATACACACGTTTCATCCGAAAAAATTTAACGCTCATGCGCCTAAAGAAATTGTTTTTATATTATATTGCTGCCAGTTTAGCGTTTGACAGTGATCTAACGTAATGGTAAGTGATGATACAGTCGTAAGATGGATGCGCACTAATACGGTAAAAGGCGATATACCCATTGTGGTTTCTACACAGCATCGTACCGGAACACAAATTTCTTTGTTTGACGGTACGTCTTTGCTGTTAGGGTGGTAACTAACCACGGCCGAAGCCTCCCACCAGTCCAGACTCAGACAAATTAGAAAATATAATTTCCCAAAATAATTACTCGGACCACTGCGCCAGCGAGGCCGTCAAAAAGTTTCACTTCAATATGGTATTTTTTATTAAAATCCATCTGCAACTCATGCAACACGGAAAATTCCCTCAGCAGTAAAAGGGTTAAGCACAACCTATACCCATACTACAAACATATTATGTATTATGCGGTTCCATTGATGTCGTTATATCCGGTTTCTATATATACATTTAATCTGTTATTAATAATTTGTTATTGCATTGTTAAAAGCATAGTGACAGCTAAGAATATGACAGGGATCGTAACCTTGACCCGTTTCAACAAACAACTTTAATGACAATTTATAACAGCAATTTGTCCATAAACGCAACATTGTTGCACATCACCCATCATTGTTTGCGAGTTCTACATTATAGCGGGTGCAAAACAAAGTAATAAAAGTCTATATAAATATAACCTTACAATGACACCATTAAATATTTTACGCCGCTACGTCAAAGGGATATTTATGAGCCGAGCGAGCCTCGGTACCGATTGGAATTCTCGTGATGAATTGCGTAGTGTAATCTGCGGCTAAATCCAAACACTCATTCACCCAGCTGACACGTTGCCAACAGTTGGCAGCGATCGTAAGCACGTACTAATTATTATTTAATCTGTATCACAATCCGGGAAGAAACCGGCTGACTCACTTCTGCCTTTTTATTGAGGCGAAACTTCTTTAGGCGCATGAGGGTTAACTTTTTACGAAGATGTGCTAATTCATTTGAAGGTTAGGTAGTTTTAATATTTACAAATAACATGTGGCATTTTAATGAGAGCGTTGAGAAGTATGTGTGGATTAAAACTGAGTGACAGAGTAAGAAACAGTGTGATAAGAGAGCGTTGTGGTATAAAAGAAGACGTAGTGACTAAAATCGAGAAAGGTATGCTTAGATGGTTTGGGCATGTAGAGAGAATGAATGAAAGGAGACTGACAAAAAGGATTTATGAGTCAAGAGTGAATGCGAAAGTTGGAAGGGGAAGGCCAAGGCGAACGTTCATAGACCAAATCCAGGACATTTTAAATAAGGGTCAGGTCAAAAGTACTCTAAACCGACGAACTTGTATGAAAGGTTTAATGAGAATGAAAGAAGAGAAGGAGATATGAAAGGATCGTGGCAAGTGGAAGGACGTGGTCTCTGCCTACCCTTATGGGAATAGGGCCTCATGCTATGTGTATTTTAATTTGTCACTCGTTTAATAAATTATCTGTATTAATTTTCGACATTTTTAATGTTTTAATGACAATGAAATCGCTGACATATCTTCCTTTTCCCCTCCCTTTAAGTCTCGGAAATCTAAGGTTTTAGATTTGTATAAATATAAACAAGACTTAAAAATTTGTTTGTCAAAGAAGTTTCACTTGAAGGCCTCGCAGGCTCAGTGGTGCAAGTACTCTCTTTGCTGGCAGAGACCCCGGGTTCGATCCCCAATAGGGCAAATTTAGAAAATTGTATTTTCTAATTTGTTTGAGTCTGGTCTGGTGGGAGGTTTCAGCCGTGGCTAGTTACCACCCTCTCAGCAAAGTCGTACCGCCAAAATAAAGAGATTTGTGTTCCAGTACGATGCTGTGTAGAAACCGTGAGGGGTATATCGCCTCTTACCCAGAATGACGCGTTTCCATCTTAGACTGTATCATCACTTACCATCAGGTGAGATCATAGTCAAGTGCTAAACTGTTAGCAATAAAAAAATACCTCTGACATGTGTACTTTACTCTCAATACTCAGTTTTTTTATTTAATCTGTATAAAAATCTGGGAAGAAACCAGCTATCTCACTTCTGTCTTGTTGGCAAAGTACAAAACGAAACCATTTCCGCTGTCTCTTCGCTTAGATCAGAGGTCAGCAACACTTTGTTGCCTTTTGGTTGTGAAGCTGAAGCTCCATAAGCATTATCCATTAGTTCCATAAGCGTCGTCGTCGTCGTCGTCGTCGTCGTCGCTTCAACCGATGGACGTCCACTGCTGGACATAGGTCTCACGTAATGACGTCCACAACGCCCGGTCTTGTGCCGCCTGGCTCCAGCGGCTACCCGCGACCCTCTTTATGTCGTCGGTCCACCTTGTGGGGGTCTCCCTACACTGCGCCGCCCGGTGCGTGGTCGCCACTCCAGCACCTTCGGCCCCCATAAGCAAATATGTTTAATTTTGTTTAGATTGTAATTCATCGTTCAATGTGGAATTCATAGTTCCCTTGACTACCTTTACTCCCTCATTGGTCTAGTGGTTCGTATGTTCGGCCAATGGATGTTGCAGGGTTTCGGCAGAATAAAGCCACGCAGATGATTATGCTCGAAAAAGCGGGCAATGCGTCGTCTTTGTGCAGGTTAGCTTGGCGAATTTCGAAGATCTCGGGAACGGTGTTGACGCTTCGAAATTCGTTGCAGCAGATGTATTTGCTCGAAGTTGTGAGGTTGGCGGTGTGACGTATCCCCGTGCTTCGGAGAGCACGTTAAGCCGTGGATCCTGCACTTGATCCTTCTCCGCCGTCGTATCTAACTATGAGAGTGAAGGAATAGAGAGTGCACTTGTGTACTATTCTCTAATAAGCCTCTAATGTATGAGTGAGGAGGCCTGTAATCAGCAGTTGGACATGAATGGGCTGCTGCTTACTTACTTGTCAACCAAACTAGGAGTACCCGTATCTTAGAGGTCAGATATATTATGGGAACTTTGTAAAGCAAGTAAATTTTTAAAGATAACAAATTCCCTTAGAAACTATTCATATCAAACATTTGATGTTCGTTCCGTCGTTTAGAGATCAATTAAATTTAAAAGGATACTTTTGATGATTTTGTTCATTTGTCATTTGGGCGTAAAGGTGGTATTTGAAATTTTGACCACATTGCTTTAAAGTTGAAGCATTTTGCAATTATTATTTAGGTTTTATATTAATTGATTGTAAGGCATTACGAAGGTTGCCGGGTTTAAAAATAAACGTAATCGAATTCACCATCAATTTATATTCGATCCAGCACAAAAACACTTTTATAACTGGTCCGAATGTAATATACATAAAGCGCATCTTCATTACTTGCAGAACACGTAAAGGTTTATTTTTACACTGTGGCATTGCGAAATGTGACGTTTTATCTGATAAATGTGCCGAATAAAACAACTGCGCGTGCGTGTCCGAGCATATCGGCTTAATTGCTTATTAATGTGGCGACTCAATGCGAGTACCTATAAATTATTATAATTAAAAAGTGCTTGTTATTATTTGAATAGCGTGTAGAGTTTTTAAAATAGAAATAATACTTTAACAAGCTCTTTTTAAATGCCCCTTGGTATTGTATCTTCCACCTGTTCGTAAGATAAGAGGTGATTACTTCTTATGGTTTCTACATCGTAATGAAACACTAATCTCTTTGCTTGACGGTACGTCTTTGCTGATAGGGTGGTAACTAACCCACCAGTCCAGAATCAGATATATTAGAAAAGCCTTTGTTAAGGTAAAAAATCCAAAAGTTAAGATCAATAACACATTTTATTCATAAGTATAATTCCATTCATCCTGATTTATACACACATTTCTATTAAACATTAAACTCAATATATTATTACTTTCTTAACAGTCCACTAATACACTTTATATCAAAATTACAATTGTACTCTACGAACAAGCTCCACCAGACTGCCAAAGCGACGACATCATTCGCGCCGCTTAACTTATTCAATACAAAAACTAATACATGAAGCAAACATATTTTAACAGGTTATAGATCAAATATTTCACCACAATACATTTATTAGTCAGTTAAGATCTTGTTAAATCAATTTTAATGGTCAATTTAAATACTTTTAAAAAGGAATTTCATTAGATTAGTTCTTTAAATAAACATCGAATTGCAATGCCAATCTTATTTGTAAAATAATGACACTATTCCACACGGACGAAGTCATGAGCACCGTTAATATAATTTAACCCTTTTTTTTATAAATTTTTCGAGTATCTTTTTTTAGAGTCGCTCACCAATGTGCAGGTTAAGTAATACTATTCTCAAATTCTTCATTATTATATTACATACTTTGAGTGGCTTAAAACACAATACTATCGTTGATACAAACTAAGAACTGTCACTAGGCGAATATTACTTCATTCTTTTTTTTTTATTCGAAGTGTGTAGTTGCTGTTAGCCCTACTGGCTTTTACAGCGTAACCGAGAGGGATGGCGAGCGCAGAAGCTCTGCCGAGGGGTGGGCCCGTAGAAGGGCCCTGCTGCGTCGGGGGAAAACGTTGCTCTAAGGGCGCCTCCTGCGAGGCTCAGACCTAGGCTTAGAGCAACGTTTGCTGCTGCTGAAAAGGACAATCGGACAGTCGGACGGACGGACTCTTATACCAAACGCCCCACTCAAAATAATTACCCCAGTCAAAAATAATAAATCGACCAATGACAGTCGTCGTGTTTAAACACGACGACTTATTAATTTGAGAATTTCCGGACTGCACCAAACCGGATGTAGTGTATGTAAACGTTTCACTGACATAATTGTAAAGACCTCCTCCTCCTCCTCCTATTAATAGCCAACCACAAATAAAATATTCATGATCGCTAACACTTTTCTCTATCAAAGCAATATCAGATCATTGTTTTGTTTCAATAGAAGGTAGATTTATGTAAAGAATAAACAAAGAATGAAAACAGTGTTGATTTTTAAAGAATTGAAACAGATGAATCCAAGCACACACGCAGTTAAAATATAAAATAACAAAGCGAGGCGTAGAGCGTTGGATAACAAAAGAACACTGCTCGTTGCATTTTCCAACGTAAAATGCAAGTTTATTTTCCCCAAACTCTTTCATTTTGTATGACTCGTGTCGGAATGCAACATATTATTTCAAATTCTTTTCTGTGTCCTATTTCACTTTGTAGTTTCCATGTGGTTAGCACTCACCGACTACATTTTATTACAGTTTGTTTTAGCATTTGGTCTAGTGGTTAGCACGTTCGACTGCAGACACGAGGGCCTGAGTTCGAGTCCACGGTCGGGCCTATTCAAAAATCTATATTGAGTTTTCTATTAAGATTTTCTCAATGTTTGCTTGAAGTTGGGAAGTTGGCGGTGTGATCCACCCGCGTGCCTCGGAGAGCACGTTAAGCCGGATTCCCGTCACACCGGACTATGAGAGTGAAGGAATAGAGAGTGCACCTATGTACTATGCCTGCCAATCCGCAGTGGAGGCCTGTGCCTAGCAGTGGGACGTTAATGGGTTGCTACTTATCTTACCTATGTAATTCTGGCTATACTTCACTTTAAGTTATATATGTCGGAGTGCAATGCTGTGCCGACCCCACCTAGTGGGATAAGGGCAAGGAAATGATGATGATATCGTATTTGAATTTTTTATATCTGATCCGAAATGAACTTCAATTTTAGACATTTAGTTTTTGTAATTTGGGTGAATATATAACCCATTTTAACAACTTGGTTTATACTTTTTTTTAAATCATTAGTTAAAACATGATGCTTTTTTTACATTTTCTCCTGGTTGACTTTTTATCCGTAGAGCCGTCGATATTGTAGTTAGTTAAGATTTGACACAGTAACGCGTGTTCAATTTTAGAAAGTGGATTTCCTCATATTGCCCACGGTATCGAGAACTACACGGGTCAACGCGGGTTAACTACAGAGAACATTATCACATAGATAAAAATATAAAAAGAACATCAGTGATGATTACAACTTCGTCACTAGCTAATGATAATAAATAAGCTACGACGTAAGCCCAGGGGTGGGCAAATATTTTGATAGTCGGGACCACTTTGCAGATGGAAATTTGACCTCGGGCCAGTTTTTTTCGAATTTTAACTATAGTTTTTGCTAAGGATGTCGGATCATATATTTTAGATTAACCCCGGGGGTAATCTAAAATATATGTTATTAATAAAAGGATAAATAAATAAGTTATTATTAACTAAATTAACTTCATCGTAAAAATTGTAGATTTTGAGAAGATTAAAGAACAAATTTTAATTAAATTAAGAAGTGCTTTTATGATTAAAATAAAAACAAGATTCCTTTAAAACATCTTCTAGAAAAAGTAATATTAGTGTTATTAATAATAATATATACAATGCTTCACTGCCTCATTGGTCTAGTGGTTAGCATGTTCGACTACAGACATGAGGTTCTGATTTTGAGTTTTCTATTAAAATTTTCTCAATATATGTCCGAAGTTGGGAAAAATTTGGCGGTGTGATCCACCCCCGTGCCTCGGAGAACACGTTAAGCCGTCAGTCCGGCGCCTGATGTCTCTTCGTTTGTGTCGGATTGCCGTCACGTTGAACTATGAGAGTGAAGCAATAGAAAGTGCACTTATGTACTGCCAATCCGCAGTGGAGCAGCGTGGTGGGTCTATGCTCTAAAAACCCTCTCTCATACGAGTGAGAAGGCCTGTGCCCAGAAGTGGGACCATAATGGGCTGCTACTTACCTTATGTTTCACGGGCCAAACAAAATTCTACCGCCATTTGCCCAGCCCTGACGTAAGCTGATATAAATTCTGATTAATAAGTAAGAAACATTGACTGAATTTTAGTGATTACAAAGTTAAAAAGAAAAATAGTTTAGAATATAAAACCTCTTTTAATTCCAATTTATTATTCCGGTTAAAAAGGCTTTTATTGTAAACTATTGTCAAAGTACCAGGAGAGCATAAAGCTCGGTATCGCAAATGAAGCGGAAACGGGGGCGGGAATTGTTTCCTCGGGCGCAGCCAGCGGGCGACAACGAATTGAATAAAGTTTCGTACCGCGATAATTGCCACCAGGGCCCCATGAACTCGAAGCACGTCTATAATGAGACGGCTTCTTTAATGAAAATACCGAGTGCATGCTTCACAACTCGTTCAGTACAAGCCGGCATTGGAGCGGGATCTCGGTCTCGAATAACTTTTGTATTTTTTATTGGCAGAACGGAACGTTGATAAATTACTTCAGCCCGAGCTACTACGACGGAATAATACAATGCTATATAAAGCAATATAAATGGGATTCAGTGAAGCTTTAATACAACACAGCATTAACATATTCTCTCAAAATCAAAATGTTCTTTATTTATTCAAGTAGGCTCAAAAAGCACTCCGGTTCAAAAACCGGTAAGAAACTCAGCGGTTATTCTTTTAAAGATAGTTTTATACATTACAACATGTAATAAATTGCTTCTGTGAGCAACTGGAATCAAGTCCAAACATTTCTATCGCTTAAATAATCTTCAACCATATAATATGCCTTTCGTTTTTGACATATTTCTTCAAAATATGTAGAGACAAGTTAAAAATGATTGCGGTATCTTATTAAAATTGCTTATGCTCAACTCGACATATGGTTTAGGAACTTTCTTCACTCAAAAAAATGTTTCTTGTATTAAATATGTCACACTCTATAAAACGTGTGTTTTTCTAGCAAACTATCTGTTTATCTGAACTTACATTGTGTGACATTAAACAAATAGCTTATTGTCCAAAAAGATATATTAGTTACTCTTTTAGTGTCAACTAAATCTACAGACATTTCACACAAAAAGTACTACAACGATTTCAAAAACATTTTCACCATTAGAAAGCTGCATTTTCACTGAGTGATAAAGCCTTTATTACTTTTTAAAATAAATAGGGGAAGTCCTAATAAAAATGCATCAATGTTACCCAAGGTGTGAAAAAATTATTTACAAAAACACTCATCGCATGCTCTGCGGAAATTATTGACGATAGAACAATAAAATGTTCTATAATATTACAGAACGTATTAATATCTACAAAAAAGTCCTTAATAACATATGTCTAACTACTGCAGTTATGCCACTATAACTACATTTTTACATTTTAAATGTTAATTAAAGTTCCGACGATAACCAAAACATAATATTCATATCTCTATATTATTTGTTATCCTATTAAATTATATTTTATTAAAGCCCGTTTCAGTATCTGTAAAATACTTTTTAAATAATTAAAATCGGACATTTCATTCAAAAGATATAACGTATTTAAAAATGTCAATCTAAAGAAAATTGTAGCGACCCTTATAACTGGGCCTGCGACTGGTGAGTTAGCTCATATTCTATGGAAGGAAGAAAACTTTTATGTTAAGAAAAATATATTTATAGGCCGATTTAGTAGGTTTTACACTGCCACGAGATCCGTATCTTCCTGGGTGAAACCGTAGGGCATTGCTAATAGTATATAATCTAATTTCAAGCTTAAAATTTCTGTTTAAATGATAAAAAACGAGATGCCTTTGTAACATGACATGAATAATAACCAGATTGGCATATAGATAAAAAGCACGCTTTATAAAAAGTC
This sequence comes from Elymnias hypermnestra, assembly GCA_015832385.1. Taxonomy (NCBI): domain Eukaryota; kingdom Metazoa; phylum Arthropoda; class Insecta; order Lepidoptera; family Nymphalidae; genus Elymnias; species Elymnias hypermnestra. The sequence goes on along the minus strand of JACTOM010000922.1, from coordinate 5,214,931 downwards.
AGTCCAGATGAGTATTGCAGACTGACACGGCACATCGCGTGAGACGGTTATGGATAGTCTGACTATAAAAGGAGACAGGTCCTCCTAACAATATTGATGTGTTAAATGTATGTCTGTCTGTTGACGTTCTTATAATTTGTCAAAATGATAAGAAAGTCGGGGGATACGGTTTCAAAGTGAAAATATATTTATTCAAGGCCTATTGCAGCATTGTTTGCGCACCTGCTTCCAACTCCATGATTCCTCAGTCGGAGTCATCTGGGGCACCAGGGAAGAATGCGCAAGCTGAATCTCTGGTGTCTCACTTACGGATGAACATGGTTCCTCTGGGTTTTAGTGGTTATTACGAGGTCTTCTCCCTCGCTGAGTCCCACACTCCTGAATCATTCATTTATTCTATATCTATATACATATAGAGTAATTCATTCACTCCCACGCTTTTGTATTTTCTTATAGAAGATTGTTATAGAAACGTATACAGTTACCCTTGAATTTCTTGTCAATTTTATGTAGAATTTACAGAAATTTTTTGTATTTCTTTAGTTATATGAGGTGCATTAACTTTTTTTCCCGAAAGAGCCAATGAGTCAATAAGTTGTTTCGTGTCAATAAGTTTGGTGTTGTAGCTACATATCTACCATCTCCATCCGAAATTCAATTATACCAATGGGTAGCTAAAGAATCAAAGAATTTATTACGCTATGTAAGGACTGGAACACATCACACACGGTGGTGGGGGAAGCCCCGATGAAAGACACTTTCACAATTCGTATACTTCGCAGAGATTGCAGTGAATTTAATTATTAAGACCTTATATGACTACACAATACTTATTATTACTTCATAGTATTACAAGCGAAAAGAAACAAAATGGTAAGATAAAAACCTGAATATAATCTATAATATAAAAATATGTTGGCAAGCGCATAACTCAACAATGCCTGGGTCAATTTTGCCAATTCTTTTTTTTAAATGTACGTTGAAGTCCAAGGATGGTTTTTACGGCGAGAAAAATTAGAATAATTGCAGGGGTAACCCCCTAAAACAGCCTTTTTTCTGTTTCCCATACAAACGTTTTCTAACTTAGATGTAGAGTCAATTTGACCTTTATTGCTATTTAATAAAGTTCATAATAAATTACAAGTACTCACTGTTTTCTAAGCAATGTAGGTGTTTTCCTTACGTCAAAGAGTCAATTTGCACTTTATTGCCGCTGCGCAAAACTCAAAATTAATTGAATAGTCACAACCCGACCAAATTGAATTATACTACTGTAATTTCATTTCGAAAATCATTCGTAAAACTGAAATCTGCCTTCATAATGTTAGGTGATGTATAAATACTCGGGCATCATTTATTATAATGAATGTCATTAAATTTGATGTGCTTGTTAAAGTTAATCTGTTTTTCCATTGCCTTTTATATTTTAGTCATCTATCACATGTCGCATTACAGCCGGCAGTGTTATCGGGCTTAAGGGAAAGGCACTCGCGTCAGCTTTTTCACTTGCATCGTAATTTGATAATACCAATGATTTCTTTATACAAAATGTTTTAATATTTTTTAATGTGATTTTTTAAAAATAACAATCAAAAGCAGGTAAAATAGGCAATTACTTATATAAAGTAAGGTCAATTTAATCTTTTTGTATACATACAAAACAAAACGGCACAAGAAACCTTTGTTTGTTACTATAATATTTTAATAGCCCTTTCCTCTAAACTAATACTAGGTGAACCACGTTACTTCGTCTGTCTACACCTCCATGTGGGATTATTGCTTATATTAACACAGGAGTAAATGATTTGTAGCTTAAAGAAAATGAAACCTATATCTCTTTATAACGATCGTTAATAGTAATTGTCGGTAAAGTTTTCTTAATACCAAGATATAACATTAAAAAACGCATCTGCTCACATTGAAGACAAATTTCTCATATTTCCACGGGATCGGGAGAAACACGGGTAACATCGAAGGAAACTACATAACCATTATTATATATAGTATTGAAGAGAACACAAAATTTATAATATTTTAAGAGCCAACAAAATATAAAGAAATTCAACATAGGAATCTGTTCTTTGTCGTGTACGCGATAAAGGCGATACTGTTGTCAGATTCACATAAGACCCGAGTGCTGAGAATCGCGGTCAAGTGTGTTGATCTTGTTTGTCTTGTTAACATGACTATACTCAAGTACTTATTATTATAATGGCTTACTTAGGGTTTCACTCGGCCTTTGTTAACACACTACGTTTTCTTGTACTGTTTTTAACATTTTATGTAACAGTTATTTTTATGTCAGGATTTGTCTAGAAAAGAAAAGACGGAGGCTCGTTTTTTTCGCTGGGAAATGCACAAACTGATGCGTACATAAAAATATAACTTTAGAAATAAATATAAACTTGTTATAAATTCTAGTAGGCTGCATAAGATTAACAACTCATTTAACAATTTGTATACGTTTCTATAATAAACTCCCACAAGACGTTCGTCAAATAATAAATTCAAAGTCTTTGTAAAAGAAAGTTGCTAGAAAAATCATATTATAAGTTGCAAGATTACTTAGACGATAGAAACGCGTCGGAGTGAACGAATTGCTCTAATTTTAATTAAACTAATGTGATATTTTAATAATGGTAAAAAGAAATACAAAATACTCGACTCGGTTCGTTGTGGGCTCTTTTCAGGATAGGGTATGAAGGAATCTTTAGATTTTAAGTCATTCAAAAGTATATTCAAAAGTGCTGTATGCTTACTCGAATTTAAGATATTTTGAATTGTATTATCTGAATCCAACTGAGAATTACTTGCGCTGTAGAAACTATTGATGATAGAAGTACAAAAAAATGTTTTACAATATTATAGAACTTATTAATATCTACGAAAAAGTCCAGGATACCATATGTCCAATTGCTGTTGTGATGCCACTATAACTACTTTTTAAAATTTTAAGTGTTAAAAAAAGTGCGCGACAATAATCAAACCACGTTATTCATACCTCTATATTAATCCTTATTCCTTATTCTATATTGATCCTTTTTTTTTATTAAAGAGCATTTAAATGCCTGTAAAATACTTTTTAAATTATTAAAATCGGACATTCCATTCAAAAGATATAACGAATTTTAAAATGTCAATCTAAAGAAAATTGTAGCTCATATTTCAATAATGTAAATGTGTACCTAATAATCTGAAAGGAAAGAAGAAAACTTTTTATGTTAACAGAAATAAATCTATAGTCCGACTTAATAGACTTTCCACTGCCACTAGTTCTACAATAAAAAACTAAATTCTTCGAGTTGAGGTCGTAAGAAACATTATTTTAATCGAGTAATAAAACACTACCATTATTTGTTAATGTCTTGTGTATAACTTTATAATTATAGGAAAAAAATGACATCTATAGGCAATTAAAGCACACGAAGTAAAGCCTGCCAAGCGAAATGTTAATACTTTAACTTAATAAAAAAACGCGTAAGCCTATTAAGGTGTAAAAAAACGTGTAACTCGACACCTGGTGTAACCAGAACCGTTTGTTTGTTTTTTTATATGAAAAATGCCAGTTCATTTTCAATAGTATGTCGATAATTATACTTCGTTATCCCAGCTGGGTTGAACCTCTTTTTTATATTGACTGTAATAAAAAAACAGATCGATTTTTTGTTAATGAAACCGAAGGAAAACGTAGAGTCGTTTATAAAGTGTACGAGACTTCGTTTTCGTAGAATTTGAATTAGTTACTAATCTTTAAGTCCTCTTTACTTTGAAGAAAATGAGAAACTTAGAAAAACAATTGAAGAATTAGAACAAGACACTTATTCAGTACAAGCAAATGTTGGAAACAGCTTTGTGGAAGTTATCAAGAAGGAGCTATCAAACACTAGTAGAGATGATACAGGAATTGATGTTAATGATGTAAGCACAGCAGATGAAACAGTTGAAGATGAGGCTGCAGTTGATGAAGAAGAATCCAGTAATTAGAATTAGTCCTCAGAATCCCATAATATTATGCAACGGGAAGATTTTGTCAATTTTTGTGTTTATACTTTTTAACTACCATACTACCTGAATACTAAAAATGAATAACTTATTTTAAAATGGTACAAATTCTTTGAAACAAACCAAAAAATGTAGTGATTTATGATATCTAAACTATTTCTATTGTCAATTCTGTCTGAACTGAGTTTTGCTTCTTAATTGTAATATTGTAGTTTAGATATTAACTGAATACTGAACGCTTATATGACTTAATATCATTGAACTAAGATATTTCGATTTCTTAAGGTGGATTTACTAAAATCTATAAGAATTATGAAAATTTAGTTTATTTTGTAACATCTGAGTCACTTGTTGACAGAGATTTGCAATCTTTAAGTTAATAAAGTGATTTATATTAATACGTGGAGCAAAAACTTTGTACCGAATTTTACGAAAATTGCTCGGAAGTTTTCACACAAAAACTACAGGACCGATTTCAAAATTTTTTTTACCATTAGAAAGCTACATTTTCACATTTACATTGAGCGACTAAGACAATATTACTTTCTAAAAAAAAATAGGGATTCGTAAGAAAAATGCATTAATGTTACCCAAGGTGTGAAAAAATTAGACAAAAAATATGTCAACGCGTGTGTTGCGAAAACTATTGAAGTCAGAACAAAAAAATGTTCTTCAATATTATAGAACGTATTAATATCTATAAAAAAGTCCATCGTTTAATATTTCCAACTACTGTAGTTATGCCACTATAAATAATTTTTTACATTTTAAAGGTAATAAAAGTGTCCACAATAATCAAACCACATTATTCAAACCTCTGTATTAAGCCTTATGCTATTAAATGCTATGCTAATCCTTTTTTACTAAAGACCGTTTCAATACCTGTAAAATACTCTTTAAATTAATAAAATTGGACATTTCCATTCCAAAGATAAAAAAGTTTAAAAATGTCAAATTAAAGTAAGTGAAATTAAACTTTTATGTTAACAAAAATAAATCTATAGTCAGATTTAGTACGCTGTCCACTAACACGAAATCGGTATTTAGGTGGATGAAACCGCGGTAGGTAGTAGTTTATATAGAGAAGGAGTGCAGAATTTATTTTTTTTTATTTGTGCATAAAAAATATATACGTTCAATAAACAAACACCCATATAGAGTATAAATGCGTATTTGTCAATCGCTGTCAAACGCAATAAGGTTACGCCTAAAGAGATTTTATTGTCAAAAGCACTAAGGAGGTTACATTAGAAAAGCCACTGAGGTGGTTTTAATTTGCTAGAAATTTTTGATCTTCTACTCAACTATGTTAATGTTTTTTTCTTTATGTGAAGCTTCTCCTGCCTATAAGAAACAGAACAAAGGTCCAACATAAAGAAATAGGAGCTCATTTTTAACCGACTTCAAAAAAAGGAGGAGGTTATCAATTCGTCTGTATTTTTTTTTATGTTTGTTACCTCATAACTTTCCACTGAACCGATCTTGATGATTTTTTGTTATATGGAAGGTGGTGCTTGTCGTAGGGTTTATAATCCAGTTCTGATGATGGCATCCATGAGAAAACCGGATAAGTCTAAAATTTAAGCATGTGCTGGACATATGGACGAATAACTCTGGATCGCTCCAAGTGATTTCCATGATTCATTTTTTATTGGAATTCGGTGTCAACTAAGGTACCAACATGTACAGCTATAAGTGGGAGCTGCGCCGGATCTGCCAAGTGGGCACGCGGGACACACCTACCTTGGCTGACGCCGACTCCGAACATAAGAATACGAATAGCTCTAAATAATAATACCCAATTATTTTTTACTTTTTAGAGTATATTAAAGAGTTTTCATTGAAGGCGGTTCTTTTTTTGTTAAAATGTTTATTAATTAGAATATAGTCATTTTGTTGTTATAGTGTTTGACAATGGAACCTGCATAATGTCCAAACTTATAATTTAAATTAATCATGGTAGAGTTTCGACCATTAGGAGATCTCTATATATAATTTGCCTCGTTGCTTCAATGTGTTATCTCCAAAGTCCATGTTTAATAACTTTCAGAGAATAATTATGTAGAAACGAAAGAAAAAATCTTTCGTTTTTTTCATTCTCAATTTGTAAATTATGTATGTATATTATATATATATATAAGTATTTGTATTATTATAAATATCTTAATGTAGATAATATATGTATGTCTATTTCTATAGTAACACCGCCTAACCTTCTCTCTCTTTTCTTTGACTGTCTCCCCAACCCCAAGGGTTGTCTGGAAGCGATCGCTATGTACTGATAAGACCGCCCAATACACACTAAATTTAGTTAATTTTAAGTTGTTGTATTTTTCTTTTGTCCTAGTTCTATAAAGGAATCTATCTATTATTCTTTGGTGGATAAACTAAGTTTTATAAAATTATTATTTTGCGGAATTATCATGTTATTGAAGGCGATCTCTCGTAAAATCTACATTTAGCACTTATTATGTATAAATTAAAGTGTTTTATAAAATTTTAATAATAAAACTATACTTTATTGATCTTTATCCGTGCATCAGTATAAAGGTAAGTCTTCAATTCGTGATATAAATACCTGTTTCACTCACGAAAATTATTCAGACGGACCTACAACGGTACTTTTATATTTATAACATAAGTTATAGATAAATAGCAATAAAAAATAGATCAGTTTTTCTTATCAACGAAACCAAAGTAGAATTATCAATACTAGGAAATTTTAAATAGGTTTTATTGCGTCAGATACATGCAAACGCAAATCTTATCTTTTGCAATGTTATTTTTAAAACCTGTCCGTGTTGACTAATTGTGACTCAATTTACCAAGTTAATTTACGACATGTAATTTACTGTATTTAAACGTGCCATTTATCATATTAGCATTATAATCTATTACTATATATAATATATGATAGCCAGAGATTGTGTATAATAAAAAAAATTGCGTAAATTTTTTTTGTTGAAGAAATGATAGTGTAGTGCTGGGATCGGCAACCGTTTCTTATACATGGGCCACAATTTTTATAAGTATATTGGTGCGGGCCACAAATGTTATGAGGATATTTTTATTTCGCGGTGGGGCCGACTTCGACCCTTGTGGATCTTTTGTACGCTAAGGTAATAAGCCATAAATGTTGGTACGGACCACAAATGTTATGAAGACATTGGAGCGGGCCACAAATGATATGAGGATTTTGGTGCGGGCCACAAATATGAGGATATTTGCAAGCCACAAATGTTGTGATGATATTGGTGCGAGCCACAAATGCTATAAGGATATAGTTAATGGGCTACACATGTCATGAGGACATTGGAGCGGGCCACAAATGTTATGAGGATTTTGGTGCGGGCCACAAATATGAGCAAATTTGCGAGCCACAAATGTTATCATGATATTGGTGCGAGCCACAAATGCTATAAGGATATAGTTAATGGGCCACACATGTTATGAGGACATTGGAGCGGGCCACAAATGTTATGAGGATGTTGGGATGAGCCACAAGTGTTATGAAGACATTGGAGCCAAAAGAGTGATGAGGATGTTGATGCAAGCCACAAATATTATGAGGATATTGGTGCGAGCCACAAATATTATGAGAATATAGGTACGAGCCACAAATGCTATAAGGATTTAGATAATGGGCCATAAATGTCATGAGGACATTGTAGCCGGCCACAAATGTTATGAGGATATAGGTAATGGGCCATAATGTTATGAAGACATTTTAGCTGGCCACAAATGTCCTGATGACATTGGAGCGGGCCACAAATGTTATGAGGATATTGGTGCGAGCCACAAATGTTAGGAGAATATAGGTAATGGGCCATAAATGTTACGAGGACATAGGAGCAGGCCACCAGATGTAATGAGGGCATTGGAGCGGGGCAAAAATACTATGAGGATATTGGTGAGAGTCACAAATGTTATAAGGATAAAAATAACGGGCCGCAAATGTTATGAGGACAGTTATTTTCCGTACCTAGCGTAATAAATTCTTTGATCCGTTAGCCATAAAGTGGCATAGTTGAATTTCGGATGAAAGTGATAGATATAAAGGTACCTACAACACCAAACTGTATCCCCCGATTTTGTAATAATTTGTTTTATTGAGTTGCCTTCCTATGGATGTGATTTTAAAGACGTGTTCACGTCAAATGAGGAAGTGGATTTCTTTGGCTTCTATTTTATTAAATTTTAAGTATTTTCTCATAGGTTTTTCTAGGTAAAGTGTAACTAAAGCATGTTAGCAATACCTTTGACATTTCCAACATTACTTACCATAGTTAACAAAGATTAAAAGGCAATTTCGAAACGCAGGAAGGCATAAATATATTGTTTATATAAAAAAATATATCGCATGAAATATGGACGAACGTGACAAACGACAATTATTCCAACTCGTTCGCCGTTGAGGGACGCCGTTTTATTATTTTTCTTGTCATAATAAATAAAGTTAAATTGGCGACAGGCGGACAACTGTTCTCAACATTAATATTAATGTAGTTTACTGGTATTGCACATATTTTAAGAAAACATTATATCGCTAAAAGATTTATCTGTTGTTAGACATTTTAAATAGATTGATCTCTACCTCGGGTCAGCAACTGTAGGTGTGAGAACTGGGTCATTAGATGTCATGGATCCTTCTCCTACCGTCTGGTGCAGGGTTTGATACGGCATGGTTGCTTCGACAAGTATCTGTACCAGATATATCGTGAGGAAACGTCCGTCTGTCATGAGTGTGGTACCATGGTTGATACGGTACACCAATCTTTGGCAGAGTGTTCGGCGTAGGCGCCCCAAAAGCATATCTTATTGTCGTTGGTTGGAGGAGACCTCTCACTGGAGAGCATAATTGATATGATGCTCACCAGTGAGTTTGGATGATAAGTGGTTGCCGTCTTTTGCGAGACAAAGGGAGAATGCGTCTGATGCACTCCCTCTTCGTGGAAAGAGGCTGGGTGGCTATAGGCGAAGGTATTCGCTCCACTATTCCCTACAGTAGACATAATCATCATAGTCAGCATCATCCAGGTCACGAGAGTGGAATGCGAAATGGGACCTACTAGTGATCTTATCCAAGGATGACGAAGGTTTAGTGGGTATTCTGGTAACTCTGCGAGTCCCACACACACAGGGTGCGTAAAAGCATTTCCCAGCGACAAAAAAAGTATATTGATATATGTGACTGCCCCATTGGTCTAATGGTTGACTTGTTTGGTTACAGATATGAGGTCTTGGGTTTGAGTCCCGGGTTGAGCAAGTTTTCTGTTAAGAAATTCTCATGATGTGTAGTTTGCGGTGTTTTCACCCCCGTGCCTCATAGATCTCTTTAAGCCGTCGGTCTTGCGCCTGATCTCTCTCCGGTTGGATCTGATTGCCGCCACATCCCACTATGAGAGTTAAGGAATAGAGAGTGCGCTTGTGTTAGAACATACTCGTGTACTATGCCTGTCAATCATTAGTAGAGAAGAGTGGTGGTTCTATGTTCTAAAATCCCTCTCTACTTTAAGTGAAGGGGTCCCGTGCCTAGCGTTGGATCGTTTGTTTGCATTAGATTAAAAATACACGAAAAATATGAGGTAAATTATCGCTATTTGTTATTATAAATTCATTCACATTATATTAACATTCATCTGTCAAAGAATTTTGAATCTTTGCTAATAAATAAAACGACAAACCAAGAATCTTTCTTGCCTATTATATTTATAGAAATCTAAAACTTTAGATTTCCGAGACTTAAGGGAGGGAAAAAGGAAGATGTGTTAGGAATTTAATTGTCATTAAAATATGAAGTGTCTTTTTTTTTCAATATTAGAAATTATTAATGAAATTTTGATTTTTATTTAGATTAAAATGCCACATGTTATTTGTAAATATTAAAACTAACCTTTAAACGAATTAGCATAAAAAATGTTGCACATCTTCGTGACGCTCTAAAAATGTCTGGTTTTTTTAAATAAGTAAATAGTAGTAGACTGCCTCATTGGTCTAGTGGTTAGCATGTTCGACTACAGACATGAGGTCCTGGGTTCGAGTCCCGGGTCGAGCCAATTCAAAAATGGATATTGAGTTTTCTATTAAGATTTTCTCAATATATGCCCGAAGTTGGGAAGTTGGCGGTGTGATCCACCCCCGTGCCTCGGAGAGCATGTTAAGCTGTCGGATGCCCGTCACACTGGACTATGAGAGTGAAGGAATAGAGAGTGCACTTGTGTACTATGCCTGCCAATCCGCAGTGGAGCAGCGTGGTGAGTCTATGCTCTAAAAACCCTCGGACGTTAAAGGGCTGCTACTTACTTACTTAGTAGTATTACGTAAACTCGTATTACTGCCAATGTTTTATTTGTTTTTAAAATGATTCGGCACATGAATAAATAGTTTTATATATCTAAAATTATAATAACGGTAAATTGATGAGATAATTCATAGGCATAAATTATTCAATATATAAATCATTGTAATAACGACTAATAGTGTTATTCACGTTGTTAGCATGTCATTAATTTCAATATCATTTGTAAGATGTGATTCACGTTGGAGGAAACTATTTTATTTTATTTGAAAGACAAACATAATATTTTTATGCATGTGAATCACAAAATTGTTTTCATTTATATCTATTATAATCTTCGAAGAGGGTTTTTGACAATTAAATTCTGTAAAGAAGGTCTTCATTAACCAATCTATTTATTACTTCTTCTCAGATTATTAGATACACACTTACATTCATAAAAAAGTAAGTAAGTAGCAGCCCACTAACGTCCCACTGCTGGGCACAGGCCTCCTCCCTCATATGAGAGAGGGTTTTTAGAGCATAGACCCACCACGCTGCTCCACTGCGGATTGGCAGGCATAGTACACAAGTGCACTCTCTATTCCTTCACTCTCATAGTCCGGTGTGACGGGAATCCGACACGACCGGAGAGAGATCAGGCGCAGGACCGACGGCTTAACGTGCTCTCCGAGGCACGGGGGTGGATCACACCGCCAACTTCCCAACTTCGGGCAAATATTGAGAAAATCTTAATAGAAAACTCAATATCGATTTCGAATTGGCCCGACCTGGGACTCGAACCCAGGACCTCATGTCTGTAGTCGAACATGCTAACCACTAGACCAATGATGCAGTCACATTCATAATCTAATCAATATACAGATTTTACTTTACGTAGAATGTCCGACATTGTTACTTCTTGATTTCAAGAAAGTAATGAAAGCTTGATTATTATAAATTATTAAAAATAAAAACCTTTCTTCTATAATATTAGAGAAGAGATTTATTTGTAATATTGTATTGTCTCAGAACTTCCCTATACATTTCAAAACTCTGTCGTTTGTAATTCGTTATATCTTTTGAATGAGATGTCCGATTTTAATAATTTAAAAAGTATTTTATAGGTATTCAAACTGTCTTTATTTATATTAAATATAGATAAGGATTAATACAAAGGTATGAATAATATGGTTTAATTATTGTCGGTACTTTTATTAACTTTTAAGATATTAAAAAAGTAGTTATAGTGGCATAACTACAGTAGCTAGACATACGGTATAACTGACTTTTTTGTGGATATTAATACATTCTATAATATTGTAGAACATTTTATTGTTCTATTATCAATAGTTTCCGCAACGCACTCGATAACAGTTTTGCGACTCATTTTTTTACACTTTGGGTTATATTAATGATCCCTTTTAAAAAAAAAGTAATATAGCCTATGTCGTTCAGTGAAAATGCAGCTTTACAATGGTGGTAGTTTTTTTGAAATCGGTCCAGTAGTTTTTGTGTGAAAACGTTGCAAACAAAAACACAAATCTTCCTCTTTATAATATTAGTTTAGATATTGTAAAAATAGTATCGTCGAGACAAATATACGATGAATTTTAATTATACTTTATTCACGAAGAAAGTACATTAAATACTCGTTAATAGTACAAAATAACGAACCGCTGTAGCAAGCGTCGTAAATATAGCTTTGTTAACGTTAATGTCATGTCATTAAAAGCGTACTTGCTTAGTCTATCATACAAACGGGTAATTGAAATTTAAATTGGTAATATCCACTTATGTTGATGTCGTTATAGGTTAAACGGGTGCCTCGCCTCGGGGTTTATTTAACATTGTTGTAAAATAATAGTTTAGGTTACTATATTTTTTTATACTTTATTTATTGTAAAGGAGTTTTGTCACTTAGTGACCATGTCACTCCCGTAAATCAATATATAAATACTTATAACTAACATAATCGTAGTCAACTAATATAATTCATATAGCTGTGCACACAACACCCTAGCTTTCTCTGACGAAGGAGAGGCCAAGATGCTGTTACACAAGCCTACATCAAAATTAACAGTAAGGTATTTACCTCGTTCTTCCGCATTACGCTCACATTCCATCAACACATGTTGTACATCATCAGTAACTCCACAACTTGAACAATATGAGTTCGATATTCCCATTAGGTGTGTAAATTTGTTTGATGGAATGTAACCGGATCTACTCTCTTCGGACCAGGGGTAACGAAGTGGCTGTCCTTGTATAGTTTTATACCAAATACCTTTCATCACTGAACGTTCATCGAAATATTCACGCCACTCATAAGAAGCACTCTCAGTAATAGCTTCACGTGCAGCACGATCCGCCTCTTCATTAATTTTAACGATTTATAAGTGAAATCAATGCCAATTTTGTCGTTACTTGTGATAAACTAAGTAACTCACCATATAAACCGGTCATTTTAAACAATTGAAATGAAGAAATTCCAACAGAGCCAAATCATCGTAGAGTCCTTAGGTTTACCACAAGGAATTAAGTGTCAAAAGTCCCCATCAGTCCCATCCGGTTATCGCATGTAAAAATCAAATATAGTTTTGGTATTTTGGATAAGCTGATAAACCTTTAGCAGAATATATTTCTGTCCGTTGCTGCGCCTTCCCAGGTTTTAAAAAATAAATAAAATATGTATATACGTGGCATACTCGTATATGTGCATACTATGTAGAACGCGATTCTTAAAGCGCAATATCTGGGAAATAGTGGGTCTTAGTGAAAAAATCATAAGGACCATTTTTATAGAGAATTTTAAGATCTACAACTATGTTCCGAGGTTATTTTTCGCTAAAACTTACCGTTTTCGAGAGAAATCAAAAAAACCTAAAATTTTGACCTTGGGCCCCGTATAAGTACCTTAGCGCACATGGAACTGATGGGGACTTTTGACACTTTATTCCTTGTTGTAAACCCAAGATCTCTATGAAGTTTTGGCTTTGTCGGAATTTATTTATTTGATCACTATTTTTATGTCTAAATTGACTGGACTAATATTGTTTATATGAGTAATTGAAATCGGTAATACCCATTTATTTTGATGTCGTTATACGATTAGATGTAACAGGTTGCCTTGCCAGGGGGTTTGTTTAACATTGTAGTAAAATGTTTATAGTTTAGGTATTTATAGCAGTTTAACGTTTAATAAGTGATATTAATACCAATTCGGTAACTTTTATAAACAAAGTAATATGGTATAAACTAGAAATAGAAATTGTTAATATCTATTTAAGTTATATCGTTAGAAGTGGCCTCTGCTTATTGTTTCACTAAGTTTAAAAGGTTCTTAATTGAATAATAGTAATGAAATTCAAATTGCTAATATCCATTCATGTTATTCTCGTTATGGAAGAAACGTGTCTTGTCTCGGGGTTTGTCTGACTTTGTAGTCAAATTCTTAAAGTTCTTTTTATCACTGGGAAATGCATTTACGCCCCACGTCGAGGAGACAAACAGGAGTGTGGGACTCGTTGGTAGTACCTGAATACCAACTAAAACCCAGCAGAGCCCTCATCATTCGTGAATGGTAGCAACAGAAGTTCGTTGGGGCATTCCACCTTGATTCCTCCGGTTCAAAAGTACACTGCAGGGAGAGGAGTTGGATAAAACTCCGTCTCCTGTTTTCTACTCCCCTCCGTCGGGGATATTGTACTTTGACTGCATTCGCCATGTCTCTACGCCGTGCCGTTCACTACCGAGCATTGAACCTATTATACTTGCCAGCGAGTGGTTTGGGCTAGTCAGTGAAGTCAAAAGATGTCGCCGAGATCCCCAAGTGACATTGGGCCACCATTTGTCTACTTGCAGCAGGTGGCCGACAACTCACAACCATCGATTTGGTGCAGATAAAAATCATATGGTTAATGAAACAGCAAGAGTTACATAAAGAACTGCCATTAATGCCAATTTTATCGTACTTTAACAATTAATTGGAACTATACTTACGAGTATATGTTAATATCGTTATAGATTAAACAAGTGTCTCGTCTCGGGGTTTATTTAACATAGTATTGGGCAAGCAAAAAAGTTCGTGCGGTTTTCATTTATTATTTACTTATATGAACTGTATATCACAAGCAAGATTAAGTAGTATTTAAAGGCTGATTCATTCGGTTTGCTTTAAATGAAACTTTAAAAAATATGGTAAAGTATGGGCGTGTCGAATGCTTTAAAGTGCTTTAAGGACGTAACATTGCATTTGTTAGAGGACGCATTGCAATCCCTTTTTCGCGATATCTCGGAAATTATGCATCCTACAAAAAATTGGTAAAGACATAATTTGTAGTAGATCGCTTTGTCTACAAATATGTTCATATAGCTTTTTACCCTAAATTTAAAATCAAAGAAGTTATAAGCAAAAATTTCTTCGTTGCTGTACAACTTTTTTTAATACATTTTACAAAAAAATTACTTCAGACCAATAATGTAGATAGATAGATGTATACTTTATTGAACACCACAGAAATAGGACAAAAGAAAAATACAACAGCTTAAAATTAACTAAATTTAGTGTGCAATTGGGCGGTCTTATCGCTACATAACGATCTCTTCCAGACAACCATTGCGGTTAGGGCGATAGTCAAAGAAAAGAGAGAGAAGGTAGGCGGTGTTAGAAATAAACATACATGTATTATCTACATACATACACATAAATATATATACTCGTATATCTCGGAGAATAAGATAGAAACGGAGAAGCATAAAGTACAGGGACTTAAGGTTCTTCGCCGACATCGTTATTAATTGGATACATTATTTAATTTCTTATTCTGTGGGCGTTCGTGGGTAATGTTGGTGCAATCAAACACTTTGTTAATTAACTCGGATTATAATGTTCAATCGCTTTAATGTTCCCGATATCAATTTACCCAAACTCAGTAACAATAATAGCTAGGAACGCGACAGTTTCAAGAGTCTACCACTCCGGCCGACCGCTGCTCGAGAACTGCCGAGAGACGGGCTGGACTGCCACTTATTGACTCTGCCCCCACGCCGATACAAAGATGGCGCCAGCGTTCCACAGACTCTTGCACTCCGACACACACACACACACACACACATATATATATATATATATATATATATATATGTCGGAGTGCAAGATACTATGGATCGCTAGTCCGTGTGTAATAGTCTGTGGAATGCTGGCGCCATCTTTGTATCGGCGTGGGGACAGAGTCAATAAGTGGCAGTCCGGCCCGTCTCTCGGCAGTTCTCGAGCGGCGGTCGGCCGGAGTGGTCGACTATTGAAACTGTCGCGTTCCTAGCTATTAGTGTTAATGAGTTTGTGTAAATTGATATCGGGAACATTAAGTGATTGAACATTATAAACCGAGTTAATTAATACAGTGTTTGATTGCACCAACAATACCCATGAACGCCCACAGAATAAGAAATTAAATAATGGATCTAATTAAAAACGATGTCGGCGGAGAACCCTACGCCCCTGTGTTTTATGTTTCTCCGCTCTCTCTTATTCTCCGACATATATGTATATATATATATACATAATGCATTAGGTCCATGTCAAGCGTTAATGATGCCGAGAATTAGAAAAAGACAGATAGTAGTCCACAACACGCCTTTTGAATATGAAAATACTTTGGCACTGGCGAATTTTGACCGATAGCGCATTCCATAAGCTTACAGCACTGACCGTGAAGGATGGTCTTTTTAGGAGAATTTTTCTTTGAATTTTTTTAAATTTCCTTCATTACGCTGTCACAGTGCTCCAGAGTTCGTCAATGTTCACGAGAATCCAGCCCAAACGAAATGTTTAACTATTTACCTTCTTATAGAACTTACCAAATTATTTTTACTTATAGTAATCTCTTGGTCAAAATAACATTTCGTCCTCTAAAAAATGCAAAGCTCATGTAACATTTCAATGGACTAGTAGACATGTTGTAGAAGTGATCAGATGTCGTCCGTTGTGTTTGAACAATGTAGGCGAAGGCCATTATATCGTAAATCATTGTTGAGGCACCGGAGTAATTGGCTCGCCGTTGCTCGGCCGCGTCTCACTCGATTGCCTACCCATTCATGCTAGCCTGGTACTCAACTGCAATTTCGGTAAAGATTTACTTCATGAGAATCTTTCTTTTTTCGTTTTGCTGTGGCTCAATCTGATGTTTACTTATTATTGGTATTTCCCGTTCCCAATTCTCTTCTGTATTGATTTTATAAGAGGATTGGACTACAGATATGAGGTCCTGGGTTCGGGTCAATTCAAAAATCAATATTGAGTTTTCTATTAGGAATTTCCTATTGGGAAGTTGGCGGTGTGATCCACCGCCGTGCCTCGGAGAGCACGTTAAGCCGTCGGTCCTGCGACTGATCTCTTTCCGGTCGTGTCGGATTCCCGTCACAACGGATTATGAGAGTGAAGAAAATGAGAGTTCGCACTTGTGTGCTATGCCTGCCAGTGGAGCAGCATGGTGGGTCTATGCTCTAAAAGCTCTCGCTCCTCGGAGTGAGGAGGCCTGTCCCCAGCAGTGGGACGTTAATGGGTTGCTAGTTACTTAGGTAAACCTAGTCCAATAAGGCTAATTAATACCGTGAAGGAATAGAGAGTGCGCTTGTTATGGTTGCTAATCCATAGTGGACCATTGTGGTGGGTCTATGCTCTAAAATACTTCTCTTTTATAAGTGAGGAGGCCTGTGTCCAGCAGTGGGACGTCAAAGGCTGCTACGTTTATAATAATCATTGTTCGTGAACTGGTTTGTCACGTATTTTGAATTTCCCGTTCCCGTAATTTTATTTGTCACATCAACTATCACGTTAAAGTCGCTTCAACAGTTTAGTTAACGTGAACGAACGCTTATAATTTCCCATTCCCACAAAATTTTCCTTATTTCAAAAACGTATGTTCTTTATAATATCTGCCAGTACTTCTGATAATAAACGAGTGTATACAAATTTGTTTATACAAAGAAAATTCGTAATAAAAGTTACTCCCAATTCCATTTATGATTTATTCTCCATAACATCAGCTATCGTCAGCGTAAGTCTCATCAAAAGCTGTCGAGCACTTTTCGAAACTACTGAAACAAAATAAAACGGAACCTAAACCAAAAAACTAATAGTTTGAACCGTAAAAGCTGTTATGTTGACAACAATTTATACAATTTGACACTAATTTTCTTTTAAAACAACTATACCACAAGACAGCTCGATAGACTATCATAACAAAATTGTTCCGTTCGTTAATGTTACCTCGTATTTCATAACATTTTGTTAATACTACTCAATTAGTCTACGTATTGCCACCCAACTATCTATAGTCTAACATATAGTTGTATTGATTATTAATAAAGTATTTCATTAATTCCAATAGATTACCCCTATATTTAAAAGATTACAGTGCTCACTTGAAAACAACCTGTTGTACAAACTCATATTAATTAGCCACGTCGCTAGGAATAACTATCTAATTAGTACAGACAACACCTGGTTTTATGCATAATTAATTAGTTTTGTCTTCTTGTTTTATTGTACACACGTTTGTTTTTATCACTACGGCATTATATATCGAAGAATATCATCGTTAACTTATCGTTAATAAAGTAATCCATTTTTTACATCAGTTTTATTAAATGCCAATGCAAAAATCCACTTTAACAAAGGTCCTATAATATTATAACTTATTGACTTATGAACTATTATGGACACTTAGTTTTCTAAATTGTTAATAAATGGTGCTATTAACGTAATTTCTCTTTGAAATATTAGTAAATAGCCACAATAGGTTTTACTATAAGAGTTTACATATTTCAGCATCAATTTATCACGTATTTTTATTTCTAAGACATAATTGATTTACCAAGTAACTTTTAACTTAGGCACAATTCCAACAAGCCTAAGATTTTCTGGAGGAAATCGTTGAAAGTCTCGATCTCTTTTCTTTTTAAGAGTGATGTACAATTAAGTGAATAAAATAAAAAGAAATCCTTATTTCGAGTGGCGTTACAACTACCTTACATTGTTTTGAGATAAAACCTAAAATCGTTTATATAGACCATAGAAAACTTAAAGATTTTTTAATGTATATACTTTATTTAATAATATACGCGATAAAAAAAAGTTAAAAGTGCGCGCGTACAAAGTACACATGTCAGAAGTGAAACTTTAGATTTCCGTGACTCAGAGGGAGGGAAAAGCGAAGATATATTGAAATAATTTATTGAAATCTCAAATGACGAATTGTAAATAAAAATGCTACGTGTTTTTTTGTCAATATTAGAAATTATTAAAAATTTTTTAAATTATGTGAAAAATATAATATTAAATGATTAAATGACGAATGAAAGTGGATGTAAACAAAACGAAAGTTATGCTTCTTGAAAGAGGTGAATTTATGATGAACATTTTGATAGATGGGGAAAGTGGAAGTGGTGAAAGGAGAATGAATGCAGAGATTATGGTAAATAGTGCTCTGCACGCTTTTGTAAATAGCCAGATGGTGTCTCAAAAGACCAGACTGGCTGCCCATGGATGAGTGTTAATGCCAACACTTATGTATGGTAGTGGAAGTTGGGTATGGAAGAAGAATCACAAAAGTAAAATAAATGCGGTAGAGGTGAGAGCGTTCAGAAGTGAGAGAGTGGGTTGAAATTGAGTGACAAGGTAAGAGATAGTGTGATGAGAGAATGTTGTTGTATAAAAGGTGTAGTAACTAAAATTGAGAAAGGTATGCTTATATGGTTTGGGCGCGTCGAGAGAATGAATGAAAGGAGACTAAATTGACTAAAAGGATTTATGAGTCAAGAGTGAATAGAAAAGTTGGAAGGGGAAGACCAAGGCGAACGTTCCTGGACCAAATCCAGAAAGGTTTAATGAGAATGAAAGAAGCGAAGGAGATATACAAGGATCGTGGCAAGTGGAAGGACGTGGTCTCTGCCCACCCCTATGGGAATGAATTTGCCACACAAATTAAAATGCCACAACTAATCTGTAAAAAAATTCCCTCATGCGCGCTTAAAGAAGTTCAAAAATCGTAAATTGAAAGGTTTTATCGTGAATAAAATTCATGGCCACCTAAGAAAATGTAATTCCCTTCTACATTAAAGCTTTAATATTGCTGACAAAGGTGTTCAAATAAAACAAATAATCACGCGGTTGAGTGTTTTGTGATTTTTTTTCTATACTGTCATTTCGGAGCTCGTGAATTTGTCCGCCGCATAAATTATTGGCAGTCATAAAGACTTTGGGGGATCGGGTGACAAAAGGAGGCGAGGAACGACGCTCCATTTGGTTTATATTTTTTTATTTTCAAACCTTTCGTTGGTTTACGTACGCTTTCATGGTGGGATTAAATGTACTTAATAAATCTCGCTCTTTGTGTGAAATAAGCACTGTGTGAATACGTTAATTATGTGAATACGTTAATTACATACATAGCATCACATCTCATTCCCTTCGGGGTAGGTTACGCCACATCCTTCCACTTGCCACGATCCTTGCATATCTCCTTCGCTTTTTTCATTCTTATTAAATCTTTCATACAAGTTCGTCGGTTTAGAGTACTCTTGACCTGGCCCTTATTTAAAATGTCCTGGATTTGGTCCAGGAACATTCGCCTTGGTCTTCCCCTTTTAACTTTCCCGTTCACTTTGGACTCATAAATCCTTTTAGTCAGTCTACTTTCATTCATTCTCTCTACATGCCCAAACCATCTAAGCATACCTATCTCAATTTTGGTCACTACATCTTCTTTTATGCCACAACGTTATTTTTTATATGTGTATAATACCAATCTTTGTTGCTATATAATATGAGATTACAATCTAGCCTTATAGACTAATTAGTAATAGTACTGCGACCTAATCTATCTAATATATGTACGTATATTATTTAACTCGAGAGTCCAACGTATGTATGTATGTAATATATATTATCGATAGATTTTGACGAGATTTTACAATTGAGACTTGAATGAATCTCGTAGCTCTAGCTCGTAGCGTAGTCGAAAGTTATACTAAATGGTATCACGATACGTAGCAGAATTACCTTTAAAATGGTGAGGCTTCCACCTCCGCCGCGCGCCATGTGTGATCCTTTATCTATCCAGAGGTGTAATTGAATTTCGGATGGAGATGATAGATATGTAGCTACAACACCAAACTGTATTCCCCGTTTTTGTTATCATTCGTTTATTTTGAATGTACGCGATTTTGAAGACCTACGTCAAAAATTCAAGCCTTTTTAATAACATCCGTCACGATTCCAAAAGTTAAATCCATTGGCAATAAAATATATTTAAACAATGAACACGAACTGTGTAATCTAATAACAAAGCAATATATTATTTGCACAAACAAGGGCAAATATCAGAATTCGATACACGAGTGTTTCGTACACCGGCTACGCCATTGCAATACAAATGTCCTCATATCTATACGGCACTCCGTTTTAGATTGCACACAGACGATTGCTCTGATATAGAGCCAGGCTCGTTACAAAAACGATCACATCGAACATACCCACAAATCCTCTATCGTATTTTATTTCGTATATCTGTTTGGGTGTAGATTTATTACTATTTTTAACCAAATATTTCGTTTTTCAATTCTCTGTTGTAAAATATTATAAATCTTTTAAAACCTATTGAAAAAATTTTGAATTGAATTCATTTGTTACAAAAACTGAAGAACCGCTCGCCCGACTTTGTTGAAACTTCACATAAATCATGTACTAAATATCTTCTGTACTATTTCATCATAGCGGTGCGTCTATTCTTGGAAGATTGGACATGGTTGCTTCGGCAAGTATCTACACCACATTGAAGGCTGCGAAGAGACTCCTGCTTGCCACTGCGCACCACACGGTAGCAAATTGTCAGGCTTGGGGACCTCAGCGTCACGTCTTTACATCGCTGTTTGGGAGTGACCTCTCACTCCCCAGCATTGTGGGCGCTATGATTGGCGATGAGCCAAGTTGGAGAGCGGTGACGTCCTTCTGCGAGGCTGTTATCTTGCAGAAGGAGTCATTAAACAGGCAAAGGGAGGTTATGGCTGACGATACTCCCTCTCGCCGGAGGAGGGGAGGCGCTAGAAGGCGCCCCTCCCTCAACTAAACTAAACCCGTAAGTCGGATTCATCCGGGGCGCCAGAGCTGAATGCGTCAGCGGACATCTGGACCCCGACACCTGGATGAAGAGGGTTCTGCTGGGTTTTAGTGGGTATCCTGGTACGACCAGCGAGTCCCACAGTCTCGGATGTTTACATTTCATCCGGCGTGAATAAAGCATTTCCCAGCGAAAAAAAAAATGCTATTTCATCCTGTGCAATCCTTTCATAATTTGGCTACCATATTTTGGAATTCGCTCGCACTACTTTTCCGACAGTCGAAATCACTAACAGAACAGTGCGTGTTGCCAGTGATGACCTAAGGTTCTGAGACGTGGTCGCTGACTATGGGCCTCATGCGTGGGACATATTCCTACGTATCGCGAACCTGAAGTAACAATGGGCAAGGCACATAGTCCGAAGGACCGATGAACGTTGGGGGCCGAAGGTGCTGGAGTGGCGACCCCGCACCGAACGGCGCACTGTAGGGAGACCCCCACAAGGTGGATCGACGACATAAAGAGGGTCGCCGGTAACAGCTGGAGCCAGGCGGTGCAAGATCGAGCTTTGTGGACGTCATTACGTCAGACCTATGTCCAGCAGTGGACGTCCATCGGTTGAAGCAATGACGACGACGACGAGTAAAAAACCATTTCTTAAAAGCGACATAAACGATTAATATTTTATGGATTTTATATGACAACATCAATTAGTATATACTTTTAATATTTAACATACTATCATTATTTTGTGTATACCTTTTAAGTAATCATATGTAACTTTACGTAAGTTCTTGCATGAAGGAAATCGCTACCCTAGCGATAAGACTACCGTTTATTTATTTTACAAAATCCACAGCCCTCTTAAAAGTAAACATATAATCTAATTAAGTTAACTTAAGGCCAATTAAGGATTTTACATTTGTATATTGGACTAATAAGCGCCAGAGAGATTGCGCGCGCGTGTGTGTTCTTTGTGTGTGTCAGTGCGTGTTGTTTGTGTGTGTGTATGTGTGTGTGTGTGTGTGTGTGTGTGCGCGCGCGCGCGTCTGTGTGTGTGTGCGCGCGTGTGTGTGTCTGAGTAAAACTAACTAGTAATGTACTCTCACTCGCTTCAACTGATGTACATCAGCTCATTTTTTGATGCTCACAAGCCCTAATCTTGCACTGCTATCGATGTTAAACGGGTTTTAAAGTTAACTTAAACAAAAGTTTCACTAGTAATGCACCGTCTTCATTCACTTCAACTGATGCCCAGAAGCCCTGATCTGCACCGGTGACCTGCTTTACCTCATGGCTCTTATCAAAGAGAAAATCTTCACAAGATACCTGATCTTATAGAAAGAAAGATAAGGTCATTACTACACCAAAAATCCATCAGTGGCCTTGTTCTGTGTATTCAAGGGCTTTCTACTTTGCACTTTGGGTTCTTCTTTAAATAACTCTTGGAAGATTGATATCAAGTCTACGTTTCACTGCGGCTTTCGGTGCTGGTTTATCAATTCAAGCTACCTTCTCACTATTTAAATTGATTAATTTTATTAAGTCTTTTTTAAATTTTAGTTTGTTGCAGTGGAAGATATCGACGTCAGAGTAAATTTCGTTATAATTTCTTTGAATGCGGCAAATTATAGAATTATTTGCAACCGGAGAATATTCGATGTTAATTCGATGCTGTCATATTGACTATGGCAGCATCTATACAGAAACAGCATGTCTAAAAGTGATCTCCTTCTTTCAAGAGACAATAGATTATGAACGACACAAAGTTAATAAATAAATTGTCCGAACAAAGCCTAAACATTTGTTTTGGATAGTTAAGCCCGTTCTTGAGTTATAAAACGAAGAGTGGCATTGATTTTTATATATTTCGATGAGAATGGAATCAAATAACAGCGCTTCCACGAGCGCAATTCAACTCGATTTATTTGAACATAGTGTATTCGACTGAAAACTGACACTAAAATCGATTTCGCTGTATTTTGAGTGAACCTCGCTCTGTATTCGTGAATTCAACCGTGAACACTCCCAATACTAAGAGCTATACAAATTCGATTGGATTAATAACCTACTAACTACCATCAGCTTATGGAATGCTTTGCCACGAAGTATTAGGCAATCTTAGAATCTGTATAATGTATAATAATTTATTAGTACCGGATATATAATGTACTGCCTCATTGGTCTAGTGGTTAGCATGTTAGACTACAGACATGAGGTCCTGGGTTAAGATTTTGTCAATATTTGCCTGAAGTTGGGAAGTTGGCGGTGTGATCCACCCCCGGACTCGGAGAGCACGTTAAGCCCTCGATCCTGTACCTGATCTCTCTCTGATCGTGTCGGAATTCCGTCACATTTGACTATGAGAATATAATTTTAATATATTTAATATAATCTTACATTACATTACATATTTATTTCATCAACAATTATAGGCGGTGACCTCCTTGTCAGTTTAAAAGAAAACCTGTATTAGGAGGACTCTACACAGATTAGTTGTCAAGTGTTATGACACATTAAATGTAATATAACATTTGTAGTTTGCAAATAAATTATTTAATTAATTAAAAATCAGTGTGTCATGATAATGAAAGGCCATGCAAATATGTGTGTATGCGTGCGTGTGTGTGTGTGTGTGTGTGCGTGCGTGTGCGTGCGTGTGAGTGTGTGTGTGGGTGTGTGTGTGTGAATGAAAGCGCACTTGTGTACTATGCCTACCAATCCGCAGTAGAGCAGCGTGGTGGGTCTATATGCTTTAAAAACCCTTGTACTTCGGAGTGTGCCTGTGCCCAACAGTGGGACGTTAATGGGCTGCTACTTATTTTACTTTTTTTGCTTTAGAACTTCACTATACATGACATTTGACACTCTGGAGTTCGACTCGGGATATATTATTATATTTTCAAATTCGTTATATATTTTTAATGGAATGTACGATTTTAATATATATTTTAATACATTTTGTTATAAATTCTAGTAGGCTGCATAAGGCTAACAACTCATTGAAGGGTAACTGTATACGATTCTATAATAAACTCCCACAAGCCGTTCTAAAGATGTCAATTAATAAGTACAAAGTCTTTGTTAAAAGAAAGTTGATAGAAAAATCGTATTATAATTTGCAAGGGTACTTAGACGATAGAAACGCCTGGGTGTGAACGAATTGCTCTAATTTTAATTAAAATATAGTAACCTAATATGATATTGTAATGATGATGGTAACCAAATAAAATACCCGACTGAGTTTGTTGTGGGTTCTTCTCGGAACAGGGCGCGAAGGAACCCTTGTAACTTTAGATTTTAAGCCGTTCTTGAGTACCATCATCAGACGTATATTAGAATCAGAGTGTGGAAAAAAAGTATAATTTGACGATTCAAAAGTGCTGTAATATATGCCTTCTTAAATAAAAATATTTTGATTTGATTTGATTTGATTTGATTTAATAATTTCAAAAGTATTTTACAGGTATTGAATCGGTTTTATAAATAAATAAATATCATGTAATAGGATAAGGATTGATACAGAGGTATGAATAATATGAATTCATTACTGTCGGCTCTTTTGTTAACTTTTAAAACGTAAAAAAGTAGTTATAGTGGCATAACTACAGTAGTTGGACATATGATACTATGGACGTTTTTGTAGATATTAATACTGCCTTCAATATTGTAGAACATTTTTTTGTTCTTTCTTCAAGAGTTTTCACAGCGCACGCGAAAACAGATTTTTTATACCTTTTTTTACACCTTGGGTTATATTAATGCATTTTTATTAGAGATCCCTATTTATTTTGACAAAGTAATATAGCCTATGTCGTTCAGTGAAAATACAGCTTTCTAATTGTGTGAAAATGTAACAAACATACATACAAAAACACAAATTTTTCCTCTTTATAATATTTGTTTAGAAATGGCTATAAAGACCATTGAAGGCCGCGCTGGAGTAATGGTACTATTTTAGTAGGCTTCAGGTTCGCTTTCCAGAGACTTAATTCATTTAATTGTATTTGTAAGTGGTAGTGGCTTCGGTCATGCCTAGTTACTTACTATCCCTGCAAAAAAACTGGTGTTAAATCCTGAGACCTGTCCAGACCTCGACGCATTAGGGAATTGATATTTTTTTTTGTAAATTAAAACAAATTATTTGATGACACTTGACAATACAATTGTCTCAAATAATAATTAAATAATCAAACATAATTGTGCGAAAACAACGCTTTTTAAAGTTCACATAAAGTGTTTAAAAGCTTCTTTTTATGTAATGACTTTACGAAGTCCAGACATAGTAGATTTTGTAGATATAATAAAGTAATAATATTTTTGTTTTGTTTTTAGGTAAGACCAGTGCAGTTCGGTTGGTGAGAAAATTAATCCAATTTCTTTGATGATGTCACTTGTGTAGACTTTAATACACATTATTTGTGAATATATGGTTAATCTCTGTATGAGATTGGAGGATAATAGAATTTGTTTTCATCCTAGACCAATTTCGGCCTGTTTAAGTGTTGTACATTACAAAAGAAACAAATACAAAACAAGGTAAAGAGAAAACAAAAAAAATATGTATAAAAAGGCGGCCTTATCGCTATACAGCGATTTCTACCAGGCAACCTTTGGGTTAGAGATTTTGATTATTTGTTATTAGTTTTTATAAATTAAGATTAATATTAAAAAGTGTGAGAGATTTTCCCTCCATTTTTTGACCAGAGCGTGGTTGTTCACGACTCTGATCCGAACCTCCAGCCAATCACTCACTTCAACCGATGGACGTCCACTGCTGGACATAGGTCTCACCTAATGATGCCCACTGGGCCCGATCTTGTGCCGCCTGGCTCCAGCGGCTGCCGGCGACCCTCCTTTTANGAAGGCGCAATTTTGCTCGCCTGCTCTCCCTCAACTAAACTAAACCCTTAAGTCGGATTCATCCGGGGCGCCAGAGCTGAATGCGTCAGCAGACATCTGGACCCCAAAACCTGGATGAAGAGGGTTCCGCTGGGTTTTAGTGGGTATCCTGGTACGACCAGCGAGTCCCACACTCTCGGATGTTTACACTTCATCCGGCGTTCATAAAGCATTTCCCAGCGGAAAAAAAATGCTATTTCATCCTAAAACACCTGCATACCTAAATTTTATGTGCAATCCTTTCATATTTTGGCTACCATATTTTGGAATTCGCTCGTACTGCTTATCCGACAGTCGAAATCACTAAACATTTTTAAAAATTCAGTAAAAAACACGCACAACAGAACAGAACAGTGCGTGTTGCCAGTGATGACCTAAGGTTCTGAGAAGTGGTCGCTGACTATGGGCCTTATGCGGAAGCTCAGAATCACTCAGCGTGCGATGGAAAGGGCTATGCTCGGAGTTTCTTTACGTGATCGAATCGTAGTAGAACCAGATTCACCGACATATTCCTACGTATCGCGAACCTGAAGTGACAATGGACAAGGCATATAGTCCGAAGGACCGATAAACGTTGGGGGCCGAAGGTGCTGGAGTGGCGACCCCGCACCGGACGGCGCACTGTAGGGAGACCCCCTACAAGGTGGATCGACGACATAAAGAGGGTCGCCGGTAACAGCTGGAGCCAGGCGGTGCAAGATCGGGCTTTGTGGACGTCATTACGTCAGACCTATGTCCAGTAGTGGACGTCCATCGGTTGAAGCGACAACGACGACGACGAGTAAAAAACCATTTCTTAAAAGCGACATAAACGATTAATATTTTATGTATTTTATGACAACATCAATTAGTATATTCTTTTAATATTTAATATACTATCATTATTTTGTGTATACCTTTTAAGTATTCATATGTAAGTTTACGTAAGTTCTTCGCCTACCCTCAATTATTTTTTAATATTTTCAACGGTTTCATGAAGGATATCGCTACCCTAGCGATAAGACTACCGTTTATTTATTTATTTATTTTACAAAATCTACAGCCCTGTTAAAACTAAACATATGATTTAATTAAGTTAACTTAAGGCCAATTAAGGATTTTACATTTGTTTATTGGACTAATAAGCGCCAGAGAGATTGCGCGCGTGTGTGTGGATGTGTGTGTGTGTGTGTTGTGTGTGTCTGGAGTCAAATACAAGCTGCCTTCTCACTATTTAAATTCATTAATTTTATTAAGTCTTATTTAAATTTTAGTTTGTTGCCGTGGAAGATATCGACGTCAGAGTAAATTTCGTTATAATTTCTTTGAATGCGGCAAATTATAGAATTATTTGCAACCGGATAATATTAGATGTTAATTCGATGCTGTCATATTGACCATAGCAGCATCCATATAGAAACAGCATGTCTAAAAGTGATCTGCTTCTTTCAAGAGACAATAGATTATGAACGACACAAAGTTGGGAATAATTTATGCAAATTTATATAGCCTCCTAGATTAAGTTTTTGTATTTTCTGTATATATAATATAAATAAGTGTAAAATAAATTGTCCGAACAAAGCCTAAACATTTGTTGTGGATAGGTAAGCCTGTTCTTGAGTTATAAAACGAAGAGTGGCATTGATTTTTATATATTTAGATGAGAATGGAATCAAATAACAGCGCTTCCACGAGCGCAATTCAACTCGATTTATTTGAACATAGTGTATTCGACTGAAAACTGACACTAAAATCGATTTCGCTGTATTTGGAGTGAACCTCGCTCTGTATTCGTGAATTCAACCGTGAACACTCCCAATACTAAGAGCTATACAAATTCGATTGGATTAATAACCTACTAACTACCATCAGCTTATGGAATGCTTTGCAATCTTAGAATCTGTATAATGTATAATAATTTATGTATTTTTATTAGTACCGGATATATAATGTACTGCCTCATTGGTCTAGTGGTTAGCATGTTCGACTACAGACATGAGGTCCTGGGGTCGAGTCCCGGGTCGGGCCAATCCAAAAATGGATATTGAGTTTTCTATTAAGATTTTCTCAATATTTGCCTGAAGTTCGCGGTGTGATCCACCCCCGTGCCTCGGAGAGCACGTTAAGCCCTCGGTCCTGTACCTGATCTCTCTCTGATCGTGTCGGAATTCCGTCACATTTGACTATGAGAATGAATGAATAGAGAGTGCACTTGTGTACTATGCCTACCAATCCGCAGTACAGCAGCGTGGTGGGTCTATATCCTCTAAAACCCTCGTACCTCGGAGTGTGCCTGTGCCCAACAGTGGGACGTTAATGGGCTGCTTTTTATTTTACTTTTTTTGCTTCAGAACTTTACTATACATGACATTTGACAATCTGGAGTTCGACTCGGGATATATTATTTTGTTTTCAAACTCGTTATATATTTTTAATGGAATGTACGAGTTTAATATATATTTTAAGGTTAACAACTCATTTAAGGGTAACTGTATACGTTTCTATAATAAACTCCCACAAGACGTTCTAAAGATGTCAATTAATAAATTCAAAGTCTTTGTTTAAAGAAAGTTGATAGAAAAATCGTATTATAAGTCGCAAGATTACCTAGACGATAGAAATGCTGTAATGATGATGATAACAAAAAAAATACCCGACTGAGTTTGTTGTGGGTTCTTCTCGGATCAGGGCGCGAAGGAACCCTCGTAACTTTAGATTTTAAGCCGTTCTTGAGTACCATCATCAGACGTATATTAGAATCAGAGTGTGGAAAAAAAAGTATAATTTGACGATTCAAAAGTTATGTAATATACCTACTTGAATAAAGATATTTTGATTTGATTTGATTTGTTTTAATAATTTCAAAAGTATTTTACAGGTATTGAATCGGTCTTTAATAAAATATCATCTAATAGGATAAGGATTGATACAGAGGTATGAATAATATGAATTCATTACTGTCGGCTCTTTTGTTAACTTTTAAAACGTAAAAAAGTAGTTATAGTGGCATAACTACAGTAGTTGGACATATGATACTACGGACTTTTTTGTATATATTAATACTGTCTTCAATATTGTAGAACATTTTTTTGTTCTATCTTCAATAGTTTTCATAGCGCACGCGAAAACAGATTTTTTGTTACACCTTGGATTATATTAAGACATTTTTATTAGAGATCCCTATTTATTTTGAGAAAGTAATATAGCCTATGTCGTTCAGTGAAAATCCAGCTTTCTAATTGTGTGAAAATGTAACAAACATACATACAAAAACACAAATGTTTCCTCTTTATAATATTTGTTTAGAAATGGCTATAAAGATCATTGAACGCCGCGCTGGAGTAATGGTACTATTTTAGTAGGTTTCAGGTTCGCTTTCCAGAGACTAAATTCATTTAATTGTATTTTTAAGTGGTAGTGGGTTTCGGTCATGCCTAGTTACTTCCTATCCCTGCAAAAAAACTGGTGTTAAATTCTTCCATCTGTCCAGACTTCGACGCATTGATAATTTTTTTTGTAAATTAAAATAAATTATTGGATGATACTTGACGATACAATTATCTCAAATAATAATTAATTTATCAAATATAATTGTGCGAAAACATCGCTTTTTAAAGTTCACGTAAAGTGTTTAAAAGCTTCTTTTTATGTAATGACTTTACGAAGTCCAGACATACGAGTTTTTGTAGATATAATAAAGTAGTAATATTTTTGTTTTGTTTTCAGGTAAGACCAGTGCAGTTCAGTTGGTGAGAAAATTAATCCAATTTCTTTGATGATGTCACTTGTGTAGACTTCAATACACATTATTTGTGGACTTTATATGGTTTTGTATAATAACGTTGTATCCTAGATGGTTAATGTCTGTATGAGATGGGAGGATAATAGAATTTGTTTTCATTCTAGACCAATTTCTGCCTGTTTAAGTGTTGTACATTACAAAAGAAACAAATACAAAACAAGGTAAAGAGAAAACAAAAAAAATATATGTACAAAAAGGCGGTTTTATCGCTACACAGCGATTTCTACCAGGCAACCTTTGGGTTAGAGATTTTGATTATTTGTTATTAGTTTTTATAAATTAAGATTAATATTAAAAAGCGTGAGAGATTTTCGCTCCATTTTTTGACCAGAGCGTGGTTGTTCACGACTCTGATCCGAACCTCCAGCCAATCACTCACTTCAAACGTTGGACGTCCACTGCTGCACATAGGTCTCACCTAATGATGCCCACTGGGCCCGATCTTGTGCCGCCTGGCTCCAGCGGCTGTCGGCGACCCTCCTTTTATCGACGGTCCACCTTCCAGCACCTTCGCGCTAAGTGCCCCGCTCATTGCCACTTCAGCTTCGTGATTCTTAGGGCTATGTCGGTGACTTTGGTTCTTCTAGGATCTCCTAATTTCTGATTTCATCGCGTAGAGTAACTCCAAGCATCCCTTGCACGCCGTGTGACTTTGACTTTTCGAATGAAGCCCATTGAAAGCCAAATATTGAAAGAAGAAGAACCAACTCTCTTAATTATAGATCATAAGTCGTTCTTTAATATCAGTCCCACATTGAAATAATACATGGAAAGAACTTAAAAAGTGCTATAATTAATTTAAATGTATAGAAATGTGCACTTTTTTTGTAAAGAAAGAATTAATGCAGAGATTTTTTTTATGTTTCAAGTCCAGATAATTTAAATTCGCTCGATAACAATCGCTCTTAATTACGAAAAACACGTATAATTTCAACCGTAGCGTAATTTTTGGTTTAGCATGTGAATTAATTATAAAACAACACGTTGCTTTTTATTATTTGATTACGTGTAATTTGAATAAGTTATACCGTAACGTGTTTATGATATTTTCAAAGATTATCGAGCGTGAAGTCGTGAACAGCACTTTGTTACGGGGTTATCGATGCGTGAGAGACTCTTTGGCATTGTTAAACTTACACAAGATGTCTGCAGATTATTGGACGTTTAAAGGTTATTTTATAAAGCAATTGCGGTCAGTCAATCGGAATGGGCGAATATTTTTTAATCTTAAGCTTGTTGTTACGATAACAATAACGTTTTTTATGAAATTTGGTAAGCGGACCGATAAATCGTCCGTCATAGATGAGTTTTTATCAAGCAATTCTGATAACTATTCTATCGGAATGGAATTTATCGTACCGTATAACTAGGGCGTTGATATTTTATTAAAGACCGTTTCAATACCTGTAAAATACTTTTTGAGTTATTAAAATCGGACATTCTATTCAAAAGATATAACGAATTTACAAAATTCAATCTAAAGAAAAGTATGTTATAATATAATGGTGTAGTATATATATAGACTGCCTCATTGGTCTAGTGGTTAGCGTGTTCGACTACAGACATGAGGTACTGGGTTCGACTCCCGGGTCGGGTCAATTCGAAATCGCTATTGAGTTTCCTATTAAGATTTTCTCAATATTTGCCCTAAGTTGGGAAGTGGGCGGAGTGATCCACCCCCGTGCCTCGGAGAGTACGTTAAGCCGTCGGTCCTACGCCTGATCTGCGAGAGTGAAGGAATAGAGAGTACAGTTATATACTATGCCTGCCAATCTGCAGTAGTGCATCATGGTTGGTCTATGCTCTAAACACCCTCTCTCATATGAGTGAGGAGCCCTGTGCCCAGCAATGGGACGTTAATGGGCTGCTACTTACCTTTTTCCTTATATATATTTCGGAGTGCAATAGTCTGTGGAACGCTGGCGCCATATTTCTATTGGCGTGGGGCAGAGTCAATAAGTGACAATCCGGCGCGCGTATCCCCAGTTCTCGGGTGACAGCCCGCCGGTGCGGTCAACTTTAGAAACTGTCGCGTTCCTAGCTATTATAATTAATGAGTTTGTGTAAATTGATTTTGGGAACATTAAGTGATTGAACATTATAATCTGACTTAATTAATAAAGTGTTTGATTGCACCAACATTACCCATCAACGCCCACTGTATGGAAATTGAATTATGGATATCACTAACGATGATGATGGCGGAGAACCCTATGCTCATGCTTTATGCTACTCTCCTTCTCTCTTATTCTCCGACATATATATTTAATAGGGATTATAACAGTATTATATACTGTAGAACATTTTTTTGTTCTATCATCATTAGTTTCCGCATTGACAGGTATTGTTAAAGTAGTTATAATGTCATAACTACACTAGTTGGATATATGGTATTGGGGACTTTTTTGTAGATATTAATACGTTGTATAATATTCTAGAACATTTTTTGGTTCTATCATCAATAGTTTCTACAGCGCAAGCAACAATAGATATTAATACCCTCTATAATATTGTATAACAGTTCACGCCATGTCAGATTTTTTGTTTCACACCTTGGGTTACATTAATGCATTTTTATTAGGGATACCTATTTCTTTCGACAAATTAATAAAGCCTATGTCATTCAGCAAAAATGCAACTTTCCAATGGTGAAAAAATTTTTGAAATCGATGCAGTGGTTTATGTGTGAAAACATTAAAAACATACATATGAAAATATAAATGTCATCTTTTTATAATGTTAGTTGAGAAACTTTAATATTTAAATTTTTATCGAAATAACGAGAATATGGCACAGCGTTTTTTTATCAACTTAGACTATTATGGAACTTGTGATAGTGATTTTGAAAGGAGAGTGAATGCAGGGAATATGGTAAATGGTGATCTGCACGTCTTTTTGAATAGCCAGATGGTGAATATGGCAGAAGAAGCACAAAAGTAAAATAAATGCTCTAGAGATGAGAGCGTTGAGAAGTATGAGCGGATTGAAACTGAGTGACAAAGTAAGAAATAGTGTGATAAAAGAATGTTGTGGTATAAAAGAAGACGTAGTGACTAAAATCGAGAAAGGTATGCTTAGATGGTTTGGGTATATAGAGAGAATGAATGAAAGGAGACTGACGAAAAGGATTTATGAGTCAAAAGTGAATGAGAAAGTTGGAAGGGGAAGAGCAAGGCGAATGTTCTTGGACCAAATCCAGGATATTTTAAATAAGGGCCAGGTCAAGAGTACTCTAAACCAACGAACTTGTATAAAAGGTTTAATGAAAATGAAAGAAGCGAAGGAGATATGCAAGGATCGTGGCAAGTGGAAGGACGTGGTCTCTGACCCCTATGGAAATGAGGCGTGATGCTGTGCTATGTGAGTATTACCCACTGTAGTTAAAAGAACAAGTGTTAAATCTTGTGTCTCGTAATCTATATATAAACAGATGTTATTTTTAAATGACTTTGTACCTTTTAACGGAGACCTCCATTATCTCGTTCATGACCTTATCAAAGCGCTGTCGGCTCAAATAGGTTATTCCGTTCTATATTAAACAAACAGCGATAAGAATTTTTAAATTAAAATGTTATGCTATTAATTATATTGAAATTACTTTTTACAATATCTTTTGGGCCTCGTGCTATTGTTTACTGAAGTGAAACTATTGTTTATTAAATTTAGGTGCATGATTTGAAATTTTTATCGTGATTAGCGTCACGAAGATGTGCAGCTTTTATATCCTAATTCATTTGAAGGTTAGGTAGTTTTAATATTTACAAATAACATGTGGCTTTTTAATTTGCCACTCGTAATTTAATCATTTGATATACTATTTTTAATAAAATAAAAATATTTCATTTATTTTCGACACCTTTGATATGTTAATGTCAATTAAATTCTTTAAATTCCTAACTAATCACCCTTTTTTTCTCCCTCTCAGTCTCGGACATTTAAAGCTTTACATTTTCATAAATTTGAACAAGATTTAAAAATTATTTTGCCAAAGAAGTTTCTCTTTTGACATGTGTACTTTGTACGCATGCACTTTTTATTTATTGAACATGCAGAAAAGTTTTTATCTTTCATAAAAGATTTCCCATAAAGTTTTTTTGCAAACCAAAACACGTATATATATGATAACTAAACAAATATAACTATTTATAGATATACATTAAAAATTATATGGAAAACAGAAACATAACAAAATTATGAGTTAGACTTATAAAGTATTTGTTAATTATTAACCTAAATTGTATTATGGTGTTTGAGAAAAGTGATACCTTCTGAGAATTTTATATTATTTCCTTCGTGAAAGCTTAGTGCATTACCGTCTCAGAGTGTACCATCATATAATATAAGCTTAGCAAATTCGCGAGAAATATAGTAAATTTGTCTGTTGCCACTGTAAATAAAGCTTCTTTTGCTACAGAAAAGTTGCATATTCAGTTTATTGCGTTACCATCTTAGACTGTATAATCTTCAAAGCTTCGCTCGCTAGACTAAAAAGTTCTGTAACTATGAGAATAAATGCAATTGATCTGTTTGAGATAAGTAACACTGTCTAAGAATTATATTTCATTATTTGCTTTATAAAATTACCATTACTATTAGTGCATTACCATCTTAGACTGTACATGCATCTAAACTGCAGTCAATTAAATTAATTTCGCTATAATTACTATAATTAAAGACATTATTGTGTTTGACAAAAGTTATACCGCCTGAGAACTACAAATCATCTTCTTAAAAGCTCAATGCATTACCGTCTTAGAATATATTATCATCTAAGCTGCAGACAATTAAATCAATTTCGCTATAATTACTATAACTAAAGGCATTATTGTGTTTGACAAAAGTTATACCGACTGAGAAATATATACCATTATTTGCTTCGTAAAAGCTTAGTCCATTACCATCTTAGATTATTTCATCATCTAAGCTGTGGTCAATCTCGCTATAGTTAATATAAATAAAGGAATTATTGAGTTTGTTAAAAGTTATATCGTCTGAGAACGAAGTAGTCGTAAAAGCTTCGTGCATCATCTTTGACTGTATAGTCATGTAGTATGACTGTATAGTCATTAGCTAAGCTTTTCGTAATAAAATATATGTCCCAATAGCTACTACAGCAAAAGCAATTAC
Source organism: Elymnias hypermnestra (assembly GCA_015832385.1). NCBI lineage: Eukaryota > Metazoa > Arthropoda > Insecta > Lepidoptera > Nymphalidae > Elymnias > Elymnias hypermnestra. The sequence goes on along the minus strand of JACTOM010000922.1, from coordinate 5,179,719 downwards.
TGTGCTTGAGAAAAGCTACACAGTCTGAGAATAAAAACAAATAAACAAAGCAACAAATCGACGATTCCCTCAATACGTGAGACGATAAACCGAAAGCAGCCGTTGACGGGTGATTGATTCATTTTACTGTAGATAAAGTCACGTTTACAGTCGACATTTTATTGTTTCTACGACATTAAAGAGCTCGAAATAGCGTCACAGGGCTGTCTGTTATATAATCTATCGCTTTAACTTCAAATTGAAATCGCTAAGTCTGTTTGTTATAGTTATAAACAAATAATATAATAAAAGAGTAATTCCCTACACCGTCTAATATGAACTTCTTAAAATCATTGTATGGAAAGAAACTTTTAAACCACTGCAGGTTGGCAAGTTACACATACCCTATAATTACGCCCAGGATATGCAGATTTACATGCTGTCGTCGCTGTTAACCGAAAAGCAAAATATTTGTTATATTATAGATAAGTTGGGTGACAACACTGATATCTCAACTGCCTCATTGGTCTAGTGGTTAGCATGTTCGACTACAGACATGAGGTCCTGGGTTAGAGTCCTGGGTCGGGCCAATTCAGTAATCAATAATGAGTTTTCTATTTAAGATTTTCTTAATATTTGCCCGAAGTTGGGATAAATTTGGCGGTGTGATCCACCCCCGTGCCTCGGAGAGCACGTTAAGCCGTCGGTCCTGCGCCTGATCTCTCTCCGGTCGTGTCCGATTCCCGTCACATCGGATTATGAGAGTGAAGGAGTAGAGAGTGCACTTGTGTACTATGCCAACCAATCCGCAGTGGAGCAGCGTGGTGGGTCCTATGCTCTAAAAACCCCCGTTCCTCGGAGTGAGGAGGCCTGTGCCCAGCAGTGGGACGTTAATGGGCTGCTACTTACTGATATCTCTGAAATGTTAGGAGTTATTGAATGGAATAGTGGCAACACTAGTGCAATACGAGGTAATTTTGACGAGAGGAACTATTTAGTGTTAGCGATCATTTTATTTGTGGATTGCTATTAAATTACTATATTTGTGAGGTCTTGTAATTATATTCGTGAAACGTTTACATACCCTACATCAGGTTTAACGCTTTCACGACGACTGTAATTGGTGAACTTATTGTTTTTGAGTGGGGCGTTTGGTATAAGAAAGGTAGCACAGGAGAGTGAAGCAATATTCGCCTAGTGACAGTTGTTAATTTGTATTGTGTTTTAAGTCATTAAAAATATGTAATACAATAATGAAGAATATGAGAATAGTATTACTTAACCTGCAAATTAGTGAGCGACTCTAAAAATAGTAAGGATTTAGTTATTTGTGTCTCAAAAAAATAGTATAAACTACTTGAAAAAAAAGATTTTATATTCGAATGTATTTATTTTTTGTACTAGTCCAAGAAATTATTAAATAATAANGCTCTTCTCGGATCAGGGCGCGAAGGAACCCTCGTAACTTTAGATTTTAAGTCGTTCTGGAGTATCATCATCAGACGTGCATTAGAATTAGAGTGTGGAAAAAAAAATATTATTTGACGATTCAAAAGTGCTGTAATATGCCTACTTGAATAATGATATTTTGATTTGATTTGAACTTAAATACCAAACTTTTCTGAACGAGAAACCCATGTCTCGCCACTGAGTCATCAAAGCATTTTAATATATTTAGACATTATTGATGTACCATAAATATTTTATCCTATTTAATATCAATGTCGGCAACCCTACATGGTGTACTAAGGGTACCTCCCTAATGGCGTCGTATTTATGGTCTGGTTTTAAATATCGTCGGCGAATGAATAATCTCCTCTCTCAGCGATAAATCTCTTCGTATTATTCTAATATTCTTAGGCTTCATTCATAAAATGAATATTAATACAGCGAATCATGATTTATCGTGAGCTGTATTGTATCAACTGAATTTAGAAATAAGCCTGTACGCTTAGTTATTTGTATCTCAAAAAAATAGTATAAACTACTTGAAAAAAGAGATTTTATATTCGAATGTATTTATTTTTTGTACTAGTTCAAGAAATTATTAAATATTAAATTCGGTGTAGTTTTATGAAAGCACAAAGCTAGTGAAACTTTATTATTTTTGCACGAGTGAGCATATAAATGCTACACGGTCAGCTGATACGAGCCATGGGCAACGCCATATTGACCTTGGCTGCCGGCTGTTACACGATGGATGGACGATAAAATTTGATTACGTCATTTTTTGACGCCATAATTACAATAAGAATGAGTGAGTAAAAGCTACACGGTCAGCTGATGCAAGCCACGGGCGACATTATTTTTGTCGCTGAAATATGCTTTAACGCACACTGGATGGAGCTGTAGGCTCTGCGGGACTCACTGAAACCAGAATACCCACTAAAACCAAGCGGAACCCTCTTCATGCGTATGCTGAACGCCTGATTATCGCTAACGTATTCATCTCTGGTGCCTCGGATGAGACCAACTCAAAGGTTCTAGAAGCGTCGGCCGCTATCTCCCTTTTGCCTCTCTAATGCCGCCTTTTACAAGATAACGGCCTCACAGAAGAAGGCAACCGCCATCCAGCCGATAATGCTTATTGGCCTTGGCAGCCGGCTGTAATACGACATGCGATAGATTGATGAAAACAATTGAGATGATTTTAATTGATAAAAAAATTTGAGATATACTCACACACGTTAGTATAATAATTATGTGGCAACACTGATAACTAAATTATTATTGTGAATTATAGTTGCAGCACATAAAAATACTCAAAACATTGTACAATATTACGAAATATTATGCACTACGAGGTAACTTTAACGAGCGGAACAATGTATAAATTCAAACAGTGAAGTAATTATTAGTATAGTGCACGTTGTGTATATTTAAATAGGGAAGAGAATAAAAGTCTCCAAAATGACTCAATTAGAACAGTTAGAGCATTTTTTTTTATATAATAGAATCAAGAATAGAAACATTGATATGTATTTTATCCTTATAAGTAAAACAAAAGCAGTTTGAAAAGACTAGCCAAATAACAATAGAACAGGATGTGTGCAAGCGTTTAAGTACACGTAAAAAGCGGAGGCGAACCCGCCGGGAAGGCCATTTGCCCATTCGACCTTATGATGGTAATTTATAGCTCTTATTTCGTATTACATAAGGATGCAATTGCAATGACAAGATGAAATTGTAGGGAAGGAATGGCGGCTGCACTAAAAGCTTCAATGTCCATGTTCAATGCAATACAGTCTTTATTGCTAAGGAAATAAGAGCTTTATATGTTTGTATGTTTTAAATTGTAGTAGGAAATTGGTAAGAGATCACTGGACGCTCACCGCGCTTTGATTACACGTTCGAGACACTAACTGCCGTCTTCGGGCTGTGTGAATGTTTAGTCCCGGTCGTTTTAGCTTTTGAAGTAGTGTCGTATTTGTTAGACGATGGAAAGTTAAATATATACAAGCTTCTTTTGTTATCTAAACTAAATTTATAAAGATGAAACACACAGTTTACAAATTACTTAGTGATTTGAGACCAATTTCTAACCATTCTATAACAGCGTAAAAGTAATTTTATATTAGTTAGCCTTTTTTTTGTCGCTATCAAATTCAATTTACGCACCAGTCAGGAGTGTGGGACTCGGCGATGGAACTCGCAATACCCACTAAAACCCAGCGGAACCCTCGTCATCCATTAGTGAGGCTCCAGTTGTTCAGCTTTCGCATTCTGCCCTGGTGTCCCGGATGAGTCCGGCGGAGGACTCATGGAGGCGGGAGGAGATGCGCAAATATGCGCCGCCTTATATTCCGCCTTCTTCGGCGGTGAGGGGGTGCATCCACTGCATTCTCCCTCTCTCACTCGTGGGCTTCCTTCAGCGAGACTATCGTCTCGCAAAAGAAGGCCACTGCCGCCCATCCTCTCTCGCTGGAGAGCATCGCGCCTACAAGGCTTCCCAACGAGAGATCGCCGCCGATCAACGCCACCAGAAGGTGACGCTGAGGTCCCCAGGCCGCACAATCTACCACAGTGTGATGCGCCGAATCTATCGCTGCGCCACACTGATGACAAGCGGGTGACTCCTCCCGACCAATTTGGTGCAAGAACTTTCCGAAGCACCCATGTCCAGTCAGAACCCGCACCAATCTGTAGGAAAGCGTCCCGTGCTCCCTGGAAAGCCGTTGCTCCAGGTGAGGACGGATCGCCGCCACAGTGGCCATGCCCGCTACTGGGATATTAGTTACCCTTCAAATATTTATAATATAAAAATGAATCAGAAAACGTGTTGGTAAGCGCATAACTCAACAACGCCTGGGTCAATTTTGACAATTCTTTTTTTTATATGTGCGTTGAAGTCCAGGGATGGTTTTTACTACGAGAAAAGTTCGAATAATTGCAGGGGACAACCGTAAAAACTCCCTTTATTGCTATTCAATAAAGTTCATAATAAATTACAAATACTCACTGTTGTCTAAGCAATGTAGGTGTGTTCCTAACGTTAAAGAGTAAATTTGCACTTTATTACCACTGCACAAAGTTCAAAATCAATTGAATAGTCACAACCCGACCAAATTGAATAGTCACAAAAATGTAAGAGCTGTAGATATTTAGTACTGCTGTAATTTCATTTCGAAAAACGTAAAACGGAAATCTGCCACATTCCAAATCTTTTTGACAGAACAAAGTCTATCGAGTCTGCTACTTACTTGTTATTTTTGTTAAATTGTACATTTTGCGGGATAAAAACATACGTATCTAAAAATTTGTGTTTTTAATAATAATAATAATATTTTCTTTATTAAGTCCAATAATTAGTTAACAAATATAACTTTAAAAACCATGTTAGTAATGACATTTATTGCAATATAAATCACATAACACGCAATATAGTAACTAAATGAAATTAAATTGTAATATTATATTAAAATAAACTATTATTACATTATATTCACATTTACTTAAAATTATATTCACTGAAATACACATCGTTTCATATTTATGTGACCGTGCATATGTATGTGTCTAAGTTTCTAATGTTTTCACACAAAAACTAATGAAAGGATTTCAAAAAATTTTCATCTTTAAGCTACATTTTCTCTGAACGATATAGGCTATATTACTTTGTCAAAAAAATAGGGATCCCTAATAAAAATGCATTAATACAACCCAAAGTGTGAAGAAATTGGTTACATAAAATCTGTCTAAAACTATTGATAATAGAACAAAAAAATATTCTACAATATTATAGAAGGTATTAATATCTACCAAAAAGTCCATGACAGCATATTTCGAACTAGTGTACTTATGCCACTATAACATTGTTACGTTTTATAAGTTAATAAAAGCGCTGGCATTAATCAAATTATTCATACCTCAGTATTAATCCTTATAATTCCCATTCGAGACGTAAACTGCCAATTATTATGGAATAACGGAATCAAGAACAGAGAAGAGTAATCAAGAGTAAATGCGAAAGTTGGAAGGGGAAGACCAAGGCGAACGATCCTGGACCAAACCCAGGACATTTTAAGTAAGGGCCAGGTTAAGAGTACTCTAAACCGACGAACTTGTATGAAAGGTTTAATGAGAATGGAACAAGCGAAGGAGATATGCCAGGATCATGGCAAGTGGAAGGACTTAGTTTCTGCCTACCCTAATGGGAATGAGGCGTGATGCTATGTATGTATTCACAGCAGTTAAATAGAACTCTTTGAGGCGTGTTTTAAAGATATACTAGTTACTTTTTATATAAGTTAGTCATCAAAAATGTATCATCAGCAGTCTCACGTATAAACCTACATCAGTGTTATTCAATCTATATCAGAATCATGCATTTAGTTTCTGGTTTGTAGCGATTCATTATCGGCTCAATAGACTATAAATTATCGTAGCCGTAATGAAAGAGGCCGAGGCACTTGAGTTGCACAGATTATATCTACATTGCGTATAGACAAGATTTTATCTGTGGCATTATATTAATTGCCGTTGGTAATGGTTTCATTGGATGTTTATTATAAATATGCCATTTTAAATGTCATTTTTGAAGTGAAACTTCTTTGTTAGTGAACTTTCAAATGACATGTGGCAATTTAATTTGCCACTCGTCATTTAGTAATTTAATCTTTTAAAAAAATACGAAAGTATTTTATAAATTAAAAATTTATCATTTTTCCCTTAGGCGCCAAAAGTAGCTTCAAAAACAAAATTTAATTTATAATTTCTAATATTGACACAAAAATATGAAGTATTTTTAATTGCAATTTGAAATTTCAATAAATTATTTGTATAAATAAGACTTAAAAATTGCTTATTCAATTCTGATATGTGCACTTTTTTGTATTTAACTTATTTATTTATACTGGTTAGAACTTGGCTGATGGTAAATGATGGTACCGTCAGACCTGATAAATGTTTCTTTATTACTGACTGGTCACCCCTGATAGTAAGTGACGATACAGTCTAAGATGGAAACAGCATCGTACGTTGCTGTGTAGAAAGCATTAGAGGTAAATTGCCTCTTCCTTCGTTTTTAGATTGTATAATCTACCATCAGGTGTGTTCGCAGCCAAGCGCTAACCTGTCAGCAATAAAAAAAGAAAAGAGTATTATGATTTTCAATTTCTAAGATCATTAGTCTATGTAGATAGTTTGGTTACTCTGTGATCGGGTTATCAAGTCGGGAACAGAAATAATAGTGATTGAATACAGAATTAATTCAACGTAATACATGCATGTATTATTATATGTGAGTTATGATTAATATGACTTAGTTTCTTTAGATTTGGCTTGTTAAATTAAGGATGGATGTGCATGGAAGAGTGTTGGTGCCAGCACTTATGTATGGTAGTTAAAGTTGGGTATGGCAGAAGCATAAAAGTAAAATAAATGCGGTAGAGATGAGAGCGTTGAGAAGTATGAGTGGATTGAAACTGACTAACAAAACAAGAAATAGTGTGATAAGAGGACGTTGTGGTATAGAAGAAGACGTAGTGACTAAAATTGAGAAAGGCATGCTTAGATGGCTTGGGCACGATGAAAGAATGAATGAAAGTAGACTGACTAAAAGGATTTGTGAGTCAAGAGTGAATGCGAAAATTGAAAGGGGAAGACCAAGGCAAACCATTTCCGTTCATAGACCAAATCCAGGACATTTTATAAGGGCCAGGTCAAGAGTACTCTAAACCGACGAATTTGTATGGAAGGATTAATGAGAATGAAAGAAGCGAAGGAGATATGCAAGGATCGTGGCAAGTGGAAGGACATGGTTTCTGCCTACCCTTATGGGAATGAGGCCTGATGCTATGTATGTAAATTAAGGTTACACTATATGAGGAGTATCTGAAGGGTTTAAATTTAACGATAGAGTTTCCACTGTATAAATAGTTAAATATACCGCAATATTCAACCAAACCAAACGGTTTGAAATCTGCGCTTCGCACATTTTACGACTGTTCGTAAAACAACAATGTATCAACAAAGCACAGCTTTTATAATGCCGGTTTAAAATTTTAAGACGGCAATTTGCCAGCAACGTTTGCGATGTTGCAACAGACGCCGTGATGTAATTCACTTTGTAGCTACCGTTGTTTGTATTCAATGACTGTTATCTAATGACGATTGCTTTTTATGACTCGTAACAACTAAATTGATTTAATGTTCCTTGATTGCTGATTCTATAGGATAACAGTATAAAAAGTGAACACCATTGTCCAATACATAAGTTATATTAGGTTAATTATTAACTGGCCTCCTCCTTCATGGTCTTTAGGATGTATACCCAAAGAGTTGGTTAAAGGATATGCAGATTTCCATTCTATGTTTCTCTCCCACGAAAAGTACAATGATGAATTTTAAATAACAATAAGACCTGACGGTGAAGAATAACCTAATAATGTCTCAAAGGCCAGATTGGCTGTCCATGGAGAAGTGTTGGTGCCTACACTTATGTATAGTAGTGAAAATTGGATATGGCAGAAGAATCACAAAAATAAATAAGTGCGGTAGAGATGAGAGCGTTAAGAAGTATGAGTGGATTGAAACTGAGTGACAGAGTAAGGAATAGTGTGATAAGAGAACGTTGTGGTATAAAAGAAGACGTAGTGATTCAAATAGAGAAAGGTATGCTTAGATGATAGAGAGAATGAATGAAAGAAGATTTACAAACAAGATTTATGAGTCAAGAGCGAATGGAAAATTGGAATGACAAGACCAAAGTGAATGTTCCTGGACCAAATCCAGGACATTTTAAACAAGGGCCAGGTCAAGAGGACTGTAAACAGACGAACTTGTATGAAAGATTTAATGAGAATGAAAGAAGCGAAGGAGATATGCAAGGATCGTGGCAAGTGAAAGGACGCGGTCTCTGCCTCCCTGTAAGTTTTATTAAGAGAACTTAGTGGTGCTTGCCCAGAATCCGAAACTCTTAAACAAGAATCTATGTCACTAGGCATTGGGCCACTACGGCTGTGATGTAAAATTATGGCATAAGTTCGTATTGTAAGATGGATTGTAAACGTGGTATAAAAAATGGGGGGTGGCCGTGTTCATAACAAATTATGGACACGGTCGTTTGTTGGTCTATATAAAAAGCGTGTCACAGTCCTTACTTCGCATAAGAAATTCCTTAATCCTTTAGTTATCTAGTGAAGTAATTAAATTTCAGACGGAGGTGACAGATATGTAGCTACATCACCAAACTATATCCCCCGATTTTGTTATCATTCGTTTTCTTGAATTGGCTGTGAATGGATGTGATTTTGAAGACGTATCCACGTTAATACTGGTACCAACATAAACATTTCGTAATGTATTTTTATGTTGGTACAATTGGAGCGGCTTTTTAAGAAATGTTAAGAATGTAAGCGTGGAATTAATTTAAATGCAGTTCAGAAATGGTTCTCATAAAATTTTTACCTATTTTAAGGTACGTTATCGAGAGTAAAGATGGTCCATTTCCTACATACAGTCTATCTGTATTCCAAAATTATTAAAAGAGTTTCAAATATCAAAAACCAAAAAGAAATAGTGTTTATTTTTAGCATTTTTCTGCACTGGGAAATGCTTTTACGTACTTATCCCGACCCAAATGGGTCAGGTGTCTAGGAGTCTAGCGGGACCTTCTTCATGCGTAAGTGAGACACCAGAGATGCAGCTTGCGCATTCTTGCCTGGTGCCCCAGATAAGCCTGACTAAGGGTTCATGGACCTTCCTCATTGGTCTAGTGGTTAGCATGTTCGACTACAGACATGAGGTCCTGGGTTCGAGTCCCAGGTCGGGCCAATTCAAAAACCAATATTGAGTTTTCTATTAAGATTTTCTCAATATTTGCCCGAAGTTGGGAAGTTGGCGGTGTGATCCACCCCCGTGCCTCGGAGAGCACGTTAAGCCGTCGGTCCTGCGCCTGATCTCTCTCCGGTCGTGTCGGATTCCCGTCACATCGGACTATGAGAGTGAAGGAATAGAGAGTGCACTTGTGTACTATGCCTGCCAATCCGCAGTGGAGCAGCGTGGTGGGTCTATGCTCTAAAAACCCTCGCTCCTTGGAGTGAGGAGGCCTGTGCCCAGCAGTGGGACGTTAAAGGGCTGCTACTTACAAGGGTTCATGGAGGCGAGGGCAAGTGCACAAACAAGCGCCGCCTATTGCATTCTTCCTCTCTCGCTCGTGGACCACCTTTTATAATAATAGTTACAAAATTAAAAAACAAGTGTCAGATTATAGTCAAAATTTTAACTGTACTATTTATTTTGTATACGACATAAAATAAGCTTTTTTCCTATCTTAATTGGGCATGCGATTAATTACAGAGGCGTTTTTGTAGCTGTACGTTATAGTGGAAACACTCGCGTGGTCATCAACTCACTAAAAACTAAATATAGTTTTAATTACATTATAAATGTAGGGCTCCGGCGGCGTCCAAATGTGCCTCTAATTACCTGCCCTACTTCATTTTAATCGCCCAAATGATTCATAATCTGTTATATACATTATCAAATAAATTTAAACCTTAACCAACTTGACTTAGAGTACATTTAGGTATAACAAAGCTACATGTGATTGTCCTTCATAACTGATGATTTTTGTATTTAAAAATGTACTTTAATGCGAATGTGTTAAGGTATGAATTTCTGTGTAAAAGATATGTAACAGATTATATATCTTGCCATCTGTAGTAATTAATAGCTCGCTTCATTTTTGATTACGTGAAGTATACGACTGCCAAGTTTTACTCTATGTAATGAATAACACTCGTAAAATTAAATTGCTTTTCATCAGCGTGTAATGGTGTATGTTGCCGTTCATGTGTACGTAATTACACCGCAACTATAGTGTGCCACTTTTAAAGTTAAAATTATACATGTAAATATCTTTATTTTACATCTATAGTTTTGAAAGTTAAAAAAAACGAAAATTATGCTTTTTGAAAGAGATGAAACTATGATGAATGGCAATATTTTGATAGATGGGGAGCAAGTGGAAGAGGTGAACGAATTTGTATACTTGGGATCTGAATTTACAAAAGATGGAACATGTGAAATTGATATTGAATGCAGGGAATATGGTAAATGGTGCTCTGAACGCCTTTACGAATAGCCAGATGGTGTCTCAAAGGGCCAGGCTGGCTGTGCATGCTGGAGTGTTGGTGCCAACACTTATGTATGGTAGTGAAAGTTGGGTATGGCAGAAGAATCGCAAAAGTAAAATAAATGCGGTAGAGATGAGAGCGTTAAGAAGGATGAGTAGATGAAAATTGAGTGACAGAGTAAGAAATAGTGTGATAAGAGAACGTTGTGGTATAAAAGATGTAGTGACTAAAATTGATAATGGTATGCTTAGATGGTTTGGGCATGTAGAGAGAATGAATGAAAGGAGACTGACAAAAAGGATTTATGAATCAAGAGTGAATGCGAAAGTTGGAAGAGGAAGACCAAAGCGAACGTTCCTAGACCAAACCAGACCAGGACATTTTAATTAAGGACCAAGTCAAGAGTACTCTTAACCGACGAACTTGTATGAAAGTTTTAATGAGAATCAAAGAAGCGAAGGAGATATGCAAGGATCGTGGCAAGTGGAAGGATGTTGTCTCTGCCTACCCCTATGGGAATGAGGCGTGATGCTATGTATGTAGCTTTGAAAGTGTAGATGACTTGTGATAGAACCTGCTTTTTGTATACACACGTCTTTTCAATTCATAAATTGCATTATGTGACAGTCAACTTGTATTTTTGACATTGACGTTTTTTTAATCTCGATGATTATTAATCTGTTACCTTATTTATTATTTTGTATTTTTGAATTAAACTCTTTAGGCGCATGAGGATAAAATTTTATTTAAAGATTAGTATCACGAAGATGTGCAGCGTTGTTTATGCTAATTTGTTTGAAAGTTAGGTAGTTTTAATATTTACAAATAACACATGCCATTTTATTTTGCCACTCGTCATTTGAGATTTCAATATATTTGTATTAATTTTCTTAAGTTTTAGATGTATAAATATAATCAAGACTAATAAATTAGAGTGCCAAAGAAGTTTCATTTATATATTTTAATTATAGTTTCTCTAATTATAATTTATCTTTGAAACGCTGCCAAAATTAAGATTTTATACGTCGATATATAAATACCATGTTCAAATTTGTAATCGTTAATAAAAAAACTTTTTGCTAATGGTGCCCGCGCTGCGCCACCGTTTTTTAAGTCTCTGTTATCTTCTAAGATACCCATTTTAATGAAATGTTGTTCAGGGCTGTATCGATCTACATGAAATATACAATGTATGTGATGTATTTAATTGTATAAGAAATAATACTGTATTTTTAAAAATAGCTTCGTAACAACGCATTTATTTTTAAATATGTTAAAGATAAAAATGGTTACTGTAGGTTATCCATTAGAGATAAATATATATCATTGCTTTTTATAGATATTTTAAGGATATACAATTCCGTAGCACATTAATTTCATCTATCTCGTAAGTTTTATTCAGCGTTTGCTATTTAATCGCACAGAAATATGTTTGTTACAACATATTACAAATCTTTGACATTTTCGGCTTTTCTATTCTATAATATGTATGTATTAGACATATAAACTTTCCTTTTGAATCACGCTATTTATTTCTGAAAACTGCATTTAAATCCGTTGAATCGTTTAAAAGATCTAAGGTAAGAGACAGTGGAAACAATTTAATTTTATTCTATGTAACGATAAGGATATAGGTTTTTTTTTTATTTTATTGATTATTATAAAGAGTAATCAATCAAACTTTAAATTGGCTGCTTTAACGAACGACTCATTAATTACGACGACGTAGGGTCGGAAGGGTCATAAGTTATGATATGGCATGATAAGGGTCGTGACAAAGCTTACCATAGTGGCATCGCAATTAACTACTATATCTAAAGTAATATTATAAAGATGAAACATTTGTGGTTTGTATGTTTGTTTGCAAGGTTCATCAAGGTAGTCTATATTACGTTCTAAAAAAAAATAGGGATCCCTAATAAAAATGCATTAATATAACCCAAGGTGTGTAAAAGTCGGTCACATAAAATCTTTCATCGCGTGCTTTTCGGAAACTATTGATGATAGAACCAAAAAATGTTCTACAATATTAAAGAATGTATCAATATCTATAAAAAAGTCCAGGATACCATATGTCCTACTGTAGATATGTCACTATAACTACCTTTTACGTTGGAAAAGTTAAAAGTGCCGACGATAATCACTTTCGCCACTTCGAGGGCCACTTCCGCTCAACATCTCTCACTTGACAGCATCGCGCCTACAATGCTCTCAAACGAGAGTTCCCTGCTGATCAGCGCCACCAAGCGGTGCCGCTGAGGTCTCCATTCTGCCACAGCATGATGTACACTGATAGCTGCACACTCGTGGCAAACAGGCGACTCCTCTCGGCCAATTTTGTGCAGGAACTTTCAAAGCAGCCGGTCAAAACCTGCACCAGCCTGTAGGAAAGCTTCCCGTGCCTCCTGGAAAGCCATTGCTCCAGGTGAGGACGGATGGCCTCCACAGCGGCCACGCCACCTGACGGCCACGGACCTGAGGTCCTCCTTCCACTTGTGAATCAGACCCTGATTCTCCGAACCTCAAAGACGTCAATTGGGAGGCCTTGAGCCCTCGCAGCTGCCCTGTGCTGATAACCTGCGCGCGTAGCTCCCAAGGGGGATCGCCCGCCAGAAAAGTCCTGGGTCGGGTCAATCCAAAAATCGATATTGAGTTTTCTATTAAGATTTTCTCAATATTTGCCACCCCGTGCCGAGAGCACGTTAAGCCGTCGGTCCTGCGCCTAATCTCTCTCCGGTCGTGTCGGATATCAGTCACATCGGACTAAGAGTGTGAAAGAATAGAGAGTGCACTTGTGTACTATGCCTGCCAATCCGCTGTGGAGCAGCGTGGTGGTTGTATGCTCTAAAAACCCTCTCTCCTATGAGTGAGGAGGCCTGTGCCCAGCAGTGGGACGTTAATAGGCTACTACTTATCTTTAACCTTACCTTTTTTATCTAAAAGGCGTAAACATGATATTATGTTTATGGAAATATGATAACGTAGAACTAACTATTCGTACTTAAGTACTTTCGCGAGATCTATGAATCTAATGAGATTTATAGTCAGAATGTTTCAATGTAAATTATATCAGCGAAATTTCGCTTAAGCTCCCGACCACTTCTATCTGAAACTTTGTCTTTCTTTGCCAAATTAATAAAAGTTTTAATTGAATTCTAACGGAAAGCAATTTTCGTCGAGCGTCAAGTTAAAGAATCTGTTGTCTTTGATAACTGGATGGACGAATTTCTTTCAATTGTTTAAGACTGGGGATATTTCAATTTTGTTTCAGTTTAACGGGGAGTTTCTTAAATGTTTAAAATTCCTGAAGGATTTAGAAATTAAAGACCATTTAAATTGCTCTTGTATCAATGTGTAGACGTGGAGGAAGTAATACTTCTTTGGCATATCTTGTATTAAATTCTTTCAGCTCAAATTCTTTTGACGACCTCGCTGCAGCCAGTACTTTTCCTAACAGAGGTCATAGTTTCAATTCGGGCAGATTCTGACCTACTACCAGCAGACCAGGAATTTTATCATATTTTTCTAAGTAAAGCATAAATGAGGAAATTAAAGATCCAACAGACATCTATACAAACTCATACATACCAATGTATAGAGTGACAAGTATAAAATTCTAAATATAAAATAGAGCCTTTTATACTAATGATATGTTTTTGAAACATTAATTTTCAATATATATATACATACAAGTATATTAGATAAAAGCAATGATATAGGTTGATAATTAGGGTGATTCAATCATCAAAAACAAAATGTCTCAAACACAAGTTGCCCGTGACGTCGATACGTCTCCCACCGCAGGAGGACGCGGGGTAGAAGGCACCGTATTTCCTCCCGCGTCCGTGAATCCTCAGTTGGACTCATCCGAGACACTAGAGAATAATGCGAAAATTTATTAGGGTGAAACAATCAGACACAAAATGTCTGAAACACAAGTTACCCGTGACATCATTACAACTCCCACCGCAGGAGGAGGCGGGATAGAAAGCACACCGCATATCCTCCCGCATCCTTGCATCCTCTATTCCATTTATATCCATTTGTCTGAGTCTGGACTGGTGGGAGGCTTCGGCCGTGGCTAGTTTCCACCCTACCAGCAAAAATGTACCGCCAAACAAAGAGATTTGTGTTCCGGTACGATGCTGTGTAGAAACCGTAAGGGGTATATCGCCTCTTAACAGATTAGCGCGCTTCCATCTTAGACTGTATCATCACTTACCATCAGGTGAGATCACAGTCAAGCGCTGAACTGTCAGCAATAAAAAAAAAATCCTCAGTTATACTCATCCGGGACGCTAGGGATGAATGCGAAAGTTTAATCCCTGGTACCTCACTCATGGACAAAGAAGGTGCTGCTGGGTATTGTGAGGCTTTCTTTCCCTCCGAGTCCTGACCTATGGATAGGTGTTTGCGCATAAAAACAGCCAGCGAAAAAAAGGGCCATAGATACGTACCTCGTGTTACTGACTTCCATAGTTTCAATTGTGCAATTTAAAAATACAAGATGATGTTAGTAGGAAACCAAGACCAGCATTAAGCACATTTATTAAATAAAAGCAATAAATCGTAACAATAGCCGACTCCATTCCGTTCTCAAGTCACGCCTCGACAATCCACTTTTCTATATGTGTAACTCATTTCTAGTTCACTCGGAATTTTACGCCAGCTCTCCCTTGCAGACTTTTTAATAATAAAAAGATAAGTTTTCTTATAAATATAATAAAGTCTCTTTTTCCCTTTTGATAATACTTCTATTTTGTGAGTTACATATGTACTTGCTCTTTTCCATAACTGTCATTTTGTTTGTATATAATGCAATTCCGTGAGAACATCTTATGTTATGTATATGTATAAATGCACTGATAAATGGGGACAGTAAATCTATTTAATAACTATATTATTTTGTATTTCGCTATTTTTAAATCGCAAAAGAATAGATGCAATACAAAAAGGGGTACAGATTGGTTAAAGCTTATACAAGGAAATACTAACCTTCTGGTTATGGTTGTATAGATGAAATTGCTAATTGGCTATAAAACTGCTAATTGTCCTCTCTTATACATTGTATAAAAAAGAGTATATAAACAACGGCTATTGTTATAAAAACATTGAATATAAATGTCGGAGTGCAATAGTCTGTGGAACGCTGGTGCCATCTGTCTATCGGCTTGGGACAGAGTCAATAAGTGGCAGTCCGGCGCGCAGCTCTCGGCAGTTCTCGGGTGACCGCCTGCCGGTGCGGTCGAGTATTATAAATGAGTTTGTGTAAATTGATATCGGGTCAGTGATTGAACATTATAATCTGAGTTAATTAATAAAGTGTTTGATTGCACCAACATAACCCGCCAAATGCCCACAGTTTGGAGATGGAATTATGGATGCCACTAATGACGATGTCGGCGGAGAACCCTACGCCCTTATGTTTTATGTTTCCTTTCTCTCTTATTTTCCGACATATATATTTATATGGCAAATTTGAACGACTTTCTATCGCTTTAAAGTTATAACGCCTGTTATTTGATTACAAATTCATACAACTTTTTCTACATTTTGTATTTATATTGAGGGATGTAAAATAAAGATTATTGGGTTACACATAATAATAACTAGTTTCATCATGCACCTAAATAACAATGAAATCAAAATCAAAAATATCTTTATTCAAGTAATCCTATTACAGCACTATTGTATCGTCAAATAATTTTTTTTTCCACACTCTGATTCTAATATCCGTCTGATGATGGTACTCAAGAACGGCTTAAAATCTAAAGTTACGAGGGTTCCTTCGCGTCCTGATCCGAGAAGAACCCACAACAAACTCAGTCGGGTATTTTTTTTTTTCATCATCATTACAATATCATATTAGTTTACTATATTTTAATTAAAATTAGAGCAATTCGTTCACTCCCAAGCGTTTCTATCGTCTAGGTAATCTTGCAACTTATAATACGATTTTTCTATCAACTTTCTTTTAACAAAGACTTTGAATTTATTAATTGACATCTTTAGAACGTCTTGTGGGAGTTTATTATAGAAACGTATACAGTTACCTATAATTTATAACAAGTTTGTTTTGGTTTCGTAAGTTATATGATGTACATTCACTCTTTTTATTACTACAATTACAACACGAAACACTACTAAATATCAGAAGAAATTAGGAATATACAATAAAACAAACTATGTATAACATAAGGAAGTGCAGCTGACATTAATTATATAACCTAGTCAATCTCTGTATGAACGAAACGTAACCTAGATCACTTCTGTAAGATCTATGAGGAGTGAGATAAGGTTTCGCGAAGAACACAGGGGAACTCTAAAAGATATCCTATTCAAAAGATCCAAATAAATTAATGTTGTCAAAGAAAATATACAAAGATTTGGTTTCGTGTCACGACAACGCAATTTCCTTGCGATTGTGATTAGGTTAACTTCTCAAATGTCGCTCGTAATACCAAATGCTTTTCCACAATTGCGTGAAGGTATTGATAAATTGTAACAATGCGGGTAGCTATAGATTTCGAGTCACGTGTTCACAATCCCTTTGTTCTCGCCGCGTCGATATTTCGAGCGCGCTCTACCCTCTTTTCGCCGAGCTTTTCATATCTGAAACAATGTTTGATTTAATTTCAATATCTTCCAAGGCATTTTTACTTTATACACGAATATGTATTATTCGTTTTATCATTATATATTCATAGGTAACTTTATAAATTCATCCATGCCGTGGAGATATGGGTATATTTGTAATATATCGGATCAATACTCACGGTATCGTTGCAAATAATATTTTATATGCCTCATTGGTCTAGTGGTTAGCATGTTCGACTACAGACATGAGGTCCTGGGTTCGAGTCCAGGGTCGGCCAATTTGAAATAGATATTGAGTTTTCTATTAAGATTTTGGGAAGTTGGCGGTATGATCCATCCCCGTGCCTCGGAGAGCACGTTAAGCCGTCGGTCCTGCGCCTGATCTCTCTCCGGTCGTGTCGGATTGCCGTCACGTCGGACTACGAGAGTGAAGGAATAGAGAGTACACTTGTGTACTATGCCTGCCAATCGGCAATGGAGCAGCGTGGTAGGTCTATGCTCTAAAAACCCTCTCTCGTATGAGTGAGGAGGCCTGTGCCCAGCAGTGGGACGTTAATAGGCTGCTACTTAGTTTTTACTTACTTTATATCCGTAACAATATTCACTTATACAGCAAATAAAGTGAAATACACAATTTTAATACAAGAAATAAAAACAAACTTGTAATGCCTTATTTTAGGGTGAAGATGGTTCAGAAATCGAAATAGTATACGCCTTTTTATTTGTTAAATTTTAATGCTTATATAAAAATAGAAATAATGATTTGAAATGTGGCAGATTACAGTTTTACAAATGATTTTCGAAATGAAATTATATCTGTACTGAATATCTATAGCTCTTACATTTTGTGACTATTCAATTGATTTTGAACTTTGTATACCGTTAATAAAGTGCAAATTGACTCTTTGACGTTAAGAACACATCTACATTGCTTAGATAACAGTGAGTACTTGTAATTTATTATGAATTTTATTGAATAACAATAAAGGTCAAATTGACAGTACATTTTAGTTAGAAAACTTTTTTTTTTTATTGCTGACAGATTAGCGCTTGACTGTGATCTCACCTGATGGTAAGTGACGATACAGTCTAAGATGGACGCGCGCTAATCTGTTAAGAGGCGATATACCCCTTACGGTTTCTACACAGCATCGTACCGGAACACAAATCTCTTTGTTTGGCGGTACGTTTTTGCTGGTAGGGTGGTAACTAGCCACGGCCGAAGCCTCCCACCAGTCCAGACTCAGACAAATTAGAAAATACAATTTCCTAAATTCGTCCTACCGGGAATCGAACCCGGGACCTCCGCTAGCAAAGCGAATACTCGCACCACTGCGCCAGCGAGGCCGTCGAACGTTTGTACGGGAAACAGAAAATGGCTGTTTTTAGGGTTTTACCGTGCAATTATTCGACATTTTCGCGCCGTGAAAACCATCCTTGGACTTCAACGAACATTTAAAAAAAATAATTGCCAAAATTGACCCAGGCGTTGTTGAGTTATGCGCTTAATAATACATTTTGCGATTCATTTTTATATTATAGATTTGACCATGACAGTAATGAATAAACTCATTTCTCTTACTCCTTATTCAAGTAGGTTCTAAAATCACTTTTGAATCGTCAGTAGTCTGTCTGTTGGTAACAAATCTACCACAGATTCGGAAAGTTGATTCCGCTGAAAAGAAACCGGCAAGAAACTCAACGGTTACTCATTTAATTATAGTTTGGTAGGTTACAATGTGTAATAATTTGCGTCTGCATGCAACTGGAATGGATTCCAAACATTTTTATCGCTTTAATAATCTTCTACATTATAATAAGTCTTTTGTAAAATGATGTTTGTAACATATTTCTTAACATTTATAAATAGTCAAAGTCAAAATATCTTTATTCAAGTAAGCCTGTTACAGCACTTTTGAATCGTCAAATATCGTTTTTTCTATATATTATTTAAATGAATGACTGATGATAACATTAAAGTACGACTTACAATCTAAAGTTACGAGGGTTTCTTTGTGCCCTGATCTGAGACGAGCCCACAACATACTCAGTCGGATGTACGTTTTTTTTGTTATCATCATTACATTATATATTTTAAATTTATTCTTTATCTATATAAATATAGAGCAATTCATTAACTCCCACGGATTTTTGTCTTCTAAGTATTCTTTCAAGTTATAGAATGATTTCTTAATTAGGTTTCTTTTAATAAAAGATTTAAATTTATTAAGGGACATCTTTGTAACTTCTTCTGGGAGCTTGTTGTTGCAACGTATGCAGTTAATATTAATCTTTCTGTTTTTTTTTATAATACTCGTTATGCTAAAAACTCATTTATTATACGTACTTGTGAAATGTTCAATAATCTAAGTGATATAGACATATTTAATGATGGAATATCCTTATTCAAGAAAAAATCAATCTTATCTGTTAAGTGAAATATAAAAAACTAAAAAAATATTGAGATAAGTGCACAATAACGCTATGATTTAGTTGTTAATGGAAACTTTACTGATGTATGTGTTAGTTTTAAGTGAATACCTATGTTAGTCTTTAAGTAAATTGTTTGTTTCCCAAATAAAAATGAAGGCTTGTAGGTCTGAAGATTGTTAACATCGACAAAAAGTCGAAAAGGCCAGTCTCGCTGTACTTAAAACCCGTCGATTTTAGCCAACTTATGTTTATTCGTCCCAAATTGGCAACCTGCTAACAACCTAAACCACTTATGGGCATCGTACCGGAAAATTCAATAGCTTGATAGTGCATTGCCTTACCAAAGACCGATTCAAATCAGAATAAACGAGACCAGACTTGTTTTTATCTCCAGTTTAGAGCTTGATTGTGATCTAACATGATAATAAGTCACGATACAGTCTTACTTAGTAACTTAATTCAATCAATAGAAATATTACTTTTAACATAAGATGGTTTCTTGTAAGCATGGGAGTTATTGCTTTTTACTATAACTTTAACCCTGACGTTATTATAGATCCAATAACTGATGTTTTATTAAGTTATTTGTTACAGAAAAGATATTTTAACCTTAAACTACATATTAGATAAGAGTTATTCTTATCACTGACACTGATAGCTCTGAAATGTTGGCAATTATTGAGTCATATGAACTGCCTCATTGGTCTAGTGGTTAGCATGTTCGACTACAGACATGAGGTCCTGGGTTCGAGTCCCAGGTCGGGCCAATTCAAAAATAAATATTGAGTTTTCTATTAAGATTTTCTCAATATTTGCCCGAAGTTGGGAAGTTGGCGGTGTGATCCACCCCCGTGCCTCGGAGAGCACGTTAAGCCGTCGGTCCTGCGCCTGATCTCTCTCCGGTCGTGTCGGATTCCCGTCACATCGGACTATAAGAGTGAAGGAATAGAGAGTGCACTTGTTATGTACTATGCCTGTGGAGCAGCGTGGTGGGTCTATGCTCTAAAAACCCTTACTCCTTGGAGTGAGGAAGCCTGTGCCCAGCAGTGGGACGTTAATGGGCTGCTACTAGATTGAGTAATATAGTGGCAACACTTGTTATGTTATGCAATGCGAGGTAATGTTAACGATCGGGACAATTTTGTGAGGATAGTCTTTCCAGCTCCGTGATATAGTTGTTTTAAAGAGGAATACTGCTAAATATATATAAATTCAAATACCGAAGTAATATTAGTATAGTGCAAGGTGTGTATATTTAAATAGTGGAGAGTTTTTTTTTTTTTATAAAAAGAAATACAACTTACAAATTTAATTCCCTCTACTATTTAAATATACACAACTTGGACTATACTGATAATATATAACTTCACGGTTTGAATTTATACAATTTAGCAATGATTCTCTTTAAAACAACTACTCTACAATGCAGCTCGAAAGACTACCCTCACATAATTGTTCCATTCGTTAAAATTACCTCGT
This sequence comes from Elymnias hypermnestra, assembly GCA_015832385.1. Classification (NCBI taxonomy): domain Eukaryota; kingdom Metazoa; phylum Arthropoda; class Insecta; order Lepidoptera; family Nymphalidae; genus Elymnias; species Elymnias hypermnestra. Next base: position 5,158,654 of record JACTOM010000922.1, on the reverse strand, counting down.
ATTGCATAATATTTCTTAATATTGAACAATGTGATTGGCTTTTTTATGTGTTGCCATAATATTGATTAATAAATCCCAACATTTCAGAGCTGTCAGTCTTGGCACCCAACTATCTATAGTCTAACAATTTGCTTTTTTCATTAAGAGGATCAATAGAAATAAACAAAAGAGTACTACTACATTTATGCATTTCTATAGAATCTGTTGAATAATAACAAGTCCTTTCTCCCAAGTTAAGTCATAGTTTAAGTAGTTACATAGTAAGTAAGTAGCAGCCCATTAACGTCCCACTGCTGGGCACAGGCCTCCTCACTCCGAGGAGCGAGGGTTTTTAGAGCATAGACCCACCACGCTGCTCCATTGCGGATTGGCAGGCATAGTACACAAGTGCACTCTCTATTCCTTCACTCTCATATTCCAATGTGACGGGAATCCGACACAACTCCGAGGTACGGGGGTGGGTCACACCGCCAACTTCTTATCCATGCTTAGGTGAGTGTCAATGTTTTTGGCGTCCTGGTCACGTACCACTTTTAAGTAACAGCCCAATATCGTTCCACTGCTGGACACAGGCTTCCTAACTCATAGAAAAGAGTTTTAAAGGTAGTGGTACCTTCAAAGTTCTAGTCAATTCAAAAGGGAACTAAAAACCCTCTTTCCAATGAGTCAGGGAACCTGTGCCCAGCAGTGGGACATTAATAAGCTGCTATTTGCCTTTTTAGACTTACCAACTAATAGTTCTCATCTTGAAATAATTAAACCACTTTTTTACAATCTAAAAGACAATAATAAAAGCATTACTTATGTTACAAAAAAAAACGAGATTTATTATCAAACGACACCACCCAGCTCTTTGAAGTCGTGGGGAAGGAAAATAAAGTCCCATTAAGCTTTTAATTAAAACGTTGAAACTTTATAATGCCGAAATGTCTTTGAGCACAAAGAATTTTGTATCGGCGATGTTTATCTCTTTAAAAGAAAATTATTTAAGACACTTGTGTAGACAAATTATCACTTCTATTTATATAGACTACATATATTTAACTGAACGACAGAGTAAGAAGTAGTATGATAGGAGAACGTTGTGGTATCAAAGAAGATGTAGTGACTAAAATTGAGAAAGATATGCTTACATTGTTTGGGCACGTAGAGAGAATGAATGAAAGGAGACTGACAAAAAGGATTTATGAGTCAAGAGTGAATGCGAAAGTTGGAAGAGGAAGACCAAGGCGAACGTTCCAGGACCAAATCCAGGACATTTTAAATAAGGGCCAGGTCAAGAATACTTTAAACCGACGAACTTGTATGAAAGGCTTAATGAGAATTAAAGAAGCGAAGGAGATATGCAAGGGTCGTGGCAAGTGGAAGGACGTGGTCTCTGCCTACCTCTATGAGAATGAGGCGTGATGCAATGTATGTATGTATGTATATTTTATACGTCAATGAATATTTGATTTAAGAGCCTTGAATCTATTCAATAAGTAGCTGTTCCCAATGATGTCACTCGTGTATTTCCCTGTATTTTGTTTCTAGAATAAAGGTAGCTTACGTAACTTAATGACAGCTGGCTGCCAGTGAAAGTCTCGTCAAAATAAGTCCAAAGAGTACCGGAACTAATAGACAGGATTTAAAATCCCGTATATGCTTTTAAACTGCCTCATTGGTCTAGTGGTTAGCATGTTCGTCTACAGACACGAGGTCCTGGGTTCGAGACCCAGGTCTGGCCAATTCAAAATCGATATTGAGTTTTCTATTAAGATTTTCTTAATATTTGCCCAAAGTTGGAAAGTTGGCGTTGTGCTCCACCCCCGTGCCTCGTAGAGCACGTTAAGCTGTCGGTCCTGCGCCTGATCTCTCTGCGAGTGTTGGATTACCATCACATCGGACTATGAGAGTGAAGGAATAGAGAGTGCTCTTATGTACTATACCTGCCAATCCGCAGTGGAGCAGCATGGTGGGTCTATGTTCTAAAAAAACTGTCTTCTATGAGTGCAATGGGCTAATATAACTTAACTTTTTTTTATATGCAAGTTGAGCTTACAAAAGGTACAAAAGGTTTAAACTTTTTCAGCGTCACGAAGATGTGTAGCAATTTTTATGCTAATTCGTTCGAAGTTAGTTTTAATGTTTACAAATGACATTTGGCAATTTGATTTGCCTCTCATCATTTAATAATTTTATTTACTAGTTTGTCATATAATATAAAATAAAAATATATTACATCATAATACATCATTTGAGATTTCAACAAATTTATTGTATTAATTTTCGACACTTTCAATGTTTTAATGACAATTTAATTCCTAAGAAAAAGGGAGACACCTTTTCCCCCCCAAAGTCTCGGAAACCTAAAGTTTTAGATTTGTATAAATATAAACAAGACTTAAAAATTAGTACTTTGTCAGTTTTCTGTCTGTAAACAGCTCTTGGTGAAATGGAACAGTTTCGGAAATGAGTTGACTGTTCTGAGCTTTAATGGGATTATTATTAAATGTAACACGATCAGATATAGTGCAAAAGCTATTAGTGGAAGCCGTAGAGGGCCTTGTGATCTCCTCTTAATCCCATGGACACGGATAACAACGCTAACAATGTGATAAAACCGCACGGCGTACGTCGCACTCCCTCGCAATAACTATAAACTATCAACCGCAAACGTCTGCCATCTTGTAGTCGAGTCGATGAAGTATCCCCCTTTCGCTCACACCCCTGGGGAGTTGTAACTTGTCTCTTTCCCACCCTAACTTGTGCAGACGAGCGTCAAAGACTCGGCTGAACAGATATCCCTGAGCGACTCTTTCACGTTCTTGCCAATTTAATATTCTCGCTTTTAAATTTCAATATAAGAAACTCGTGTAAAGTAATGCACTTCAAAATCTAGTAAGCTATTTAATATTAGTGTGATAAGAGAACGTTGTGGTATAAAACGTAGTGACTAAAATCGAAAGGTATACTTAGATGGTTTGGGCATGTAGAGAGAATGAATGAAAGGAGACTGACTAAAAGGATTTATGAGTTAAGAGTGAATGCGAAAATTGGAAGGCAAGAATGTTTCTGGATTAAATCCAGGACATTTTAAATAAGAGCCAGGTCAAGACTCTAAATCGACGAACTTGTATGAAGGGTTTAATGAGAATGAGGCGTGAAGCATCACGCCTCATTCATACATACATAGCAAACATAGCAAACATAGCAATGTATGTATATAATATTAAGAAATTGTATACGTCACTTATTCTCTTCACAAATATAATAAAAGTACAGAATAACCTTTTTATTAAGTCGTTTAAAAAACGGGCTCGTTGGCATAATGGTGCGAGTACTCGTTTTATTTATACTCGAATTATATTAACGTACCTTCCAGAAAACTAATTTTTTAAATCTATTACATTCACTCTCTCGTATAAATACCACAAAAAAAATCCCTAAACAATAGACTATGTAGTTTATACAACCGATTTTTGTGCAACTAATCATAGCATTGCCATATTCTTTGACAATCTACCTTCAAATCCAGAATTTGTAAAATATTGCCAATAATTTGAGCATACTTTGCAGTGAATGGTAAATTTACATAAACGTATTTTAAGGCCTAGCGGTGAGACCTTTGTATTCTCGTCCAAATCGTCTCGTCTCTGGTTCAAATCCTGTTCAAACACCACTAAGTTTCTCTTTATAAAAATAAATTTATGTGCTGGATTATTCTTTCTAATCCATCATTGTGATGATAAAGGAAAACAATCTACATACTCTGAGAGTATTTCTTGAGTTGGGTGATAACATTGATAGCTCTGAAATGTTGGGAGTTATTTAATAATATAGTGGCAATGCTTAAAAATACCAATATTCACGGTGTAATATCAAGAAATGTTATGCAATGCGAGGTAATTTGAACAAGCGGAATAACTGTATGAGATAGTCTTCCGAGCTCTGTCTCGTGAAGTAATTGTTTTAAGAGAAGTAATGCTAAATTGTATAAATTTAAATAGTGGTGAGAATAAAAGTTGTTTGTTTTTATAATACAGTGGAGCAGCGTTGTGGGTCTATACTCTTGAACATTCTCTTCTATGAGGCAGGAGGTTTGTGTCCAGAAGTTCTCAAAGCTAGAGGAGGCGGGTTACAAGGCAGCACCTGTTCGAGTAATGCGAAAGTTGAACCCCTGGTGCCTCATTCAAGGGTTCCGCTGGGTTTTAGTGGGTTTTACGAGGCCTTCTTGCTCGCTGAATCCCACACTTCTGACCCACGGCTTGGAGTATGTGCATAAAAGCATTTCCCAGTGGAAAAAAAAGGCCTGTGTCCAGAAGTGGGATGTAAAGACGCTGTTACTTACCGTTTTTACCTTACATGGACTAGTGGCTAACTTAAAAAAAAATTGAATTCTAGCTCGATGTTATGTAGAAAGCAAGAAGAGGTAAATTACCTCTTACCTTGTGGACGTATTAATCTTATACTGTAGCTTTACTATCAGGTGATGTCATATTTTAAATATATATACTCTTTTAATGTAAATATCTCGGGTAACTTTGTTATCGAAATCGGCTTAATCGATTTTTATGTATATTTGGTAGGTTTGAGAGTAGGTTGTAAAGTATTGTAAACCCCCCCCCCCCCCCCCCCCCCCCCCNCGTCTGCGTCACTTCAGTTTTATGAATACCTCTTCAACTTTATATTCTCCTGGTACGAGACTTTAAATTATACGAATTAATCCACTCGGATACGTTCAAGTCCTTCGGGATTGGTTGTTTGTATTTTTAAGAAGGAAATTATTTTAATGCTTTGGTTATTCCGTTANTAATAATGTAAATGAAGCTGCTATTTTAAAATTGAAATATGCTATTTTACCTTCTCGTCTGCGTCACTTCAGTTTTATGAATACCTCTTCAACTTTATATTCTCCTGGTACGAGACTTTAAATTATACGAATTAATCCGCTCGGATACTTTCTAGTCCTTCGGGATTTGCAATGGCTTGTATTTTTAAGAAGGAAATTATTTTAATGCTCTGGTTATTCCGTTATTTCCTTTTAACGAATTGGTTTACTTCAAAGTATGAAAGTGTATTATTTTCATTTAGCTTATTGTCTTACCTAATGGGAAATGATGATTACATGAGATGGAATCGCGTTATTAACCTGGCAAGTTTACTTTAGGAATTTCAGATAGCAAAAAGTATCGATATATGTTATGTCGATATATTTGTTAAGTATCGATATCGATATAAATATTTTTATGAAAAAATATCGATATATCGGGATACAATACGGACAGGCAGTTAAAGTTGAAATTGACTGAATAAGGTGCCAACTTAAAATCGAAATTATAAAACACCAAATCCAGTGGAACAAAACTAACAAATACATTAAATATAATTTGTAAGAATGAAGGGAGTGTAAAAAGTATTCCTAATAATAATAATAATAATAAACAAAAATTGATTTTCTGTTAGGAAAAAAGTATCGATTCTCATACTTTTTTATACTTGGAATTTTATGTCGATACTTCGATATATCATCCTATTAAAAATCGCTCCAAAATATTGATACATTGAAAAAGTAAAATCGATATATCGAAGTATCGATATTTTTTCAACAAGCCTAATTTACCCTTTGAAATCTCTTACAGCATACTAGGAACGCAAACTTTCCGTTTCCAGACCCAGATAAATTATAATTTAGAATTAATTATTTAAATATACCGTATCGGGAATCGAACTCAGGGCTCCTAGTAAAGCGAGTATTGATAAAACTGCGCCTATGAGGCCGTATATCTCATATTTTTTATTTTCTATATTATTTTGTATTTACTATGACTATAGCATTTAAGGCATGTGTTATCTGTGGTATAAATAAAAGTGCTTACTTACTCTATGGTCTCTATGACTCTCCATACTCTACTTTAATATATAGCGGTGATAATTGTTTTTTTTTTATTGAAATTATACTTCTTTTGGCGCGTTAGAGAAAAATTATACAAATATCACAAAAAACCGACACCATGAAGTTAGCTTTAGTCATTTTAGGCATATATAGGCCTTTTAGTTTTTTGTATAGTACACACACCGTTTTTATGATAGTTTATCGCTTGACTATCATGACACCTGATGGTAAATGATGATACATTCGAAGATGCAAACTAATATAATAAGTAATCTGGTAAGTTTCCTTCTTATGCTGCATCACATGGGAAAATCAAGTGTTACCTTTTTGCTGGTAGGTACGAAGCCTCCCACCAGTCCAGACTCAAACTAATTAAAGGCTATCGAAGCCGTTAATATTGCCTTACGTTCTCATATTTTATAATATACTAAATTGCATACAAATATGTAACACCTGCGAAAATATTAAATAACAATAGTTGCGTTTAAACGTTTTAGGTTTGCTTTTGTAATAAAGTCAAAGTCAAAATATCTTTATTCAAGTAAGCCTGTTACAGCACTTTTGAATCGTCAAATATTGTTTTTTCTATATATTAATTAAATGAATGTCTGATGATAACATTAAAGAACGACTTACAATTTAAAGTTACGAGGGTTCCTTCGCGCCCTGATCTGAGAAGAGCCCACAACAAACTCAGTCGGATGTACGTTTTTTTTGTTATCATCATTACATTATATATTTTAAATTTACTCTATATCTTTATTCATATAGAGCAATTCATTCACTCCCACGCCTTTTTGTCTTCTAAGTATTCTTTCAAATTATAAAATGATTTCTCAATTAGTTTTTTTTTTAATAAAAGATTTAAATTTATTAAACGACATCTATATATATTAAATTGCATACAGATATGTAACACCTGCGGAAATAGTAAATAACAATAGTTGCGTTTAAACGTTTCAAGTTTGCTTTTGTAATAAAAGCAGAGGAGTTCGCATAAATCAATAACGTAACGAACAAGGACAACCGTTGGTTTCATTGTTATACCGGCTGTAAACAACGACCCCGTCTCTCAAATAGTGCGGTGATAATGTACTGTAAATACTCTGTGCGGTTTAATGTAGCAAATGTTTTAACGACTCAACCTCTAAATTATTAGTATTGCGATCACAAAGCACTTTCTCAATGGCGCGGTGTATCATGAATTATTAATGCGAACGGGTGAGAAGCCAAGGACCGACTGCTCATAAAATTGTAGCAAATTATTCTTTGTTCCTGGCATATTTTAAATAAACGAATGTTATTTTCCTTGCCCTTATCCCACTAGGTGGGGTCGGCACAGCATGTTTCCTTTCGCCACTTCACTCTATCCGCTGTCATTTCTACTTTCACACCCTTTACACACATATCCTCTTTCACACAATTCATCCACACTTTTTTTGGTCGCCCTCTCCCGGCCCTGCCGCTTACAATCATATTTAGGACCCTCTTGCATACATGGCTATTCTCCCTTCTCATTACATGTCCATACCAGGCTAACCTTCCACTCCTTAACTTCTCGGTCACTGGTGCTACTTTCACACTTCCTCTAATATACTCATTCTTAATCTTATCTAATTTTGTCACTCCACACATTCATCTCAACATTCGTATCTCCGCTGAATGCAAGTTCCTTTCAATCTCCCCTTTGGTGGCCCAGCACTCTGATCCATACAGGATGACGGGTCTTACGATCGTCTTATAAATTTTCCCCTTAAGGGGCATTCTGGCAAGCATATAATCTATGAAATATACCTGCTTCTGTATTAAAAAGCACTGTTTATAAATACAATATCGAAGATCGTGGTTATGCCATTGTTAAAGTATTGCTAATTTGTTTGTTTATTATTAACAAGTTAGACTGTACAGTCCTACTTGTCAAGAGGTAATTTATCTATTATTGCTTTTATACAGCATCGTAACGGAGCAGAAACTTTTTCCATGGCGTCACGTTTTTATTAGTGGTTTGGTAACCACGACCAAATCTCCCTCCAGACCAGATTAAGTTAGAAAATGCAGTTTTCTACATTTGTTCGAACCTAGGACCTCATAACATGCCCATAGCTTACTAAATCGATAAATGAGCTATCTAATACTGAAAGACTTTGTCATTTCTAACAAGATAGGTTCATAGAAAACCAGCGTTGGCCTAAAGTCCAACATTAGTAGCTGAGCGGTGCTCCAGGGGCGGTGTCATTTTTATTATCTAGTATATTTGTCTATTGTATTGTGTATCGTTGTATGTAGTTAAGTGTGACTGAATCGAATAAAAAATTTATTATTTATTTATTTAGCTTAAGGATTTGAGCAGAAAACTTTTTGACTTTATAATATCATTCTAGATTAAACAAATTGAATTGTATATAAAATATAATTATATAAAATAACGATTGTTAGTTATAAAATAAAAGTAGCCAAAGCTATTCGTTATAGTAGGTATCAGATATAAGAGTTGCCTGGCAGAGATTGCTTAAAGTAAGAAGGCATTTGCACATAGGTTAATTTTTTTATTATATAAGTTTAAGCATAAATTTTTAAATTTCTATATCCAAAAAAAGTAAATGTACCTATCTTTCTACGAGTTAACTTCGGTTGAGCCGTTTCACATATTAACCGGAACAAACTGTACTCTATACTTCTAACAAAAAGATTTTTGTTTTATTTAGTAACCGTTTCGTATTAAAAGTGTAATATTTCGGTTTATAACTTTACTAGCAATCGCCCCCGTAATTTTATCTATGTAGATACCGATCTCGTGGCATTGGAAAGTTTACTATGCCGCACTATCGATATATTTTCGTTAATATAAAAGTTTATTTCACTTAGTTTTTAATTACTTAACGTACTTAAGGTAATTAAATTTTAAAATGTAAAAAAGAATTTTTAACGCTGGCAAATCCTCGTGGTACCTAGAATACTCGGGAGGATGTTCTAGGTTATGCCGGACTCATACCGGTTAAAACTCAGCGGTGCTCCCACATCACTCGGAGACGGGGTCACGAGAACGCGATTGACAGACATTCGCAACCCCGCCAGCGATGTGCTCGTTTCGGCCCAACTCTGTCAATGACCAAAAACTTACTCCAACGACCTCGCGGGATCTCTCTTTGTTGGACAACGGACCCCGCATCCGTTACCTAAAGGAGGGAGACAACGATCGCGGACCTCTCGCATCCTTCTCGGCTTTGTCCTGCGAATGGTCGAAGTGGTCACGTCCTCCTCCCTCAACTATTCGCCATCTCCTTCCGCGCCATGACATCATTTTAATGACGGTGGGGAGCGAGAGATCCACACCGATAACCGCCACGAGCGCGGCACGCTGAGCAACCCAGGCTGGGTACGCCTCAAGCGTGTGTGGGGCCGTGTCAGCCACATTCGTGGCACACAGTTGTTGGGCATATGGTATCGCGGACTTTTTTTTTATAGATTTTGATATGGTAGAATATTTTTTTTGTTCAATCATCAATAGTTAAAGGTTTGGTTGTTTGGTTTAAAAAGAAGCGATGAAAGGTTTTTGTGAGTAATTTTTTTACACCTTGCGTTACATGATGCATTTTTATTAGGGATCCCTACTTTTTTTTTTGAGAACGTATAACCTATGTCGCTTATAGAAAATGCAGCTTTCTAATGGTGATAAACATACATTCATACATACTCACATTAATACAAAAACACAAATGTTTCCTCTTTATAATATTAGTTTAGTTTTCATACATTCTCTAATTGAAAAGTGAATGTAATTACAAGTAACATTGTGACTTGTATGTATTAATATTTTATACGAGGGTTGGTCTCGGTTGGTGGGTTCTCAAACTGTTAATCAATTACACACGCCGTTGGTCCGCGCGCTTTTTCCACCGCGTAATGGATACCGCAACACTGGTATAATGACTGCTTTTTACTAGTGATGTCATTAAAATTTATAAGCGTGTTTACGTTGTTAATAAGCGGTTGGACTTAGTTGCTGTTATTATTAAACGGTTTTTTAAATTATTACTGTCAGTTTAGCGCTTGACTATGATCTTACCAGATAGTAAGTGATGATATAGTTCAAGATGGAAACGCGTTAATCTGGTAAGAGGAGATATACCTCTTCTTTTTCTTTATATTGTATATTTTTTTATTTCATATCTTTTGTATATATATTTCCAGTACGTATCTATAGATATATTGATATTTATGTTTATAATGTTTATTTTATATGTAATATCCTATGTAATTATAAACAAAAATTTATTTTTATGTATTATATTTAAGTTTCTGGCGCTGTTCTGCCTTATTATTTATTTTAGTCTGCTTCTTTCTAAGGTTGTCTGGAAGAGATTGCTTGTACCAATAGCACCGCCTTTGCGCGCTATAATTATAGTAATAATTAAGTTAGTTATTGTCTTTTTATTTTTATCTTGTGTGCTATAAAATGTTTTCTCTCTCTCTCTCTCTCTCAAATGGTTTCTACACAGCATCGTACGGGAACGCAAATCTCTTTGTTTGATGATACGTCTTTGCTGGTAGGATGGTAACTAGCCACGACCGATGCCTCCCACCAGTCCAGGCTCAAACAAATTAGAAAATACGATTTTCTAAATTCGCCCTACCTGGGAATACCCGGAGCCTCTGGTAGCAAAGCGAGGACTCGCACCACTGCGCTAGCGAGGCCGTCAAAACGTCACACCTTAACTAGAAGAAGCAATACCTACCTAAGTACGTTTTTGCATAGAAATTTTAATAAAAAGTCTACAACATTTCCACTGAACAAATATAAACTGAAAAGATGTTTATTAAAACTATAACTTTTAAAAAAGGCAGAAAACTTTGAAAACGAATCTGAAATACTATTTATAAAGAGTATTGTTTATGAGATCGCACATCCAAATACACACACGTACTAATACACTCACACACACTTACACGACACGCATTCATACCTTATTTTTTTTTCTATTTTATATTTGTGTAAAACGTAAAATTGAAATGTTATTTCCGAGTACTCTTTTCTTTATGTGTCAAGATTTGACAGAAAAAGTGCATTAATTGTATCTAATAAATAAATATTTTAACTTCAAACGAGAGTAGGGTTGTGTAGAACAAACAATACAGTAGCATATCTCGACGGCCCCTACGTAAAAACGGTCAACTTGCCTTTTTAAGTTTTTTATAATATCGACGATTATATCAACCTGTTTATCAACCCATCGTTTTTTATAATAACAGCACTAGTATAAAAGGTATAGAACAGTAATAATTAAAACATCTTTGCAATTGCACACTCACGCAAAATTACAATGTTAAACTAGACTCTTTAGATTTTTATGACTCAGCACAAAAAAGAGACGCTTATTTTAGAAAATAAGTATTAATTTATTATTATATAAGCTCACTTATATATTGTATATGACTTTTTACCGGTATTTATAAAGATCTGGAATGGAATTGATATAATTAAAATATTGTTATTGTACTGTTCAACTACATACTCGTATTACATAGAAATAAGTTTTAAATAACTAAGTTCTCAAATATGCTGATATGAAAGACGTTCATAAAATTCGGTTTTATTAAACAGGATCTTATTGATGTTTATATAAATTCCATTGCAGAGTCTGCCATTTTACCTTCTAAAAATGTACAAAAGAAAGAAAATAGCTTTATTCGGAGCATAGTGTGAGGTACAATTATATAAATGTATGTACATATATGAAAAGTATAAATAGATGAATTAATTGCACAACATTTAATCCACACAATCCACTATTGGTTTAAATGGTGTGTAACCCCCACCCAGCCCCGAAAAAGCTTAGCAGCTCGTTATTGCTATCAATCATCACTCCGGCACACGGTACCAGTCTTTGCTAGCCTTTTAGCTATGAATACATTAATAACTATAAAATAAATGCCTTCACTAATTATAATGGAGAAATAAAGTACAAGGTTAAACTAAAGCTAAAATAACTTACACTAGTAAGTACTACTCTACTATTCCTTTGCTCTCATAGTCTGACGTGACGGCAATCCGACACGACCGGATAGAGATCAGGCGCTGAACCGACGGCTTAACGTGCTCTCCGAGGCACTGGGGTGAATCACACCGCCAAGTTTCGGGCAAATATTGAGAAAATCTTAATAGAAAACTCAACATCGATTTTGAATTAGCCTACCCATTAGACTCGTACCCAGGACCTGATGTCTGCAGTCAAACATGCTAACCACTAGACCGATGAGGCAGTCGGCATTAGGATAGGGTTTCAATGTAATTGCACTGTCAGGGATCAAACCAGGGCCTACCAGCTAATCGAAAATTATCTACAAAAGACACCTGCTTTATTAAAATAAGCAGATTTCGTTTATAGAGCGTTATTTTAACTGCTTATTGCTTATATACATGTGGTGTTTTCGAGTCGGTCGAGTTCACGCACGGATGCTTCGCCAAGTACGGGGCTAAGCTACGCTCTGCTCGTGTGCACTCAGCTGTCTTTTTTTTCGTATATGTGTGGCATGGTTTATGCTTCCCTGGTGTAAACCGCATGGTAGTCGCCATTTTTAGAGAAATCTGCTTGCGGAGTGTGTTTTTTGCCTTTGTTTGTGTTCTTTTTCATTAGTTTTTTTTTTTATTAAAAACGGGTTTTCCGTTCAACTGATGATAAACTTAATTTTTTTTCGCTGGTAGATGCTTATGCACACCGGATGAGCATAAACTTGAATTAACTCGCTGGTTGTACCAGGATACCCAGTAAAACCCAGCGGAACCCTCTTCATCCAGGTGTTAAGGTCCAGATGTCCGCTGACGCATTCAGCTCTGACGCATCCGACTTAAAAAGATAATTTTTTGTATAAATTTCTTTAATAATAATAATAATGTTATTAAAACTGGTTTAAACTGGTTTATCGTGAACAATTTACATCAATATATTAATGATATTATATTTTAAGAGAATAGGCATATATTCTCTTAAATTAAATTTTAAAAAAGCTTACATTTAATTGTAATGACAAATTGTTATTATTACAGAATGTATATTTTTAAAGATATTAAAAAGATTGCTATTTTATAGAAGAATTTAGTTTCTGAACAGGTGGTAAATGTATTAGAAACAGACGGACTAATGAGTGAGAGATGTCCTATAATGAGAAATATACTTTTTTTATTGATTTTGTCGCTGGGAAATGCTTTATACACACCGGAAGCATAAACCTACATCAGGGGCTGTGGGACTGGCTGGTTATAGCAGGATACCCATGAAAAAGTTGGGTAGTTGGCGGTGTAATCCACCCCCGTGCCTCGGAGAGCACGTTAAGTCGTCGGTCCTGCGCCTGATCTCTCTCCGGTCGTGTCAGATTTCCGTCACACTGGACTATGAGAGTGAAGGAATAGAGAGTGCACTTGTGTACTATGCCTGCCAATCCGCAGTGGAGCAGCGTGGTGGGTCTATGCTCTAAAAACCCTCTCTCGCATGAGGGAGGAGGCCTGTGCCCAGTAGCGGGACGTTAATGGGCTGCTACTTACTTTTTTTTACTTTTACCCTTGAAAACCCAGCTGAACCCTCTTCATCCATGTGGTGGGGTCCAGATGTCCGCTGAGGCTTAAAATGTAAAAATAATTCACCAGTTTATATTCTGTAACAAATATGAAGGTAATTTGTTCATTAATTAAAGATTGGATCGGGCATCGACTTGTCTCTAAATGTCTATAAATGGCGGGATTCACCATCGAAGGTTTCATTAGCATAAACACTCAGAATTCTAACTCGTTCTCCTAAATAAAGACAGCAAGTCATTTGAATATTTAAATCTAGTCTAATTTTCAAGTAGGGCTGTCTATTAAGACTAAACATTAAGATAAATTTGTTTTTTAAACCAAAAAAAATAATCAATGAAAGTCGTACTCTCATATCATTTGAATGTAAGACTGATGATGATATTAAAAAATGATTTAAAATCAGAGAACCATAGCAAACTCAGTGGAATAAGTGGGATATCTTTTTCGTTTGTTGTTGTCCCAGTAATCCTTCATATTATAGACATAAAAACTATTGCTATAACTATATGCTAAAGAAATTTATAGCTTCACTTGTAATATTAGATTTATTTATATAAGAAAATACATTATATAATTATACAATTTGCCATATAAATATAGAAATATCACTCTATATAGAAAAAACAAAAGTCAAAGATAAATTGAATGATTAATATATAAGAGTATAAAGAGGAAACATTTGTGTTTTTCTATGTAAGTATGTATGTTTGTAACGTTTTCACACAAAAAATACTGGAGCGATTTCAAAATTTTTATTGTCATTAGAAATCTACTTTTCGCTGAGTGACATAGGCCATATTATTTTCTAAAAATAAAAAGGGATCCCAAGAAAAATGTATTATTGAACAAAAAAAAATGTTCTGCAATATTATAGAACGTATTAATATCTATAAAAAGTCCGCGATACCATATGTCCAACTACTGTAGTTATGCCACTATAACTACTTTTTTGCATAATAAAAGTGGCGACAATAATCAAACGATATTATTCACACCTCTGTATTAATCCTTATGATATTAAATGATTATTAAAGATAGTTACAACCCCATATAAAATACTTTTTAAATTATTAAAATAGGATATTCCATTCAAAATATATTATGAATTTTAAGATGGTAATCTAAGAAAATAAGTCCGATTGAATAGACTTTCCATTGCCACGAGATCGGTATCTACGCGGGTGAAACCGTAGGCCATTATTAGTGATTAATAAAGTCAAATCCCCAACGCGTTTACTTGCTAAAAAACCAACGTTTGTCAGCCGCATTTGCTGAATGTACATAGAGCCTATTGGCGCCGTTGTCATTCCGTGCTTCGAATAGTTCCTGGGGTATCAACAAATAGCGAACATTTTATTTTACCTTAGAATTTAAAAATAAAAGAATATAAGCGATATAATAATAAAGGCGATATAGAAGATGGACATATATTAATATTGCTGTATACTGATAATATATCAAATATAACTGAGTTTCCTGGTCAGATATATTAATTCATTGCTAATTACAGTTAATTATGATGTAGCAAAAAATACCTACAGTAAGAATTACAAGTAATTTGCACGCTAACATATGTAAAAGTCATTTAATGAGTTAAAGACAAGGATTATTTTTATGATATTTACGCGTGCCACACGTTATGAGCAGTCAATGTAATTGGAAACAATTAAAACAGCTTCGATGGATTTAGTATCTTTTATATAGAAAAAAACATAGTAGAAACCTGTTAACTAAGCATTAGAGTTATATTTTCAATAAATATAACTCAGACGTTATTATAGTTCCAATAACTGATATATTATCAAGTTATTCGTTATTTAGAAGTTATTTTTCTCATAGATTACATATTGAATCAGTTGTTCACTCATCGTTTTTATTCAATATGTACTTGAAAACCATAAGGAAAGGAAGTATTTGATATTTGTACGTGTATTTCATTATTATAACAGGATTTTATTTTGTAATTTAGTCAATCAAAAATCAAAATATTCTGTAATCAAGTAGGCTCAAAAAGTTGAATCCGCCTAGAAGAAACCGGCAAGAAACTCGGCTGTTACTCTTTTGAAGACAGTTTTGTAGTTTACAATGTATAATATTCTGCTTCTGTGTGCAAATGGAATCAATGCGAAACATTATTATCGCTTAAATAATCTTCAATTTAGTGCCTTTTGTAAAAATATGTTTTTGACTTACCCAAATAAGTAACAAGACAAAATTCGTTATAACCTTATCATTTATCCCGCTACTCAATTATCTAGATATCAATTAATAATAATATACATAATAATAACAAATATTTTCAATTGGTTTCTATAATATGTAATACTATCACACTGTTACTTTACTACATTTTTAAATATTGACAATAAGTTAATAACTCTATTTTGGATTCATTATTTTCGTTAGTTGATATTTTATTAATAAAGTAGCGAGTAACAGATATGAGAGTTATTTATACCATGCTTACTGTTATTATGTCACTGTTAATTCCTCATTTATTAACTGTTTTTTTTTTACTGTATTGTAATCACACTTAATGGTAAGTGACGATACAAACTAAGCTATAACTAACAACTAAGATATAAACTAATGGTAAACTCCTTTGTACGTCTTTGCTGGTGGGTTTAGATCATCTTTAATATATTGTAAATAAATTATAGTTTAAATCCTTTCTTAATATAATTTATTTTATTTTCAGGTAAGTCGATCCCTAGTAACTGTTATAAAGACTGTTGGAGGTCTGGATATCGCTGGTAAGTGCTATTGTTACAAAATATATCCGATAGAGTTCAGTGGAGATTCTTCACAAGACTTGTTTTTTAATACCATCAGTTATTGTGACTAAATATTTGAATAGTGTTATTAGTAGGTAAGGTAAGTAAGAGGGTTTTAATACATAGACTCACGACGGTACTCCACTGCTGGTATTCTACTCCTGGGATATGCAGACTTCCTCATGAAGTTTTCCTTTACCGAAAAGCTCAGTGATAATTTTTAAGAACAATCAAGCACGTTATCTTCTTTTTATAACGCGAAATTTAATGGTGCCTGCCCAGAAATCGAAATCCATGACTTCTTTGAATTGGAATCCATTACCTCGAGACCATTTTGACTCACCTTGGTCTACGTATATAGGTTATGAAGCTAAAGAGGTTATAAGTTTGCTTAAACACAGTAATCTCAGGAACTACTGGCTCAAATTGAAAAATTGTTTCAATATTGGATAGCCCATTTATCAAGGAGGGCTATAGGTTATATACCAACACGTAGGTCCTGTTAAAAGCGGAGAATTATTAAAAAATGTTGCCAAAATGGAAAAAAAAATATTTCTTTTGATGGCTTTCATTGCGTGTGCTGCTGTCACGGTTAAAGTTACGCAAATATCATGTATAACGGAATTGTTCCTCTTTAAAAGTTCTATTAAAAAGTCAATCATTACCATATGTCTATCTTTTAAGATTGACTTACAATCACCATTTTTATAATACATTCCTCCCTTACGTGATAGAGATGAATTTGCGAGATTCAGTTAATAAAACATAGGAATACGAATGAAAAAACCTAAAAGTATAATTTATATTACTCTCACATTCATATAAATTTATTAATTTAATATGTTCATGCTCGATGAATATTTTAATGGTGTTATTTGTTATGAAATATGTCGAGGTTGAAAATATAATCGTGTAAAACGAAGCTCGTCGGCGAGGCGTAATTATTTGCAAAATTAATTTAAACCGAGTGGTTTTAATAACATTTCATATTAAAGGCAGAGATAAAAATTATTAATTTTGTATTTTTCACCGACGGGAAATGTTTTTCATTTGCATTTATTTGAAAGTTCCAGAGGGCGAACATTATCCATTTTATCATTATAATGGTTATAGAATCGGTTTTAAAAGTTAGATATATATCATTACGAACTTTTTTTTCAAGGAGGAACAAATCCGTCTTACATGATTGCACCGTAACTTTAACTGTTTACCCAGCACACGCAACGGAAGCTCTCAAAAGGAATAAATTTTCCACGTTTTTCCTTAATGCTTTTTTTCTATTGGTCATGTTTTACAGCCTATAAGCTTTTCTGTATTAATCGGCTATCCAATACTGAAATAATTATATTATGAACCAGTAGTTTCTGAGATTAGAGTTTCAAATAAATAAATAGACAAATAAGTTCGCAGCGTTATAATCTATATGAGGCCACGGCAAATGGGGGCCCGCGGTAGAATTTTGTCTGGTCTGTGAACTATTAGTTTTTCTAGAAGATTTTTGAAGGAAATTTGTTTTTATTTTAATCATAGAAGCAACTTTTTCGGAAGTAGTTCTTAATTTAATCTTTAATATTCCCAACATCTACAATTTTTATGTTCAAGTTAATTTAGTTAATAATAATAAATAAAAGACCTTTTATTTTCTTCTTCCACACTTCTCTGCACATTCAAACACAAACTATGTTTTTAACCACTGTGTATGTTATATGTATCATACACAGTAATTATTACAGAAAAGTGTATGCCGAAAATAAGAACACCGCCCAGCTGTTGTTGGGTATCAACCCAATTTATTAATCAATTATCAACCCAATAATATATTTATTTAATATTATTATAATTTTAAATTACCCCCGGAGTAATCTAACATATATAATCTAACGTAACTGTTTGGCCCGAGGTCAAATTTTCATCTCCAATGTGGCCTCGACTATCAAAATATTTGCCCACCCCTGATCTAAATATATATAAGAGATATCCTCATCTATTGACTCATCACGATATCTCTGGAACCATAAGGCTTAAAGACTCGAAATTTGGTAGGAATATTCCTTGTGCTGAGTATAGGTCCGCTAAGGACGGATTTTACGAAATTCCACTCGCAAGGGAGGTTGCAGGGGTGTTAACTATTGACTCATAACGATTAGCTGGAACCATAAGGCGTAGAGACTCGAAATTTGGTAGGAATATTCCTTTTGCCGAGTAAAGGTCCGCTAAGAACGGATTTTACGAAATTCCACTCGCAAGGGAGGTTGCGGGGGTGTTAACTATTGACTCATCACGATATGTCTGGAACCACAAGGCGTAGAGACTCGAAATTTGGTAGGAATATTCCTTCTGCCGCATATTCCATTTATTATTTTCTTATTGATAATAATAAACACTACACAAAAAACATTCCATGCAGTCGCGGGTTCAGCAAGTAACATATATATATATACATATATATTACAGAAATCAGTTGAGAATATTAAGATGGCCATTGTTATTTGATATATTAGTAGAGAACTCAGTAGCGGGATAAATAATATGTTAACTTTTTTGATTTTATTTGTTACTTGGTTGGGTACTAGATTATAGAATAAAATCCCATTATGGCGTTTTTTAATTTTGCCGATATTGCGACCCAGTTGCATGGATCGTGGTCACGTGTAGTATGAAAAATGGATGTGGGTACCGTGAAAAATAAAAGGACCAGACGTAGGGTAGACAGATTCTGCCCTTGACAGCTTGACACAACCGACCACAGCAGTAACGTCGCGACCACGATCCATGCAACTGGGTCGAAATATCGGCAAAATTATAAAACGCCATCGTGGTATGTACCCGTTCAAATAGTCAATATGTTAATAAACCACGAAAATTGAAGTTTAAAACAAAATCCCATTAAATGTCATATTAGCCAAACATATGTTCCATATACTTACCTTCTTTGAGGTTATTAATAATTTTAAAGTACATATTTAATGACAACAATGTATTTCTAAACAAATAACTCTCTAGTAACAAATAACTTGATAATATATCAGTTATTAAACTTAAAATAACGCTAGAGTTGTAGTTATCGAAATAACGTTATAACTGTTATGTCAGATGTCAACCTCGATAATGTCAAGTCCGATTCGATTATAAATCGAATAACAATCTGTGCGCTGTCATATATTTAGGCTATTAGGGCACTAAAAGTCAAAACACTAGTGAAAAAGTCTTTTATTTCTATGAAATTTTGTCGCGACGGTGCACCGAACAATAAAATTGCTAGCGATCTCACGTCGAGTGCAAAGGATCGACTGGCGGACGCGGTAAGCGCGTGACGTAGGCAGGCGCGCGTGACGTAGCAGGCGCCCGCGCCGATGCACGAGGCCGGCGCGACATACTACGAGTTTCACCCGAGTATGCGCGCGAATTAAATGTATAGTGAGGAGTGTAAGTATATTAATTTGTGTGTGTGAAATTATGATTGTATGTATTTAAGAATGTATATATGTGTGTATGAATGTGTTAATTAAATTAAAATAAATAAANAGATGGCGGGATGCATTAGACGTGTAGCAAAAGAAGTTTTTGGACAGTCAAAAGGTAAAAGAAAAATTGATAAAGAGACATGGTGGTGGAATAAGGAAGTACAACAGGCACTAAAAGATAAGAAAAATGCATTTAAAGAGTGGCAAAAAGTAGATGAAAGTAATCAAACCGATAAGCATAGTAAAATTACAAAGTATAACGAAACCAAACTAAAAGCTAAAAGAGCTGTGGCTATTGCAAGAGCCAATGCTCAAGAATCCTTATATAAAACACTTGAAAGTCCAGAAGGTACGCAAAAGATATATAAAATTTCAAAAGCAAGAGAAAAAAGAGGAAAAGATATAAATTACGTTAATTGTATAAAAGATAGTAAGGGGAAAGTATTGTCAGATAACGAAGAAATTAAAAAAAGATGGGAAAGATATTTTGAAAACCTAATGAATGAAGAGAATAATTGGAGTGGAGTGTTGGAAGATGTTCCATTGAATATGGGAGTTGTTAGAGAGATAGGCATAGAAGAAGTACAAAAGGCTGTCCAAAGTATGAGAAACGGTAAATCGGTTGGACCAGATGAGATACCAATAGAAGTGTGGAAGTTTCTGGATGTGGATGGATGGACGTGGCTGTCTTTGTTCTTCAATAAGTTGTTACAAGAAGAGGCGATCCCTGACGAATGGTGTATCAGTTCGCTGGTGCCTATTTTCAAAAACAAGGGTGATGTACAGGACTGTAACAGTTATAGAGGAATAAAGCTCATGTCACACAGCATGAAAGTATGGGAGAAGATTGTTGCTAGACGAATGAGAGAAGAGACGAATGTGACAGAGAATCAGTTTGGATTCATGCCAGGACGTGGAACAACGGATGCCATATTCTCACTTCGCCAACTTTGCGAAAAGTACAAACGAGTACATAAGAACTTGCATATGGTATTCGTTGATCTGGAGAAGGCATATGATAGGGTACCCCGTGAAGTCTTGTGGTGGGCTTTGAAAGAGAAAAGAGTGCCTGGGAAATACCTGCGTCTTATCCGTGCTATGTACGGTAGAGCAACTACATACGTTCGCTCCGCAGCCGGCGAAACTAACAAATTCAATGTGGGCGTAGGTTTGCATCAGGGATCGGCTTTAAGCCCTTTTTTGTTCCTCCTGGTAATGGATGCACTGACATCAAACATACAAGAGGAAGCACCCTGGTGCATGCTGTTTGCCGATGACATTGTGCTTGTTGGAGAGGATGGAGCTGAGGTACAGAGAAGGCTAGAAATATGGCAGGAAAAACTGGAAAACGCAGGGTTGAAGATCAATAGGACCAAAACAGAACATCTGTTCTGTGATTTCGGGGATCCATCCAGTTTTTCTTCGATTGTCTTAGATGGTGTTTCCCTTCGAGTCTGCTCAGATTTCCGTTACCTCGGCTCTATCTTCCAAAACGACGGCGGCATTGACCGAGATGTTACTAGCAGGATAAATGCAGGTTGGATGAAGTGGAGGCAGGTCTCGGGAACAATTTGCGATGCCAGAATGCCCCTTAAATTAAAGGGAAAGATTTATAAGACGATCGTAAGACCTGTCATCCTGTATGGATCAGAGTGCTGGGCCACCAAAGGGGAGAATGAAAGGAAATTGCATGCAGCGGAGATGCGAATGTTGAGATGGATGTGTGGAGTGACAAAATTGGATAAGATTAAGAATGAGTATATTAGAGGAAGTGTGAAAGTAGCACCAGTGACCGAGAAGTTAAGGAGTGGAAGGTTAGCCTGGTATGGACATGTAATGAGAAGGGAAGATAGCCATGTATGTAAGAGGGTTCTAAATATGATGGTAAGCGGCAGGGCCGGGAGAGGGCGACCAAAAAAAGTGTGGATGAATTGTGTGAAAGAGGATATGTGTATTAAGGGTGTGAATGTAGAAATGACAGCGGATAGAGTGAAGTGGCGAAAGGAAACATGCTGTGCCGACCCCACCTAGTGGGATAAGGGCAAGAAAACAACATTGTATTTGGAACGATACAACACGTTTTTATGTAGTAAAACAACTCCTCTGTAGGTATGTTTGTATACAGATTAGGTACAACGTGGCGTGGAAACCTCGCGTATACTTGACCCGCTTACTGTCATACAGCTTTCTTAACGTTTTCCAATATTTACGCCGCATTTGCACCGCACCTTCACGGTTTCCGTTTTACAACCATCTTTGTCATAATAAATTTTAATATCACGCTATTTACGAGGTAAATAACAAAGGTGTATAAAGACAAGCGTATTCTAAAGTTTTGTAAACGCAGTATTTATAACAATGCCCACGGTAAGTCGGACTATAGATTTATTTTTGTTAAAATAGAAGTTTTTAATTACTTACTTTCATATTATTAGATACACACTAATATTCATAATCTAATCAATATGCAGATTTTACTTTACATTGAATGTATATCTAACTAATACCTTTTGAAATTCGTAACATCATTTACGTAGAATATCCGACTTTAGCAAATATAATGTAATATGTAATGTAATGTAAGATTATATTAAATAATTTGCTAATTTGCTATGACGATTTCATATAACGAATTCATATCTAAATGAATTTACGAAAATACCTTCGCGCTGTTCTATTCTGAGAAGAAACCATATATAACTCAGTCGGTAGCCCTTTTTTCCGTCAACATTACCATATATATTTGGTTTATTTTATTTACTGAGTTTGTTGTGGGCTCTGCTCAGAAAAGGGATTTGGATTGTAAATATTTGTAATTTACTAAACTATTAAAAAAAAAAAGGTAATAAATTTGGTAAAAACATAATAATACTCTAGAGGTATTGGAAAACTTCTTGATTTCAAAAAGGTAATGAAAGAAATTTTCAAATTGCTCCAGTAATTGTTAGCTTGATCAAAATAAAAGCAGTGTATCGGTAGGGATCATTGGTATCCTTGGAATATGAGCTAACTCACCAGTCGCAGGCCCAGTTATAAGGGTCGCTACAATTTTCTTTAGATTGTCATTTTTAAATTCGTTATATCTTTTGAATGGAATATCCGATTTTAATAATTTAAACAGTATTATACAGATACTGAAACCGGCTTCGATAAATACATAATCGGAGAAGGATTAATACAGAGGTATGAATATGGTTTGATTATTGCAGGCACCTTTATTAACTTTTAAAATGTAAAAAAGTAGTTATAGCGGCATAACTACATTAGTTGGACATATGATATAACATACTTTTTTGTAGATATTAATGCCTTCTATAATATTGCAGAACATTTTTTTGTTCTATCATCAATAGTTTCCCCTGAGCACGCGATGACAGATTTTATGGGACCAATTTTTTCACATCTTCATTGTATTCATGCATTTTACTAGGGATCCTTATTTTTTTTGAGAAAGTTATAAAGCCTATGTTGCTCAGTGACAATGCAGCTTTCTAATGGTGAAAAAATATTTAAAATCGGTCCAGTAGTTTTTGATCTTTTTACTTTCCTTATATAGTAGTTCTATTATACGTCTTTCAGCGCATTTTTATAAGATACCACCATCAGTTTTGGATATGTATTCAACATAATATTAAGAAATAGGTCAAAAGTATTGATTACAAAAGGCATATTGTAATGTTGAGGATTATTTAGGCGATAATAATGTTTGGACGAACTGCCTCATTGGTCTAGTGGTTAGCATGTTCGACTACAGACATGAGGTCCTGGGTTCGAGTCCCGGGTCGGGCCAATTCAAAAACCAATATTGAGTTTTCTATTAAGATTTTCTCAATATTTGCCCGAAGTTGGGAAGTTGGCGGTGTGATCCACCCCCGTGCCTCGGAGAGCACGTTAAGCCGTCGGTCCTGCGCCTGATCTCTCTCCGGTCGTGTCGGATTCCCGTCACATCGGACTATGAGAGTGAAGGAATAGAGAGTGCACTTGTGTACTATGCCTGCCAATCCGCAGTGGAGCAGCGTGGTGGGTCTATGCTCTAAAAACCCTCGCTTCTTGGAGTGAGGAGGCCTGTGCCCAGCAGTGGGACGTTAATGGGCTGCTACTTACTTACTTAATGTTTGGACTTGATTCCCGTTGCACACAGAAGCAAAATAATGGTCATTGTAACATACAAAAGATTTTCTGTACACCATTGTACCAGACCGAAGTCTCATCTGAATGACTGCCTCATTGGTCTAGTGGTTAGCATGTTCGACTACAGACATGAGGTCCTGGGTTCGAGTCCCAGGTCGGGCCAAAATTTAAAAATCAATATTGAGTTTTCTATTAAGATTTTCTCAATATTTGCCCGAAGTGCCAAACCGCAGTGGAGCAGCGTGGTGGGTCTATGCTCTAAAAACCCTCGCTCCCCGGAGTGAGGAGGCCCGTGACCAGCAGTCGGACGTTAATGGGCTGCTACTTACTTACTATTGTACCAGAACACAAATCTCTTGTTTGGTTATACACTTCTTTACTGGTAGAGCCTCCCATAAGTTTAGACTAAGACAAATAAGATATGGTTTACGACATTTGTCCTGCTGGGAATTGAAGTCCTCTGCTAACAAAGCGAATACTAACACCAATGCGCCAGCGAGTCCGTCTCAGTCAGTATTTGCAATGCAAATAAATTATCTAAGCTAGTATAATTTCCGCTTTATAAAACCTATCATTTCATTTATTACCATAACATGACATCTACATCTTACGCGACATTAAATTCTTCTAGACGAGTTTCCTTTCGTGATCGATATTATTAATTTGCGATATAAATCTCATGATAAATAACATTGCGTCTATATCTACTGGCGTTAACAAATGTTATGCAATTAGACGATGACACGTATAATAAGGACGGCAATAAATAAGGTATTGTAATAATTTAATAGCAATTTTAGTTTGTACAATAGAACTTTAGGTCACTTAGAGGTCACTAGAGGTCATGAATTTCAAGTAGGTTCAAAAAGCACTTTTGAATAGTCATTATACTGTCAGTTGGTCACAAATCTACCACCGGTTCGGAAAGTTGAATCCGCTGGAAAGAAACTCAGCGGTTAGTCTTTTAAAAATAGTTGTGTGTGTTATAATGTGTAATATATTGCTTCTGTGTCAAGTCTGCTCCGATTTCCGTTACCAAAACGACGCAGGATTAATGCAGGTTGGATGAAGTGGAGGCATGTCTCGGGAACAATTTGCGATGCCAGAATGCCTCTTAAACTAAAGGGGAAAATTTATAAGACGATCGTAAGACCTGTCATCCTGTATGTATCAGAGTGCTGGGCCACGAAAGGGGAGAATGAAAGGAAATTGCATGCAGCGGAGATGCGAATGTTGAGATGGATGTGGAGTGACAAAATTAGATAAGATTAGGAATGAGTATATTAGAGGAAGTGTGAAAGTAGCACCAGTGACCGAGAAGTTACGGAGTGGAAGGTTAGCCTGGTATGGACATGTAATGAGAATAGCCATGTATGCAAGAGGGTCCTAAATATGATGGTAAGCGGCAGGGCCGGGAGAGGGCGACCAAAAAAAGTGTGAATGAATTGTGTATAAAGGGTGTGAATGTAGAAATGACAGCGGATAGAGTGAAGTGGCGAAAGGAAACATGCTGTGCCGACCCCACCTAGTGGGATAATGGCAAGAAAAACAACAACATTGCTTCTGTATGGAATTGGAATCAAATCCAAACATTTCTATCGTTTAAATAATCTTCAATGTTATATGCCTTTTGTAAAAGGATGTTTGTTATTGACATATTTCTTAAAATTATGCGGAGGTTACTCTAAAATTGATTGGGGTATCTTCTTAAAAATGCGTATGTTCAACCCGACAAATGATTTCTGAACCTTATTCACTTCTAAAATATGGGATTATAAGTTTTATTACATCAGTGTTGCACGTATTTATGAGATACTATTTGCTAATCCACTCAACTTCGTTTTAACTTAATTAACAACAGAATGTATGCGTAACAATTTTTTGGTTTTGTAAAATAAATAAATAAATTGAGATTGAAGAAGAATTGTTACCTTCAACCTTGAGAGACTTACGTTGTCTGTATCTGCCTAAAAATAAGTTTCTAGCTTTCTAGCTCTAAAAATGACAACACTTCCAGCATTTACAACCCTTTCTTCGCATTAAAAATTAGACTTATGTCCTTTCTCAGGCTCTAGACTATCTGTTTACTACATATCATAGAAATCGGTTCTATAGTTTTGGCGTGAAAGCGCAACAAACTTTCGCGCATTTATAAATATTGGTAACGATTAAAAATATATGTATGTCGGTTTCCTAGGGGGGGGGGGGGTCCGGACATCCGAAGGAAGCATAGATTATAAGCAAAGGAATATATAAAAGTGATATATTAGTAGCAATAATTAATTAAACTATAATATTACAATAATTAACAACAAAATACAATTAATAAATGGTAATGAGTTTTTACAGCTTTTACAGCGTAACGGGTAGTGAGCGCAGAAGCTCCTTCGAGGGTTGGGCCCGTAGAAGGGCCCTGCTGAATCGTGGGTGATACGTTGTTCTAAGGGTGCCTCCTGTGAGGCTCGGACCTAGGCTTAAACAACCGTTTGCTGCTGTTGAAAAGGGCAAATGACAAATTGGTCTTGAAGCCCATGGGTTAGCGGCTGGGGGACGGTATCGGGGTGCGTCGGAGAGCGGGGACTTCGTCTTCACCGGCGAAGACGCTGTGTTTGTGTGATAGTGTAAAGAGCATTGGCAATAGTAATCTGGTCGTCTGGGGCGTATTTGGGCCGCCTCTTCTTAGGCTTCGTACCAAACCCGCGCTCTCGACTCCTTTTATAGCACCTCTAGTGCCCGTGCCATTAACGAGTTTGAGTTTGACGGCCTCGCTGGCGCATTGGTGCGAGTATTCGCTTTGCTAGCGGAGATCCCGGGTTCGATCCCCGGTAGGACGAATTTAGGAAATTGTATTTTCTAATTTGTCTGAGTCTGGACTAGTGGGAGGCTTCGGTTGTGGCTAGTTACCACCCTACCAGCAAAAACGTACCGCCAAACAAATATATTTGCGTTCCGGTACGAAGCTGTGTAGAAACCGTAAGGGGTATATCGCCTTTTAACAGATTAGCGCGCTTCCATCTTAGACTGTATCATCACTTACCGTCTCTTTCTATTTAACTATCAAACTGCTTTAGCAAATACTACATATATCGGACTGCCTCATTGGTCTAGTGGTTAGCATATTCGACTACAGACATGAGGCCTTGGGTTCGAGTCCTGGGTCGGACGAACTCTAAATCGATATTGATTTTTCTATTAAGGTTTTCTCAATATTTGCCCGAAGTTGGGAAGTTGGCGGTGTGATCCACCCCCGTGCCGGAGAGCACGTTAAGCCGTCGGTCCTGCGCCTGATCCCTCTCCGGTTGTGTCGGATTACCGTCACATCGGACTATGAGAGTGAAGGAATAGAGAGTGCACTTGTGTACTATGACGCAGTGGAGCAGCGTGGTAGGTCTATGCTCTAAAAACCCTCGCTCCTCGAAGTGAGGAGGCCTGTGCCCAGCTGGGCTGCTACTTACATATATCTACTTCAGTCATATATAAAAAAAAACTGATTCTTGTTTTAAATACATATCTAATATAATCTTCATTAATATAGGTAGAAATAAAAGAGATAAAGCCACTATCATTTATCGCATTCATAAGATTATTAATCACAGTCAATATTATTAGTGTCCGGGCAGCCAGTTTTAACAAATTAAATTATTTATATGTAAAACGTGTTTCATTAAAATTTCATATGTTCATAATGCAAATCACCTTGCATTCCGTGAGAGATAATTAATGAATGAACTTCGATTATTATGTAAATATGTGTTTTGTTGAATAAGGATTAATGTAATTGGCATGACAAGTAGGCATTAGTAAGGTTGCAATTTAACTTATGGGTTTCAATTTACTGATACTTATATAAGACAGACGATAGACGTTTAAAAAAATATCATATTTTTAAAACGTTTTATAAGCATTATTTACGCTCTATCGTGTTAGTACAGTTAAAAGCATCGAAAGTTTTATAGAAAATACATTGCTTTACCAAAAAATGAACCAACAATCAAACACAATAAGCTGACGTTTGGGTCAACGAACTTCTTCCTGAGTTCTTTTCGACTACGTGGAGTTGAGGGGTGATGGTCTCGAGGCAATGCCTCCTTACCCGGGCATCTTCCTCAGACATCGATTTGATGCCTGATACTTTGCCCGCTAGCGGGTTCGTCCTGGTCTTCTCTGTCATCATCTTCTACGTTTGGAGGCGGTGACAGCAGGAGGCAGGAGACGCCCAGCGTTTGCTGCGCTAGGGTGCTGGCTAGCAATGCTGTGGGAGTGTGTGTGTGTGTGTGGGAAGTTGTTTTCATGGCGGAAAATACTAATCGCCAAATTCCGGACGAACACCTCCACGGTGGGCGTTCTGGAGTCACGGGGGATAACGTCATTTCTGACTAACATAAGTAGGCACTGGTTCTGCTGGATCTGCAGCCTACTCTTCTGGTACCCTGAGCAGAAAGAGTATTAGGCAGGAGCCGCATACGTCACTCTGGAGCGGATGTAGGCTCCGTAGACTTTCAATTTGGCTTTTACCTGAAGACTTGAAGTAAAAAGTTGCCGCAGCAGCGAATGCACCCCGGTCTTAAACCACGAGTCACGAGTTTTTCTTAGTAACGTAAGTTTTATGTATTTGTTCCTTAGTCTCTGTAAAACTCGAGAACCGTTAGACTGATTTGGCTAATTTTGGTTTTGAATTATTGGTAGAAGTCCAGAAAAGGTTTAAAAGGTGAGTAAATAAGAAAAAATATTTGGAATATAGTGAAAACGACAATATCGCTTTCCCTTAGAAACTAATCCTACCTGTCAAACATTTTATGTTTGTTCGATTCATTTTAAAAGTAAACTAAATTTAAAGGTGAATTATTTTTATTTTTGAACATCAACATTTGATATTAGTCGTGTCGTTCAGAAATCAAATTCAATTTAAACGAATAACTTTGTTCTATTTTTCATTTGTTTTTGATATTTGACATTGACAGGTAATTTTTGGCGGGAATCTGGGCATAAAGGACGCGTTATTTTGATAACGAATTTATTTTAATTCCAGTTATGTTTTGACCACATTTTTTATTAAAGTTGAAACATTCTACAGTTGTCATTAATCTTACGACTCATACATACATAGCATCACGCCTCATTCCCATAGGGGTAGGCAGAGACAACGTCCTTCCACTTGCCACGATCCTTGCATATCTCCTTCGCTTTTTTCATTCTCATTAAACCTTTCATACAAGTTCGTCGGTTTAGAGTGCTCTTAACCTGGCCCTTATTTAAAATGTCCTGGATTTGAACGTCCAGGAACGTTCGCCTTGGTCTTCCCCTCCTATCTTTCGCATTCACTCTTGACTCATAAATCCTTTTTGTCAGCCTCCTTTCATTCATTCTCTGTACGTGCTCAAACCATCTAAGCATACCTTTCTCTATTTTGGTCACTACATCTTCTTTTATACCACAACGTTTTCTTATCACTACGAATACTTTCTGGAAATGTAATAACAACAAATGATATATGAAAACATGTAACAAAATAATATGGTTTAAATTAAACAGGCATTCGTTTAACGTGGAATATAATTCGAGACATAATGAATAGGCAATCCGGTAAACGCAGTTATGTTAGGGACAATTTGCATTGCGCGTGTCAAAGGACGTTATTAATAATCAATTGATTTATTAATTATACAGCTATGGCTCTGTGATTGGACATCAAAGCCTATTTGATTTGATGATGCAATAGGACAGATTGTTGGCGGCGTTGGTAATTAGTATGTCCGAGTACTAATGTTTATAAAGAACTATATTACTGGATAGCTGAGAATATCATGCTTACATGTTATATCTTTTGTAGGATCGCATGTGCTGTCTATGTCAATTACTGGTTGATGAGATACCATAGTAATGTCTAAACTCGGGCAATCGGTAACAGCCAACAAAAAACAAAAATTAAACAAAGTGATCGTTAATAACGGTGCGTGTATCGCGTCTAAGTTTTTTTAATGGTATTTTATACTGTGAGTGTTTATTAGTGATTATTTGTGTTTTTGATTATATAAGTGATGTGAATAACAGTAAAAACCCTTGAGGTAAGTTTTGATTTTCAAGATATGAGCGTATAAATAAAAGACGGACTTCTTTCACTATCTCAAAGTTTAGTGCAAAATGGCGCTTCACCAATGTATTAATTTAATAAGCAAAAGATAACATTGTACAGTTTAACTGTTAGGAAACATAAAATTCATAACATTTAGTAGTCTTTCTTGAAAGTACTACTATTATTTCCGTTAACTAAGCGCGAACAAATTGCAGGGTTAATAAAAACACGACCGGACAATCATACGGTTATTCTTTGTTATACAAATTGTATGTAATACAAACACGCAGGCATATGCGCATGCGCAAATGCACACACACATACACACGATATATATATATATATATATATCGTCGTCATCCTGCACTGACTAGTAGATATATTTTTATTCTTTAATTGTAATCAAGCATACTTAGTAAGTGGCTTAAAGTAAGGCCATGACAGATTACGTCTATTTACCAAAATACAAAATAGAGTAAAGCTAAGTGTAAATGCGTGCAAGTGCGAGTGTGTGTGTGTGTGCGTGTGTGTGTAAGAGAGAGAGTGCGTGTATGTTGTGTTTGAGAGAGAGAGTGCATGTACGTAGATGTAAAATAACTATTACACTATGATTGGTGTAATATTTTGTCTCAAACTTCCGTTTTAAGTTGTGCTTTTAAAAAGTTTACGTTAAAAGAACAACGTCAAACGGGAGTTTAAAAAAATATCCGTTAAACCGGAAGTAGCACATGTTACAAAGACCTCAGCATAATATTAAACTATAATAATTTACTAATAATCCAACAAATATAACAAAAATGTTCACTAACAATATATATTCCCTTTATTAATTGCTAAAAAAATTTCAATATTTCATAGATTTAATTCTCATTAGGGGTATCGAAACATTTATATATGATATAAAAACACATGCTTACATCTGTAAACATGTGTTTAATGTGTGCGTGTGTGTGTGTGTTATTGTGTGTGTGTGTGTGTGTGTGAGAGAGAGAGAGAGAGAGAGAGTGCGTGTATGTTGTGTGTGAGAGAGAAAGTGCGTGTCGCTTTGTAACTTGTGCTACTTCGGGTTTAATGCTACTTCGCATATTTTCCTAAACTTCCGTTTGACGTTGTTCTTTTAACCTAAACTGTTTAAAAGCACAACTTAAAACAGGAGTTTGAGACAAAATACTACGCCAATCATGGTGTCATACTTATTTTACCAGCGGAAAGTTATACAAGAAAGTATGAATGATGAAGAAACGAAAAAAATATTACTTTCTTTACCAAAATATTTGAACACTTTAATAATGTATACTTACGAAGAGATTTTTTTTAATCACACAAAAATTCTGGTTTTTATTGCAGTTTTCACTTCAAATGCAATACAAAACTACATTTTCATTGATATACAGAAATGTTTATACATACATAGCATCACGCCTCATTTCCATAGGGGTAGGCAGAGACAACGTCCTTCCACTTGCCACGATCCTTGCATATCTCCTTCGCTTCTTTCATTCTCATTAAACCTTTCATACAAGTTCGTCGGTTTAGAGTACTCTTGACCTGGCCGTAATTTAAAATGTCCTGGATTTGGTCCAGGAACGTTCGCCTGGGTCTTCCCCTTCCAACTTTTGCATTTACTCTTGACTGATAAATCCTTTTTGTCAATTTCCTTTCACTCATTCTCTCTGCTTGCCCAAACCATCTAAGCATACCTTTCTCGGTTTTAGTCACTACGTCTTCTTTTATACCACAACGTTCTCTTATCACACTATTTCTTACTCTGATAAAATGGTTAAAAGTTAAATATTAGACAATGCAACCTAAAAAAACTATATTTAAAAAGAGTTACTACTGAGTTTCTAATGACTATTCAAAAGAGCTTTCAGATCTTACTAAGGATATTTTGATTTTGAAACAATGCACAGGTAAGATTGTTATAAAAGAAATACGCGTTGAAATTGTAAATGTAAATGTAAATTCACGACGTTTTGTTGGTAACTTTGAAGACTCCTATTTATGTTTAATGAGCAACTCAAAAATGCAGCTCCCTCGAAGTTGGACTGGCGAATATTATAAAGCGTCACATTACGTAAGCACTTGCAGAGGGAGGGCGAGGGGTAGCTTAATTTGTTTTGAAGCTGAACAGACTCCAGGCGAAAACATTTTGAAGTATTTCATGAGACTTTGTCGTTTTCATTTATGCAGCAGTTACGTTACACTATAGTAAAATAAAGTTTACTACACAAAGAGAATGTTATAGTTTAAGAGAATTTTTTACCAGGAGCCTTAAAAGTGGAAAAATTTAATTGAAAAGTAAACCCCCATTAAACCAACCATCATTATTAAATGATTTATAATCTAGGTGTGTATATATTACAGACTAGCTGAACCCGCGACTTTGTCTGCGTGGAATTTTTTTGGGCAAATTGTTTTACAAATTAGAAACATACGTATAGCACCCTGGCAACCTCTCTTTTGGGTGGAGTTTCGTAAAATCCGTCCTTAGCTGACGTCTACTCGGCAAAAGGAATATTCCTACCAAATTTCAAGTTTCTACGCCTTATGGTTCTAGAGATATCGTAAAGAGTCAATAGATACCTGGACATCTCTTATATATATAAAATGAAAAGTATTTCTGATTTCGATGAGGGGACTAGCTTGATCCTAAACAGCTTTCACTATCCTCCAGATCTAAGCGTGAATCTTGTTTAAAAAACATAAGTTTATAATAACCTATCCCAATAAATTACAATTTTTTTGGCTTTTAAAGTGTGGAACTATAAAAATCGATGTCATATTTACGTTGTTTTTATTATAGCTGACAAATTAGCACTGGACTTAGATCATAATGGTGCTGCTACACTGCTGCTTTGGGCCTGATATTTCTCGCATCGTGTCGGATTGCCGTCACATCAGACTATAAGAGTGAAGAAATAGAGAGTGCACTTGTGTACTATGCCTGCAAACACGCAGTGGAGCAGCGTGGTGGGTCTTGTGCTCTAAAAACCCCCGTTCCTCGGAGTAAGAAGGCCTGTGCCCAGCAGTGGGACGTTAATGAGCTGCTACTTACTGATATCTCTGATACGTTAGGAGTTATTGAGTGGAATAGTGGCTACTTTTTGCAATACGAGGTAATTTTAACGAGAACAACTATTTAGTGTTAGCGATCATTTTATCATATTTTATCTATGCTCTCATAACTCACTCTCATGAGAGAGGAGGCCTGTGCTCAGCAGTGGGACGTTAATGGGCTGCTACTTACCTTTTTTTTACTCTTTAGAGAATCAAACCCCAGACCTGATCTAGCTAGGCCGTTAAGTCAGTTTGTGGAACTCGTACATTAACAGATAGTGGAACAATTTACCTCCTATTTTCGTATTTAAACGTGGCACATTAAACGATAAAGAAGACTTTTTGAAGCGAATAAATAGGATAAATAGGAATAAACAGACGTGCAAGTTTTCTGCTTCATTTATTAGCGCGATGTCGACATCGAGCCAATAAAGAGACGAGCTCTTGCGACCCTCCAGACGATTTATGAGTGAAACTCGTTTTAATTCCACTAACAGCACTCCCCAGATTTAAATGTTAATTTTTAACAATTTTGGGGCTCCGCGAGCTTGTTTTGAAATGTAACACGTCTTACTATGAGTATTGTCTTTCAAATAGAACAGAGATTAAGAGTTTTGAAGTGAAAACGACGCATTTTATTGAATGAGACTAAATTTTAACTATTTGTTTATTTAGTTTGTTCGAGCAAAATTGCTGACATTTGAAACAATTTAAACACAATTTTAGTTATATATGTTGTGTAATATTCACATATTATTTAATAAAAAAATGGTTTTGTTTTCAAAAGATGGATGATCTTTGCCAATGTCCACACACACATACAAACACATTAAAAAATACGTTAGCACTTTTATTATAATATTTTTCGATACATATGTGTGGCAAATCGCGCTTCCACCACTGTTGGGACATTATTAAAAGCACCATTCAGTATTGTAATAAAGAGGAAAAGAGTCGGCTTCCACCACGCTGGAACCGTCTTCTGGAATCGTTTTGTTAGGTATCGATATCTTTGTAGTTAAAACCAATAAATACATTAACAATCGTTACAAATGGCACCCCAACTAGTGGCCTTACTCCAACCACCGGGTCAAATAGTATTCAACTAGTGGCCCAACTGCAAAACTGCCTCATTGGTCTAGTGGTTAGCATGTTCGACTACAGACATGAGGTCCTGGGTTCGAGTCCCGGGTCGGGCCAATTCAAAAATCAATATTGAGTTTTCTATTAAGATTTTCTCAATATTTGCCCGAAGTTGGGAAGTTGGCGGTGTGATCCACCCCCGTGCCTCGGAGAGCACGTTAAGCCGTCGGTCCTGCGCCTGATCTCTCTCCGGTCGTGTCGGATTCCCGTCACACCGGACTATGAGAGTGAAGGAATGGAGAGAGTGCACTTGTGTACTATGCCTGCCAATCTGCAGTGGAGCAGCGTGGTGGGTCTATGCTCTAAAAACCCTCTCGCATGCGAGTGAGGAGGCCTGTGCCCAGCAGTTGGACGTTAATGGGCTGCTACTTACCTTTTTCTTTGTAGCCCAACTGGACCAGCTAAATAAACCCATGCGAAACAACGAAGAAGATAACCTGCAATTGAATTCTGCCTACGTTATTACGAGATACGAAAGGATGACGAACAGTCCGTAGCTTTTAATAATTTAAGGACACTCCTTACTACCGCTCCTGTGCTCGTACAGTCTGATGAGACGAAGCCTTATCTAATAAAAACGGATGCTAGTAGTTTTGCTATTCGTGCAGTTTTGGTACAGGGGGAGGGTGAAGCGGCAACCTTGTCCAAATTATGAACAAGGAGATCTGTTATTAGTTGATTCCCATACGCTTAGTAAAGCAAGTCATAAGTACACCAGTTTGCCCCAAGAATGGTGGTCCCTATGAAATTAAACAACGCAAAGGGTCTTTCTTTTGAAGTTGTCACACCAGATACCAACATCTCTGTGGGTGTCTATCATGCATCAGCTCTACGTAGATTTAAAAGAGCAATCGACAATATTGTGCCTCAAAGAGAGGTCGTCTTCGTAGAGAACAAACTGTCCTTATGGTTACACATTTATTAAAAATGTAGGCGATAAATTGCTTGTGTATTGCGACCAAATTCCACCAACAACATTCCTAACGATTATATATTAATTTTTAACAATTAAGGGCTATTTCGCGAGCCTGTTATACGTGCTCGCGTGTTCAAGAATGTCGGAATTGCCTTTTAAAATGTTTTAGATTAATAAAAAGTTTGTTTTATCCAATTTGTTTTGGGACTTTATATTTGAACCGACTCTTTACTCACCTAATAGTCTTATATGTATGTCTATTACTTTAGTAACACCGCCTATCTTCTCTCTCCTCTCTTTGACTGTTTCCCTGATCGCAATGATTGTCTGAAAGAGTCTATTTAACGATAAAACCGCCTAATTGCACACTAAATTTAGTAAATTGTAAGTTTTTATACTTTTGTTTTCTTTTTGCGCTGGAAAATGCCTTTATGCACGCCGATCAGAGTAAAATCGGCAGTGTGGGACTCGCTGTTCTTCGACACCTTTGATGATGGGATGGAAAAAATTGATCCTAATAAAAAAATAACATGTTTTAGAAACATTTTATTTGCATTATTTATGCTCTATTATGTTAGTACAGCTAAATGACATGAAAGTTTCATAAAAAATACGTTACTTTACTAAACAAAAACCAACAATGAAACTCAAAATCTCATATCAGCTGATGGTCCGGTCAACGAAATTACCGCTGTCGGTCGTCAGCGTTCGGTGACCCGAGCGTCAATTGTTTGTGTTTCATTGCTCGTTTTTTTTTACTAAATTATTTTTTTATTTGCCTCATTGTTTTAGTGGTTATCATGTTCAACTACAGACGTGAGGTCCTGGGCTTGAGTCCCGGGTCGAGCCAATTCGTAATCGATAATTAGTTTTCTATTGAGATTTTCTCAATATATGTCCGAAGTTGGGAAGTTGTCGGTGTCCTCTATCCCCGTGTCTCGAAGAGCACGTTAAACCGTCGGTCCTGTGCCTGATCTCTCCGCGAGTGTCGGATTGCCGTCACATCGGACTATGGGAGTGAAGGAATAGAGAGTGCATTTGTGTACTATGCCTGCCAATCTTCAGTGGAGCAGCGTGGTGGGTTTGTGCTTTAAAAACCCTCTCTGATATAAGTGAGGAGCCCAGTACCTAGCACTGTGATGTTAATGGGCTTCATTTAGCTGTACTAACATGATGGAGCGTAAATAATGCTAATATAATGTTTTAAACACATGATTTACTTTTAATCAGGATCGATTTTATTCCATACTTGTGTATAATGGAAAAAGGATGCTCTAATACCCATTTCTACCTATTTCTGTGGTTTTTTTTGTTAATCTCTGTAACAGCCCTATCTATTTACAACAAACATTAAAAATTTTGCTGATTAAATCTTCCGTTATAGTAAATTATATTTACACATTTATCCCAATGAAAATCGAAAAGAAATACGTGAAGTAATTCTAGCTTTTTACAAATACACTTTCAATTTGGACTCTCAAAATTTTGTATTAAGATTTAATTTATTCATCAAATATTACAGCAATTTGAAATAATTTTAACATCGTTTCAATCACAACACATAATAGGTCCTAATTGGTACCTGTTGAATTTGATTGATTTTATTAACGGACTGGATAAGGCGCTCATAAATAACTTTATAACACTCGTAAAAGTCAAGGATAATTCTACAATACCTATTAATTTATTTTAGGACAGTATCTAGTGCATATAATTTCGTAATTTAACTTGCATATCTACTGTAATAAATACAATTAAATTGTCTTTACATTGGTGAATCTGGTTCTAATCATACGACAGTATTAACTATATTATACTGAGCCAACCTTAAAAGATTTCCCGTTCTCGTATAAATTTAAAATTAAGAGTGCATGCGTACAAAATACACATTCCAGAAATTAAACTATTAAGACTTGTCACTAAAATATTAAGTGTCGAAAATTAATACCGAATAATTTATTGGAATCTCAAATGACGAGTGGCAAATTAAAATGCCACATGTCAAATTAATTACCATAAAAACGCTTCATGTCTTCGTGACGCATTTCATCCGTATAAATTTTACCCTCACACGCTTAACTAAGTTTCACTTCATAAAATATAACCTTATAGATAGTATACGTATAATATCGATTAAAAATAAAGGTAAAAAAGGTATACCTTACCTTAGACCCACCAAGCTGTTCCACTGCGGATTGGCAGGCACAGTACACAAGTGTACTTCTCTATTCTTTCACTCTCATAGTCCGATATGATGGCAATCCGACATGACCGGAGAAAGATCAGGCACAGCACCGACGGCTTAACTTGCTCTCCGAGGCACGGGGGTCGATCACACCGCCAAATTTTTTCCAACTTCGGGTAAATATTGACAAAATCTCAACAGAAAACTAATTTCGATTTCGAATCGGCCCAACCCGGGACTCCAACTCAGGAACTCACGTCTGTAGTCGAACATGCTAACCACTAAACCAATGTGACAGATAAAAAATACTCCTCGCCAAAAAAACCAGCTATGAAACACAAACAGCTAACTCTCGGGTCACCGACCGCAGACGACCGACATCGATAATTCCGTTGACTGGAGCGTCAGCTGATATTAGATTTTGTGTTTCATTGTTGGTTTTTTGTTTAATAAAGTATCGTAGTTTTTATGAAACATTCATTTTATTAATCTGTACTAACACGACGGAGCGTAAATAATGCAAATAAAAAGTTTCCAAAACATGGTTTTTTTATCAGGATTAATTTTTTGCGTCCCATCATCAAAGGTGTCATTAGCAGCATCGTCTGTCTTCGTTTTAAGAAGTGGTCCCCTAACATCTTGTATATTATCAATTTATTATGCAAAATTTTAAAATTTTATGCTATGAGAGTGAAGTAATAGAGAGTGCACTTGTGTACTATGCCTGCCAAACCGCAGTGGAGCAACGTGCTGGGTCTATGCTCTAAAAAACACTCTCTTATGAGTGAGGAGGCCCGAACCCAGGACCTCATCTCTTTAGTCGAACTTACTAAACACTAAACCAATAAGGTAATCGATTAAAAATAACTACGTATGAATCGCCGTACCAAATCAATGTAACAATTAATTCTATTAACAATTAACGGCTCTCCAATTAGAATTCCATTAAAATGTAATTATTCCATTTGGTCACTAATTGGTCCTATTTCTGGAAACGTACCTACGCCAGCATTAGTGATGTAACATGGAATGTAAAACGAATGTTCTTATAAAGATGGTGAACTAGGATTTATGGAAACACCTAAAAGTACTTTATAGGTACTGAAAAATTCTTGAAAACTCCAAGGAGGTAATGAAAGATTTTTTTAAATTGCTGCAGTAATATTTATCTTGCTAAATATAAAAAAACAGTAAAAGTATATCGTTGGATATTATTGGTATCCTTGGAATATGAGCTGACTCACCAGTTGGAAGCCCAATTGTAAGGGTCGCTACAATGTTCAGATTGACATTTTTAAATTCGTTATATCTTTTGAATGGAATGTCCGATTTTCATAATTTAAAAAGTATTTTACAGGTATTGAAACGGAAGACCGTTTCAAATTAAAGATAATAGGATAAGTATTAATAATAACAATAATAAATGTTAAAGTGGAATAATAATAATAAAAATCCACTGAAACCATCCCAATCGTAATTTCTGCGAATGGTCTNTCCATGTATTATTTGATATTTCTGTACTTAAGTAGTTATTATAAAATACCTTATATATAATATAAATATATATTTTTGCGTAAACGGGCGTGAGTGTGAAAGTAGGATAATAATAATAATATACTCTTTATTGTACACTTCAAAAGAAACAGCGTTACATAATATGATTTAAGTTAACAGCAAATGTACAAAAGGCGGTCTTATCGCTTATCAGCGATTTCTTCTAGACAACCTAAAGGAGAAGGAAATTGTGCAAAATTAGATAGGTGGTGCATAAAGAGGTCATACATACTAATAATAAATAGAATACGTATATAACACAATATATAAATATAATATACATACATATAATATAAACTAACACATTTATTATTAATACAAAGGTATGAATAATATGGTTTGATTATTGTTGGCACTTTTATTAACTTTTAAAATGTAAAAAAGTAGTTATAGCGCCATAACTACAGTAGTTAGACGTATGGTTTTGTGAACTTTTTTGTAGATATTAATACGTTCTATAATATTGTGGAACATTTTTTTGTTCTATCATCAATAGTTTTCCCAGCGGAAGTGATGATAGATTTTTTGTGATTAATTTTTTCACAGCTTGGGTTACTTTAATGCATTTTTATTACGGATCCCCATTATTTTTGAGAAAGTTATATAGCCTATGTTTCTCAGGGAAAATGGTGACAAAAATTTTGAAATCGGTCCGTTAGTTTTTTGTGAAAACGTTACCAACATACTTACATACAGAAACACAAATATTTCCTCTTTATAGTGAAGGGATTTGGTTGTCCATTTAAAATGTTCTCCTATATAATAGATTGGCATAAATAAAATAACTTCCAATAACGAGAAATCTTACGCTTGTTAATTACACAGTCTCGTAAATTTGCTCATCAAATTGAATATAATATCACAGTAGCAAGGGAATATTTAATCAAGCTCTCTGAGGTGAGCCGAAGTAATCTGGCGTAGACTAGGTAGTAGCAAATACCAAAATCCCTCGCACTTTATTTACCCGAGGGGGGAATTTCCTTCTTTGATCTCCCTGCATTTTCTTACCCTCGCCTTTAATTATTTCGCCTTTGAACCTCGGGCGAGGAGTGAATTTTAAGAGCAAAATGGACTCTTAATTGCGACAGGCCTTTCTGTTTGTGATAATTAATAAGTTTGTGCCATAAGACGGTTTTTATGGGCGTAAAATTGCTTTTTTATTATAATTCCTAATGTTTATGTTGAGATAAATGCTCGTCTGATAAAATTTCACTAATTAGATAATGTCACTACATTAAGGTGATGCCTTTAGGTCATAGGTTCCCAACCAGTGGTCCGCAGGAGTCAAAATATGGTCCGAACGATTGAAATTTTTCTAGCCGACAAAAGTTAATGAATATCTGAAGCAGTTTACATTTCATATAAATTTGGCTTGATATTTTCACACAATTAAATATATTGAACTTACTATTGTAAGGGTCCAGTAATATCAAGGTGGAAGGAGTTACAAATGTATATATTTTTGATAAACTTACCGCCTTTAACTTCAATTATGGTTAGAAAATTGGAAATAATTTGGCGTTCTGTTAGCCGCGGGCTCTAAGTGTTTATAAAAGAAAACACTACAGTGGCTAGATACTTTAAAGTTTATTAAATGTTCATATGATTTTATAATTTTCACATTTACTAGAATCAATTTATCCCTCGACTTGCGAGGACCTTCACCAGCCAGCCTTATTAATAGTCCAGACCGGCAGGCACAAACCAGGTCCGTAGTCTTGGACAGTAATTCGACTATTTACCAGAACGACTGACTATTTGAAGTAGGGCTACGGTTTTTATAGCAATATATCGCTGAGTGATTGTTTACATTTTGACTGACATAGCACTTGGTAGCTGCAGGTCAGCGATATTGAAATATGAAATATGAAATATTTATTTATTACATACAATTTACACATTTTTCTGTGACATCCTGGCCCTTAAACTAGGAAAACCTGTATTTTAGGTGCCAGTGCCTACCCAAACAATGTACTTGGTATATAATATTCTAGACGTACTCAACAAAAAAAAAAAAAAAATCAATTTTAGGTTTTGTGCAAATATAAAAAAAAGAAAAAGTATAGGTATGCATGCATGACGTGTAAGTGTGAGTGTGTTAGTGTGTGTGTGTGGGGGGGGGGGGTGTTTCTATGAATGTGTGTGTATTTGTATGTTTCGATTTGAGTTTATGGATGCGATGCTTTCACGTGGACACTACTCTTTGTAAATAGTATCACATATTCGTCTTTAAAAGTTTTTCTGTCTCCCCGTAATTAAGTTTAGATAATAGTTTTAGTAAACATTTTTTCAGATCATATTTGTTCATTGTCAGTATATTAGACTTTTTATTAATATTTCTGTACAAAAACGGACTTAGGTAAGTATTCTGTCTTCTAGCAAATGTAGTTTTTGTTTTAGGTAATGTAATATTGATTCTTCGAGTAGGGGTTTTATCCGGTAAAATTGAGTACGAACTATGATGACGTACTACTGCGTTCAGTATATATAGTTGACGAACTGAGAGTAGCTGTGAATCCCTGTATAGTTGATCTGTTGGGTATCTTCGCGGTTTATGCAGCATTACTTTAATAAGTATCCGCTGTGCTCTCTCCACTTTTATCATGTGTGAGGGCGCTGCTCCGCCCCATGCGGGAATGCAATATATGAGCAACGATTGACATAATGCTATATAGATATTACACAGAAGTCGTCGTTCAACTACGTCCCGTAAGTTTTTAAAAATCGGTATTAATCTTCTTATTCTTTTTGAAAGTTCTTCGATTTGTGGTTGCCAGTTTTAATATAGAATTTAGGGATTTAACAGTTCGCGACATTAAAATCACTCGTGGAAGATGAAAAGTATGTGGCCAATAAAGAAACAGTGAGAGTCATCTACAAATGTTGATTGATGAATTTAATCGTTACTGTTTCTGAAGGAGAAGCAAAAGTTTGATCAAAAACTGACTGAGTTGCAGACGAAATCCAGGAAGAACTCATTGAACTTCAAAATGATAGGAATTGTAATGAAGCATTTGCTATCTAATAATTGTTTCAACCACATATTTATGCGAATAAGACTTTGTTGGTAAATAAAAACAAGACAAAGAATCGTTTGAAAGTAAATGGTGATTTGTGTGTAGCTTTAAGTAATAATAATAGTTATTACCAAAGGTTTATAGAGTATGTAAGCTCAAAAATTACATTGATATAAAATTAAATTTATTTTGAGTAAAATATTTCTTCTACAAAACATTTATGTTTTAATAAAAGTTATTTATTCTAATTACATTGAGTTTTTAATAAATTTGTATCCGAATTGATTCAGTTTATTTTTATTGTGAATAGAGAAACTAAAATGGTCCCTGGTCAAGAAAAGGTTGGGAATCACTGCTTTTTTGCGTGTGACGAAGTATTTCTCGACGTTATAAAATAAAAATAAATTTTTATTTGTGGTATTTATGCCACTTATCCGTTTGTTATGGTAATATTTTCTTGAAAACGTGTAAAAATAGTTTAATATGACTTTTATATTTTAGATTTTTCTTAAGGTTATCTCTATTGTATACTCTTTTTCTTTAATTACATATATTTCGGTTTTCGATTTCTGAATATTTTAACTGTGTTTATTCCTTTTTAAATTTCCAAAGGGCAAGAGGAATAGGTTGGACATCCAATAAAAATGCTTTCAATGTCACCATTTTTTATAATTGTTGATTTAGATATGATTTTTTTTTGGCATTTTACCCTTAAATTAAATAATTTCAGATTCAAAGACTGACATTACTCAATAATCTATGAATATAGTATATCTATGAATGAAATAATCGTTTCAGATAACCAAAAAAACGAATACAAATGTTTATGTCTACAAAAGTAAACTTCCATCTACAATCACGTTCATATCATGTTATAAATGTTTCGCAATAATAATATATTCGGCTGATAACAAAATATGTATTTTATAGTAATGTAATATCAGTAAAAAGCTAACATTATACCGATAGTACCGTCGTAAAGTAAACATTAAACAGCAAACAATGTTGCATGTCGCCGGCACCGTCTAGTCGTATAAAAAACTAATAATATTTAGAATTTCCGACTCCGACCCGTATTACAATATCATTCGGCTATAAACGGATTCATATTTCCATAAACCAACCAGCCAATTCTGACCTTTATAAGCCTCCGACCCTCCGGATAAGTTTCAGATGATTTCGTACTTTCGTTTGTTATATTTTCCATTTTTCTTGAGTAAACTGTTTGTATAATTACGTTTACTTTAACAAAAATATTGGTTTTCGTTCTTATATATATGTCGGAGAATAAGAGAGAAGGGAGAAGCATAAAGCACAGAGGCGTAGGGTTCTCCGCCGACATCATCATTAATGGGATCCATTATTTAATTTCTTATACTGCGGGCGTTCGTGGGTAATGTTGGTGCAATCAAACACTTTGTTAATTAACTCGGATTATAATGTTCAATCACTTAATGTTCCCGATATCAATTTACACAAACTCATTA
The DNA here is from genome assembly GCA_015832385.1 of Elymnias hypermnestra. Taxonomy (NCBI): domain Eukaryota; kingdom Metazoa; phylum Arthropoda; class Insecta; order Lepidoptera; family Nymphalidae; genus Elymnias; species Elymnias hypermnestra. Next base: position 5,115,402 of record JACTOM010000922.1, on the reverse strand, counting down.
ACAATAATAGCTAGGAACGCTACAGTTTCAATAGTCGACCACTCCGGTCGACCGTCACTCGAGAACTGCCGAAGAACGCGAGGCTCGGACCTAGGCTTAGAGCAACGTTTGCTGCTGCTGAAAAGGATAATCGGACAGGTGTATAGTCTTGACGCCCATGGGTCCGCGACTGGGGGCCGCGGCCGGGGTGCGTCAGATAGCGGGGACCTCTTCTTCGCCGGCGAAGACGCTGTCTGTGTGTGCTCCTTATTGACTGCTCCTACGCCGATAGAAATATGGCGCTAGCGTTCCACAGACTCTTTGCACTCCGACATATATAAGTAGTAGTCATCTTCTTTGAGGTACAGACTCAGAAACTTATTTATTTATAACAAGAATAATAGGAAATAACAAAAAAGATGGTAGTTATGCATAGAATGACATATCTTCTTTTGTCGCTGGTGCTTAGATGGTTTACGCACGCCAAACCATCTAAGCTATATATTACTATGGCAAAAACACACAATGTATTCGTTATTAAAAGCATTACGTTGAGTACACGCATATCAAAGTAGGATACTAAGACCCCTTTGTATAAGGCAACAATAAAACAGCCGTCAGCTATAATAATTCCACTGCATAGCGTTATGAAGATACGCCCACGTTATTTTGAGGCGTTCGTGTTTCATGATCATTAATATTTTTTTAAAAGCCGTATTTATGCCCGTGGGTACGAGGCAGAAAGACTATTATTTTATTGAGGAAGTTGGCTCAGGTCGCTCGTTAAACGCCGACTGCGGCGATCAAGTTAATCCATTACCGTTTTATACTGTCGTAAAGGTTTCACGACCGCAGTCAACTGTTCAAACTTTATTTGCTATTATATCTAATAATATTCGCAATTGGTTAACTTGTTTGACGACAGCGATTGGAAATAGTTTATCAATAGTCTATCTTAAAGTTATAGAATAAAGCTAGTCAATTTAGAATTTCTAAATTTTGTAATTGTTTAACACTGTGCAGAAAATGGTAGTAATATAAAATACTAAAAGAAATGAGCAGTTATTTAACTAATAGCGAACGCAGGGAAAATAAACTTTGCCATATAACGGACAACGACCGTTTTGAGCAATAGTATTTTTGGTATGGTGCCTCAAATTTATACCAATATATATATATGCTACCATTGTCTTTAATAGATAAAAACTTAGGTGTTGCGAAATTTGAACAAATAAAAAAATGGGTGTGTACTTATATACACGCGTTAGAAGTTATACTTCTTTGACGTAATAAGATAAAAATCTTTTCAAACAATATTGTCTCGGAACTTTTAATTTATCAGTCATTATCAATTATTTAATGTCTTATTGAAATACACGCTCAATTACATAAAGTAATATATAAGCAATAGTTAGTATCTCACTCAGAGCGTGTTTTCACTCAGAGGGTGTTTAGTCAGATAATCTGTCCGGTTACTAACTAAGCATGCGGGTAAGCGACCCCGGGTGCCTCGAGCTATTACTACCGCTCTTCACTCTCCCGTCCGCGGCAGTAATGTCCTATACCTAACCCTAATGCTCCCCAAAACTCCTCTAATCCCACGTACCAAATCTTTCCTATCCAACTCCCATACCGATAAATGGCGGTATTTCCATTCCTCGCTGACCTAAATGTCACAGACCGATAACGGGCAGCATCGTTATCGGTGCGAGAGGGTCAGCACTGCGATCACCAACCCGCCTGCCAAGCGTGGTGATTACTGGCACAACCACAATGACTACAACAAGGCAGCAATGGCTCCCAGTCCCCGGCAGCTCCGCTATTCCTAGCTCTGGCAGCGGTTATGGTAACGGCGGGGAAGGGGGTGCTAAGAATCTTCGGAAGGTAGGGAGACCCCCCACAAGGTGGACCGACGACATAAAGAGGATCGCCGGTAGCCGCTGGAGCCAGGCGGCACAAGACCGGGCCTTGTGGACGTCATTACGTGAGACCTATGTCCAGCAGTGGACGTCCATCGGTTGAAGCGACGACGACGAGTTAGTATCTTCGAAATCTTAACCATAAATCCACACCGAAGTTTTTGTTGCTCGTCAAATCAAATACAATTTTTCGTTCACTCAATGCAAAGGCCAAAGATTCCAAAATAATAAACGTAAACTAACTTTCATTCGATATAAATAGTTTATAATCTGTTCTCTACGTCACGTTGTTATTTTGAATGTCACAATCTTACAAGTAATATAATAAAATAATCAAGGTATTACATAAATATAAAATGGTAAAATAATTAAAATGTTAATTATAGCCAACTTCAGGGTGTCGGTTTTTTGTGACGGTGTGCGCAAAGAAGTACAACTTCACAAAATAAGAGCGTAAAATTTTGTAATTTAATTTTATATTTGCATGCCATGCCATACTTAGTTAATAAGAAAAGGTAAGTAAGCAGCCCGTTAACGTCCCACTGCTGGGCATAGGTTTCCTCACTCATGTGAGGGTTTTTAGAGCATAGAACTACTACGCTGCTTCACTGCGTATTGGCAGGCATATTACTCTCTATTCCTTCACTCTCATAGTCCGACGTGACAGCAATCCGACACTCGCGGAGAGAGATCAGGTGTAGGACCGACGGCTCAACGTGCTCTCCGAGGCACGGGGGTAGATGCTAACCACTGGACCAATGAGGCACTTACTTAATATAAGACCTGAATTATATACGGCAATAAATGATTTGATTTGTTGAAGCAACTACTTTTGCCTTGCTAGAAGAAGTCCCGGGTTCGATCCCGGTAGGACGAATTTAGGAAATTGTATTTTCTAATTTGTTCGTGTCTGGTCTGGTGGGAGGCTTCCGCCGTGGCTAGTTACTACTGCCCATACGGTACCAGATTACCGAGCTTTCATCTTAGACTGTATCATCACTTACCATCAGGTCACAACAGTCAAGCGCTTATACTGTCACCAAAAAAAAAAATCTATTACGTAATCAATCTAGACTAAAGTACCAGGCGAACAGAACAAAGTAGGAGCTAAGCTTGAATCTCAAGTTCCAATAAGCGGTATAATAATTCAGAAGGATGCCATAATCCTGTTATCGGATAGATATCCCTTTAAGTCTGCGGTATGAAATACAAGTTTGGAACACTAAAAGCTAACTTTAGTCGACCATCACTTAATTGTTGTTCCCCTGGTAAGAAGATTAGAGCGTGCTACGATTTCCAATAGAAATCCGAAACAATAAAGCTTGGGTTTTTTAGTTTTATAACTCTGTATAATTCTATTCTATTCATTGGTCTATAGGTTAGCATGTTCGACTACAGACATGAGGTCCTAGGTTCGAGTCCGATATTGAGTTTTCTATTAACATTTTCTCAATATTTGCTCAATAGTTCGGAAACTGGAGGCGTGCTCTACCACCGTGCCTCAGAGAGCACGTTAAGTCGTCAGTCTAGCGCCTAATCTCTCTCCGGTCGTTTCGTATTCCCGTCACATCTGACTATATAAGAGAAGGAATTGCACTTGTGTACTATGCCTGCCTACATTGGAGCAGCGTGGTGGGTTTATGCTCTAAAAAATCCTCTCACCTATGAGTGACGACGACAATATCATATTATTTTATGGAACTGGATTTAAACTTAAGTAATTCCTCCTAAAACTATGTGGGTATGAATGAGCGTCTGTTGGATCTTTACTTAGTCACATTTATAAAAAAATGTCTGTAAAGTCGCTGACGGGCGATAATTTTACGTGATAACGTCATAAGACAAACATTGATGAAAAGTTGTTTTTTAATAAACAACAGTATTAGGCCGATGGTGCCTCTTTATCGCTTATATCGCGCTAACGTGACAACAACACTTTTTCGTATCCGTCATTATAAAAGAAAATTTAGACAGGTTTAATTTGAACAACTTTTATAAAATAGTCATGCAATAGGTATTTTTACAAAAATAATTTATATTATCATCGTGTTTATTAATAATTCATAACATCAGCATCTAATAATATACACGTAGCTTGAATCGTGTCTTTACTGTTATTTTGCTGACGTCACGATTTAATTAATTTCTGTCGTACCGTTTTAAATAAATTTTATATATTTTTTTATTCAGATTTCGGCTTAATTTATTCTAAACATCTTGTTATTTAGTATATATTTAGTTTTTTATTATAGTTATAATTTAAATCACCAATGCTCACTATTTTTTACACATGACAAATAAACTCGTCATGACAACATGTGTATATGTGGAGGTAGTGAAATTTGTAAAGCGTGTATTGTATTGTATTCTATAATTGAAAGGAGAGTGAATGCAGGGAATATGGTAAATGGTGCTCTGCACGCCTTTATGAATAGCCCGACGGTGTCTGGGCCAGATGGACTGTGCATGCTGGTGTGTTGGTGCCAACANTTTATGAATAGCCAGATGGTGTCTCAAAGGGCAAGACTGGCTGTGCATGCTGGAGTGTTGGTGCCAACACTTTATGTATGGTAGTGAAAGTTGGGTATGGCAGAAGAATCACAAAAGTAAAATAATAGCGGTAGAGATGAGAGCGTTGAGAAGTATGTGTGGATTAAAACTGAGCAACAGAGTAAGAAATAGTGTGATAAGAGAACGTTGTGGTATAAAAGAAGAAGAGAAGGGCCAGGTCAAGAATACTCTAAACCGACGAACTTGTATGAAAGGTTTAATGAGAATGAAAGAAGCGAAGGAGATATGCAAGGATCGTGGCAAGTGGAAGGACGTTGTCTCTGCCTACCCCCATGGGAATGAGGCGTGAGGCTATGTATGTATTTAATTTATAGTAAATATATAAGTATTTTGTACTTCGCATGTCGAAAATTTTTCGCTTCAATACCATAAAAATTTCACTTCAAATCCTTTTTCTCCGTGACGAGTATACACGTCAAACTCAGTTTACCGTTTAATATGATTTTAGAGATTTCGTTTCAAAAAATATAACTACAGAGTCAGTTCAAATTATTTGTGATAAATAAGTGTTTTCCCGAAAGTAATTTGTCTGTGTCATATTATAAAAATATATAATCTTTGTGACCATTAATAATTCATAACATCAGCATCCAATATATACACGTAGCTTGAAGTGCGTCTTTACTGTTATTACGACGAATTAATTAATTTGTGTCACACGTGTAAATTAATGTCATGTATTATTTTATATTAATTCATTCTAAGCATCTTGTAATTTTACTATATATTACATCTTTCATTATAGTTATAATTTAAACAATCACTGCTCACTATTAACGCACGACGAATATACTCGTCGTGATAAAAAGTATATAATCGTATATAAGTATTTTATCGTATATTTTCTAAGTAACTGAATAAAGGCCCAAAAGAAGATTTATAAATATTGTTAGCGATCATTATTATTTTTATTTATTGTAATTATATCAGAGAAAAGTTTACGTGCACATCATCCGGTTTAACGCTATTCACGGAAATTCTCAAATTTAATCAGAACTTCTGTTTAGTCGTCATTTTCACGACGACTGTCATTGGTGGACTTATTATTTTTTGAGTGGGGCGTTTGGTATAAGAAATGTAGCACAGGAGAATGAAGGAGCATTCGCCTAGTGATAGTTCTTAGTTTGTATTGTGTTTTAAGTTATTCAGAGTACGTAATGTAATAATGAAGAATCTGAGAATAGTATTACTTAACCAACAAATTAGTGAGCTACTCTAAAGAATATTCACACATATTTATGTCTTACTATAAAAAATTTCACATGAAATCATAGCACTGCTCCATGACGAATATACACGTCAAACTCTGTTTACCATTTTAGAGGTTTCGTTTAAAAAGCAAGACTACAGAGTCAGTTTAAATTATACGTGATAAATAAATAAGTGTTTTCACGAAAGTAATTTGTCTCTGGCACAACATAAAATTATATAATCTTCGTGTCCATTAATAATTCATAACATCAGCATCTAATAATATACACGTAGCTCGGGATCGTGTTTTTAGTGTTGTTGGTGTACAAGCAATTTGTTTGCCTCGGGAAAATGGCGAAACAAAGAAAAAGCTCGGAAAACCTTGTTAACTTTTTAAAACATTCGTTGGCGCTCATGCATAATTCAGTATCTTCTTGTACCAACGTACCGAGTGGCGAAAACCGAGTTCGTATTCAGTGATCCGGACTACCAGGAGCACATAAATAGTGAAGCGTCGCTGTACATGTCCGCAATCCGCATTACGGGATAACATCGAGCGACGCTCCGTCCCCTACCCTCTTCACAATTGACATTTCGTAAGAGCCCCCAACCCTTTAATACGATGAAATGTTGAATTTCAATGAAAGCCGTTATATTATTACTAGCTGTTCCCCCCGGTGTCACCCGCGTAGTTCCCTACCCCTTTTCCTAGTAAATCTACTTCGCGAAAGGAATATGTACGCTGAATTTTAATTGTCATTAAAAGCTATATATCTATCATCACCATCCGAAATTCAATTACACAAATGGATAGCTAAAGGATCAAAGAATTTATTACGTATTTAAGTAAAGACTGTAACACATCGCGCGGTAAAAGGAAGGGGAAAGGATTTTTTATGAGGATTGGGATCTCGCGTTTCCTTTAAGGGAAAAATTAAAAAAAAAATAATAATAACAATTCACACAATACCCTCGCAATTTATATTGAATGACATGTTATATCGTGTGTAACACAATTTCAATACAAGAAAATTACAAGTGTGTTTTTACACTTGTAATTTAGAGTGAAGAAGGTTCAGAAATCATTTGTCGGGTTGAGCATACGCATTTTTAATAAGATCCTTTGTTTCAAATGTTACTTTATTTTAAATACACCAATGGGAAGGCATGTGTTTCTAAGAATACGATTAAGTCAAATGACAAACCATATCCTGTATTTAAAATATTATTTTATTTTAAATCTACCAATGGGAAGGACTTTGTTTCTAAGAATACGATTTAGTCAAATGACGAACCGTATCCTTTGTTTCAAATATTATTTTATTTTAAATCTACCAATGGGAAGGACTTTGTTTCTAAGAATACGATTTAGACAAATGACGAATCGTATACTTTATTTAAAATAATATTTTATTTTAAATCCACCAATGGGAAGGCATTTGTTTCTAACAATAAGATTTAGTCAAATGACGGACCGTATACTTTATTTAAAATAATATTTAATTTTAAATCCACCAATGGGAAGGCATTTGTTTCTAATAATACGATTTAGTCAAATGACGAATCGTATACTTTATTTAAAATAATATTTAATTTTAAATCCACCAATGGGAAGGTATTTCTTTCTAAGAATACGATTTAGACAAATGACGAATCGTATACTTTATTTAAAATATTATTTCATTTTAAATCCACCAATGGGAAGGTATTTCTTTCTAAGAATACGACTTAGTCAAATGACGAACCGTATCCTTTGTTTCAAATGTTATTTTATTTTAAATCCACCAATGGCTTTTGTTTCTAAGAATAGGATTTAATCAAATGACGAACCGTATCCTTTATTATTTTATTTTATATGTAAATACTACCACGTGCTTAAAGAAGTTTTACTTCAAAAAGATGCGGGATTTAACGCGTTGAATTAGTTTTTCTATAAACTTTACAATATTCTACTTGGCCCTTCCGTCAAAACGTAAAAATTGGTCAGGCCCGACATAAAAAAAAGAGATTTCATTACGAGCTATTGTTGTGTTACGATTTTCACGGTCCATTTTCCTTTCGAGAATTGTTAAAGCGGAAAGGTTACGGTTTTATATTTGTATTAGGCACGGTGCCGCGTTTCGTGAAGCGCTCGGAATACTTTATTGCGAGTGTAATTAACTTAAAAGTGCTGTTCTTGTGTTTTTCGCTTGCTTTTACGCAATTAAAAATAATTTGAAATAATAGCAGGGGCACAAAGACGCGTAAGACGCGACTGGAATAATTTAAAAGCTTTGTGAAGCGAGTTAGCATCTTGTTTCATTAACGCTCGGCTGTCTCGAGGAATATTTATATGAGCCGGCGTCATGAATATTTACATTACGAACTCTTGTTTCGAGATGGTTATTATATTTTATGAGTAGTTGATTATTTATATCTATATAATGAAGCCTTTAATTTATTCTCGTTGTCGTTTAATGACATGTTATAATTAACGAGGATTTTACATTGAGATGTTAATGATAAAATTCTAGTAACTGTATACGTTTGTATAATATTTTATTAAAGAAAATTTAATTGAGAAATCGTACTATAATGTGAAGGATCACTTACGACTATAAATAAGCGTAAAAGTGTAATGTAATGGTAATTATAAACAAAAGAAACCCGAATGAGTTTATTATAGGTTCTTCTCAAAATAGGGCGGTTAGGGACCCTCGTCACTTCAGATCTTTTATATCATCATCAGTCGTAAATTGAAATGATATTTCTTAATATCATTATCAGTCGTAACTTGAAAAAATATTTTTTAATATCTGTATCAGTTTTAATTTGAAAAATATTCCTTTATATCATCATTATCAGTCGTAACTTGAAATAATATTCTTTAATATCATCATCAGATTTAATTTGAAAAAATATTCCTTTATATTATTGTCAATCGTTATTTGGAATAATATTCTTTAATATCATTCTCAGTCGTAATTTGAAATAATATTCTTTATTATCATTCTCAGTCCTAATTTGAAATAATATTCCTTAATATCATTATCAGTAAATATTCTTCAATACCATTGTAAGTCATACATTGAAATAATATGAGAAATTCACTATATTTGGCGATTTAAAAGTGAAATTTTTTTATGATGATGTTTAAATAAAACCAAGATTCCCGACTGAGTTTGTTGTGGGTTCTTCTCAAGACAGGGTGCGAAAGAACCCTTGTTTCTTTTGATTATAAGTCGTTCTTTAATATCATCATCAATCGTACATTGGAAATAATATGACGGAAAAAACGAACTTTGAAAATTCTAAAGTCTACTTGAATAAATAATCTTTGAATTTAAAAAGTATAATAGTTTCTCAAACTTTCAAGAGAAATATTTATTCGCATTGCTTTTGTGATTGTCGATTATTTATTTCTTCATAATGACGCCAGTCATAAATGTTTTACTGTCGTTTAATTACATGCTTATTTAATATTTATGACTAAGTTCATATTACTGTTTAGAGAGGGTTTTGTTTTAATTATTATGTAACTTCGATAATAAAAGTGACAATCTTTTATTAAAAATGAGTATAGTTAAGTTAGGTATCTCGGGTTTCAAGCTGACAGATTAATTTAAACATTTTCTAAAAGGCAAATATAGAAAATTCTTTCTAATTTGTCTGGTTCTGGGCCGTGGCTGGTTACCATCTTACCAGGAAATACTTACCGCCAAGCAAAGATATTTGTGTCCCCGGTTTTTTTGTCGCTGGAAAATGCATTTACGCACCCCGACTAAAGGTCAAACTCGCAATTCCCACTAAAACCCAGAGGGACCGCCATCAACCATGAGGGGGGAGCCAGGGGCATTCCTCTCTGGCCTCTCGGTTGCATCACACAGATATTCTACAGGGGGAGGAGTTGTACGAAGCTCAGTCTCCTGTTTCCTGCACCCCTTCGTCGGGGCTGGAGTGCTTCGTTGCGGCGTTCACCATCTACCTTTGCCGTGACTCCTTAAGCGAAGACAGTCTCGCAAAAGGAGGCAACCCCTCTCCAGGCCTGCTCACTGGTAAGTATTGCTCCTGTAACAGTTGCCAGTGAGAGGTCTGTGTCGATCAGCGACGTTATAATGAGCCGCTGAGGTCTCCAGGAGGGACATTCTGCCACAGTGTGATGGGCTGTGTCTGACGAGGCACCACACTCGTGATATCTGGCCGACGGCTTACATCCAACAGTTTGGTACAGGTATTTGCCGAAACCACCATGACTGGTAAGCACCTGTACCAATCTGTAGGAGAGCGATCCGTGCTCTCTACCCAGCCATTTGTCAAGATGAGGGCAGATCGCCCCTATTATGGCTCCGCCCGGATTTGTGTCCCCTTTACGATGCTGTGTAGAAATAGTATAATCATTTACCATCATATATGATCACTGTCAAGTGCTAACCTGTCAGCAATTAAAAAGAGCAGTCTAACATTTCCGTCTTACCGCAATTTTATCTTAAATTTCATCATCAGTTAACTCAAGATCATTGTAATATTGTTTATATACATTCTACAGCCTTGCTAATAACATAATGTTTAGTGAGAGTGACTTGCCTTGTTAATAGAGGTCCCAAATACTATGCATGGTTGGACAAATGTCTAAAATTATATTCTACAATTTGCTGAAATATATACAGGCAGCTTTACAAAGTCTTAAGTGGTACCTACTTCATACTTTCCCTTGAAATGTTTTACGAAATTGAACGTGCGTCGAAAATTTGACGCAGCGCATTACAATATATTTTTAGTTAACCATGTACCTAAAATTTATAGCGATTATTCAATCGGGACACAATGTGGCACTTTCCCCACTTAAAACAGTGTCGAAAGTACAAATTTTCTTTCATTTTAACATTGATTACTGTAACTTTAAATTTATAAATTTTAAAGACGACGAATTTTTGACTATCGAGAAGGGTTTAGATTTTAGAACCATACCATCCGAAATATATATACCCCTTACCAAAATAACCCTTTTGCTTGAACATATAAACAACTAAACAGACGATAATTATATTAGTGTAGGAACATTTACGTTTATTTCAAAGTAAAATACTTAAAACATAAAAAAGCATAAAACGCGAGACTACCCAATAAACATAAGTAATATTGGTCCGAGACAAGAGTTTTGGCACCTCTGGTTTAGGGTCTCCAAGACCTTGACTCTAAATTTAAATTTGATAGTTTTCTTTAGATAATTTGATCCATTGACGGCATTTCCAGCTTACATTAGTGATCCACGAATCAAAGCCTTGGGATTCTCTGGTTTAGAGTCTTTAAATTTAAATTTGGGTAATTGAATTCTACCAATTGACATTTATCAACTTACATTAATGCATAGAATTAAAACTTTATTTTTAAAAATTGAATATAAAGATCTAGATCACCCAGAATACATTTAGAGCCTCTAAAGTGTCGACTAGGGTCTCTAAATTTAAATTAGGGGAATTAAATTTACCAATTGACGTTATTACCAACTTCATTAATGCATCGAAATAAAATTTTATTGTTTAAACCACCCAGAAAACATTATAATAGGGGTCGACGCGTCGAAAGTTTGGGAATCTCTGGTTTAGAGTCTCTAAAGCGTCGACAAGTGTCTCTAAATTTAAATTTGGGAAATTAAATTTGCCAATTGACGTTATTACCAACTTCATTAATGCATCGAAATAAAATTTTATTGTTTAAACCACCCAGAAAACATAATAGGGGTCGACGCGTCGAAAGTTTGGGAATCTCTGGTTTAGAGTCTCTAAAGCGTCGACAAGTGTCTCTATATTTAAATTTGGGAAATTAAATTTGCCAATTGACGTTATTACCAACTTCATTAATGCATCGAAATAAAATTTTATTGTTTAAACCACCCAGAAAACATAATAGGGGTCGACGCGTCGAAAGTTTGGGAATCTCTGGTTTAGAGTCTCTAAAGCGTCGACAAGTGTCTCTATATTTAAATTTGGGAAATTAAATTTGCCAATTGACGTTATTACCAACTTCATTAATGCATCGAAATAAAATTTTATTGTTTAAACCACCCAGAAAACATAATAGGGGTCGACGCGTCGAAAGTTTGGGAATCTCTGGTTTAGAGTCTCTAAAGCGTCGACAAGTGTCTCTATATTTAAATTTGGGAAATTAAATTTGCCAATTGACGTTATTACCAACTTCATTAATGCATCGAAATAAAATTTTATTGTTTAAACCACCCAGAAAACATAATAGGGGTCGACGCGTCGAAAGTTTGGGAATCTCTGGTTTAGAGTCTCTAAAGCGTCGACAAGTGTCTCTATATTTAAATTTGGGAAATTAAATTTGCCAATTGACGTTATTACCAACTTCATTAATGCATCGAAATAAAATTTTATTGTTTAAACCACCCAGAAAACATAATAGGGGTCGACGCGTCGAAAGTTTGGGAATCTCTGGTTTAGAGTCTCTAAAGCGTCGACAAGTGTCTCTATATTTAAATTTGGGAAATTAAATTTGCCAATTGACGTTATTACCAACTTCATTAATGCATCGAAATAAAATTTTATTGTTTAAACCACCCAGAAAACATAATAGGGGTCGACGCGTCGAAAGTTTGGGAATCTCTGGTTTAGAGTCTCTAAAGCGTCGACAAGTGTCTCTATATTTAAATTTGGGAAATTAAATTTGCCAATTGACGTTATTACCAACTTCATTAATGCATCGAAATAAAATTTTATTGTTTAAACCACCCAGAAAACATAATAGGGGTCGACGCGTCGAAAGTTTGGGAATCTCTGGTTTAGAGTCTCTAAAGCGTCGACAAGTGTCTCTATATTTAAATTTGGGAAATTAAATTTGCCAATTGACGTTATTACCAACTTCATTAATGCATCGAAATAAAATTTTATTGTTTAAACCACCCAGAAAACATAATAGGGGTCGACGCGTCGAAAGTTTGGGAATCTCTGGTTTAGAGTCTCTAAAGCGTCGACAAGTGTCTCTATATTTAAATTTGGGAAATTAAATTTGCCAATTGACGTTATTACCAACTTCATTAATGCATCGAAATAAAATTTTATTGTTTAAACCACCCAGAAAACATAATAGGGGTCGACGCGTCGAAAGTTTGGGAATCTCTGGTTTAGAGTCTCTAAAGCGTCGACAAGTGTCTCTATATTTAAATTTGGGAAATTAAATTTGCCAATTGACGTTATTACCAACTTCATTAATGCATCGAAATAAAATTTTATTGTTTAAACCACCCAGAAAACATAATAGGGGTCGACGCGTCGAAAGTTTGGGAATCTCTGGTTTAGAGTCTCTAAAGCGTCGACAAGTGTCTCTATATTTAAATTTGGGAAATTAAATTTGCCAATTGACGTTATTACCAACTTCATTAATGCATCGAAATAAAATTTTATTGTTTAAACCACCCAGAAAACATAATAGGGGTCGACGCGTCGAAAGTTTGGGAATCTCTGGTTTAGAGTCTCTAAAGCGTCGACAAGTGTCTCTATATTTAAATTTGGGAAATTAAATTTGCCAATTGACGTTATTACCAACTTCATTAATGCATCGAAATAAAATTTTATTGTTNTGGTCTAGTGGTTAGCATATTCGACTACAGACATGAGGTCCTGGGTTCGAGTCCCGGGTCGGGCCAATTCGAAATCGATGTTGAGTTTTCTATTACGATTTTCTCAATATTTGCCCGAAGTTGGGAAGTGGCGGTGTGATCCACCCCCGTGCCTCGGAGAGCACGTTAAGCCGTCGGTCCTGCGCCTAATCTCTCTCCGGTCGTGTCGGATTCCCGCCAGATTGGACTATGAGAGTGAAGGAATAGAGAGTGCACTTGTGTACTATGCCTGCCAAACCGCAGTGGAGCAGCGTGGTAGGTCTATGTTCTAAAAACCCTCTCTCATATGAGCGAGGAGGCCTGTGCCCAGCACTGGGACGTTAATGGGCTGCTACTTACTTACTTAATGAAAGTTTTTTTGTGGGTGTTGGTATCCTTGGAATAGGAGCTAACTCACCAGGCGCAGGCCCACTTATAAGGGGTCGCTACAATTTGCTTTAGATTAACATTTTAAAATAATAATGGTAAATATTTTGAACAAGCATTGAAAATTAAAGGAATGAAAGTGAATGTAAACAAAACGAAAGTTATGCTTTTTGAAAGAGATGAATCTGTGATGAATGGCAATATTTTGATAGATGGAGAACAAGTGGAAGAGGTGAAAGGGTTTGTATACTTGGGATCTAAATTTACAAAAGATGGAAAATGTGAAACTGATATTGAAAGGAGAGTGAATGCAGGGAATATGGTAAATGGTGCTCTGCACGCCTTTATGAATAGCCAGATGGTGTCTCAAAGGGCTAAACTGGCTGAAAAGTAAAATAAATGCGGTAGAGATGAGAGCGTTTAGAAGTATGAGTGGATTGAAACTGTGTAACAAAGTAAGAAATAGCGTGATAAGAGAACGTTGTGGTTTAAAAGAAGATGCAGTGATTAAAATTGAGAAAGGTATGCTTAGATGGTTTGGGCATGTAGAGAGAATGAATGAAAGGAGACTTACAAAAAGGATTATGAGTGAAGACCAGGGCGAACGTTCCTGGACCAAATCCAGGACATTTTAAATAAGGACCAGGTCAAGAGTACTCTAAACCGACGAATTTGTATGAAAGGTTTAATGAGAATGAAAGAAGCGAAGGAGATATGCAGGGATTGTGGAAAGTGGAAGGACGTGGTCTCTGCCTACCCCTAAGGATGAAGGCAGAGGTATGATTAATATGGTTAGATTGTTATCGGCACTTTTATTAACTTTTAAAATGTAAAAAAGGAGTTATAGTGGCATAGCTACAGTAGTTTTTTTTTGTTCTATCATCATTCACATCGTGGGTTACATTGTTGTATTTTTATTAGGGATCCCCAATAACGGTCCAATAGTTTTGTGTGAAAACGTTGCAAACATACATACAAAAACACAAATGTTTCCTCTTTATAATAAATAGATGGATTCCTTTTTAAAATAAAAAAAAAAAACACTATAAAAATGTTTGTACAATACGACACAGTAATTTCAGTTTTAATTACCAGGGCAACAGCCGATGGAGGGAGGTTTTATTTTTAATTAATACTGTCGAGTCCGCGTCGAGGGTGCCATTGTTTTCAGTTTTATATAATGCCTCTCAACTCGTTCGCGAAAATAATAATTTGACAATGGAAAGTTCTCGATTAATTAGCAACTGTACGTTTATTCCGCAAATCATTATTTGATTGCTTTTTAAAATTACATTTTAATGCGAGCTTATCATTCGTTTTAAAGGGTAATATATTTTTATAATAATAGCTTACTTTGTTATTGCAACATGCAACGTAAGTACACACACACACCCACACATACATATAAATAATTCTCATAAATAATAATATAACATGCCACGTAACATATATTTATGTATCTTTTCTTAACACTTTGACTGCTGCGGGGGGTCAACATGACCGATACTAGCACTATATTTCTTTTCGTGTACAATAAAGAGTATATAATAGTAGTCGTCCCACTGCTGGGCACAGGCCTCCTCACTCATATGAGAGAGGGTTTTTAGAGCATAGACTCACCACGCTGCTCCACTGTGAATTGGCAGGCATAGTACACAAGTGCACTCTCTATTCCTTCACTCTCGTAGTCCCATGTGACGTTAACCCGACACGACCGCAGGGAGATCAAGCGCAGAGCCGATGGTTTAACGTGCTCTCCGAGGCACGGGGGTGGAGCACACCCCCAACTTCCCAACTTCGGACCAATATTTAGAAAATCTTAATAGAAATCTCAATATCGATATTTTAATTGGCCCTACCTGAGACTCGAACCCAGGACGTCATGTCTGTAGTCGAACATGCTATCCACTAGATCAATTGAGGCAGCTCGTATAAGATAACCAATCACAACTACTTGTGTTTATTAACAGAGCTCATTGTGATTGGTTACCTTATTCGAGCGATCCGGAAGACTCAAATATAGTATATTGACTATTTGAACGGGTGCATACCGCGATGGTGTTTTTTAATTTTGCCCATATTTCGACCCAGTTGCATGGATCATGGGCACGACGTTACTGCTGTGGGTGGTTGTGTCAAGCTGTCAAGGGCAGTATCTGTCTACCCTACGTCTGATCCTTTTACTTTTCACGGCACCCACATCCATTTTTCGGCATACTACACTCACAACGTCACGTTTTAATTTTCAAATATAGTAGTAGTCTCGGTCATGTTGACCGCCCTCGGCAATCAAAGTGTTAAGCCTGTTTGGATGAAAGCGATTAGACCGCCTTTATGCGACACTAAGTTATTTAGTTTAAGTTTTCTTTTTATGTATCTATCTATATAAAATTTTAGATCAATATATTAACAAGTTTTTCAGACACCATTTACGTAATTTGATTTTTTATTTCACAAATTAATGTCGCCAGTTACGTATTGACCTGGGTACGTTAAAAACTTGTCATTTTCCATTGAAATTTCTTAATAAAAAATAATCTAAAAGGTTCTTTTTATAAGATACTAGATTTAAAGATAAAAAAAATAATTCAGTCTTGTCTAAGTTTGTCGAAGAAAAAGTGGTTTTAAATATTCGATACACACATAATAACCTTAATTAGTTGTTGTGCGAATATATTAGGAGTTCAGAACCCACAAGCCGTTCTAACGAGGATTGGCGGGCAAAAAATATAAAGTATTCGTAACACTCGTTAACGTTGATTAACTATTAAATCCATTTAATCTTTCCAACGAAATAAACCAAATAGTTGTTGAGATTTGAATGTAAATTAAAATCCCAGTATTTTATTTCTATAAACTTAAAGCTTTTGGAAATACAAGTTGTAAGGATCTATACATACGTAGTGTTTCCTACGCGTAGATGTTATTTGTTGGATTTAAATTTTACACTATGCAAGTATATTGGGTTTAATAACACATCTAGATTTTGGATTCAAATTCTTAATTTATATATTTATTTAAACACTAACAAGTACTACAATTTTGGAACCATAAAAAATTTGAGATGAATGTGAATGTTATATGCCTACACTTTTATACGTTTTCACAATTACACTGTAAAGAAAACAGTCATATTAATAAAAATTAAATTGAAAAAATATCAAGTCTTGCATATAATTAACTCAAATTATCATTAAGTAACTCAACAGAATAAAATAACATACCATAATACATATCATCAAAGGGATAAGGTATTCTATGTATATTAATGTTAATTTTCTTTTGGTGCATAAATAAATAAATAGATATTGTTATGTCAAGAGTATTATTATATAATAAATGTCCTTTAATTATTATTAGAAATTTTACTTAAAATCTTCTTAGTTATTATTAAAATACTGTATACTTTAAAATTTTATGTAATAAGGATTTATACAGGGGCATAAATAATATGGATGTACAGTTGGACATATGGTATCGTGGACTTTTTTGTAAATATTAATACGTTCTATAATACTGTCGAATATTTTTTGTTTTATCATCAATAGTTTCCCAAACCTGATAGCAGATTTTTTGCGACCATTTTTTTCACACCTTGGGTTACACATTAATGCATTTTTCTTTGGGAACCCTATTTTTTTGGAGAAAGTAGTATCGCTTAGTGAAAATGCAGCTTTCTAATGGTGAAAATTCGCTTTGCTGGCACAAGTCCCGGGTTCGATCCCCGGTAGGACGAATTTAGAAAATTATATTTTCTAATTTGTCCGAGTCGGGTCTGGTTAGAGGCTTCGGCTGTGGCTAGTTACCACCCTACCAGCAAATACTTACCGTCAAAACAAAAAGATTTGTGTTCCGGTACTATGTTGTATAGAAACCGTAAGGGGTATGGCGCCTCTTACCAGATTAGCGCGCTTCCATCTTAGACTGTAGTGTTTCAAATCAAATCAAATTAAAATATCTTTATTCAAGTAGGCATTTTTTTCCACACTCTGATAATAATATACGTCTGATGATGGTACTCAAGATCGACTTAAAATCTAAGTTGTATCATCACTTTCCATCAGGTGAGAGCACAGTCAAGCTATAAAAAAAACGCAATAGTCAATCTCAAATAGTAATATAACCCGTATTCAACATCGTCGTCGTCGTCGCTTTAACCGATGGATGTCCACGACATAGGTCTGACGTAATGATGTCCACAACGCCCGATCTTGCTTTACCGGCGACCCTCTTTATATCATCGATCCACCTTGTGGGGGGTCTGCCTACACTGCGCCATCCGGTGCGGGGTCGCCACTCCAGCACCTCGGCCCCCAACGTCCATGGGTCCTTCGGACTGTGTGCCCCGCCCATTGCCACTTCAGGTTCGCGATTCGTCTTCGTCCACATGACTTAACAGCGCGATAGGTCTGTAGTTCTTCAATAAGGTGTTGTCGCCCTTCTTAAAGAACAGAACCACTACGCTCTTATGCCATGCTTCCGGCACTGTACCATCAGGGATGACGGAAATGAAAATTCGCTGAAGGACTATGAGTACCGGTTATCCACCCGACTTCAGTAGTTCTGCTGTGATTCATCATCTGGTGCGTTGCTGTTCTTCATCTGTTTGAAAGCCATACTAATCTCGTACAGACTGACGTCCGGGATGTCTTCAGTGTAGTGTCGTGTAACCTTTTAACATATATCAACTTCTTTTAGTAAATAATGCGCTGTAAACGTTCGTTCATGAAACGCTCGTAAAAAATGCCCCGTGTGTATAAATCCTAAAACGTAAGCAGTTTGTTATTGAAAATAAATGAAGGTTTAATTCCAAGCGCTTTTACCGGGACCAAATGGATTGCTACAAAAACATCAAATGCGCGGAGCACTCGGCATTTAAACGTATTTCAAAAGTAAATTAATTATTTTCAACAGTTGGATGTACGTAACCTGAATAACGAATGCTGGTAAATTAAACGACAGATATAGCTAACTGTTTGTTTATTGTGTTATTTTTTCTTTTATTATATTTTGTGGTTTATTTATTACGATACATAGCATCACGCCTCATTCCCATAGAGGTAGGCAGAGACAACATCCTTCCACTTGCCATGATCCTTGCATATCTCCTTCGCTTCTTTTATTCTCATTAAACCTTTCATATAAGTTCGTCGGTTTAGAGAGTATTCTACGCGTTCAATTGATGATGATTAAATGATGAGTGGCAAATTAAAATGCCACATGTTATTTGTGAATATTTAAACTACCTCACCTTCAAACGAATTACCATAAAAACGCTGCACATCTTCGTGATGCTAATGAAGCGTTTCATCTTTAAAGATTTTATTCTTATACACCTAAAGAAAAAAGTTTCAGTTCAGTAATTGTAACCATATTATAAAATGAATGAACAACTATAAGTGTGGTAAGAGAACGTAGTGGTATAAAAGAAGATGTAGTGACAAAAATTGAGAAAGGTATGCTTAGATGGTTTGGGCTTGTAGAGAGAATGAGTGAAAGGAGACTGACAAACAGTATTTATGAATCAAGAGTGAATTAGTTATAGTTGTAAGGGGAAGACCATGGCGAACGTTCCTGGACCTTAATGAGAATGAAAGAAGCGAAGGAGATATGCAAGGATCGTGGCAAGTGGAAGGACGTGGTCTCAGCCTAACCCTATGGGAATGAGGTGTGATGCTATGTATGTATATTATCGTAATTAATTTGATAAGACTTTATAGACTATCACAGTGTTTAACTGCTATAATATCTCTTAACTACTGAAACAATTTTAATGATTTTGTTTTTGATTCCTCTGGATTATTACTTAAGACATAGGATAGCTTATATTTTACTTTAGTTGTGATAAATTAGAAAAAAGTTTTCCAATTTTTTAATTACGTAAAACAAGTAAATATGCGGACGTAGACGAAGTTTTGCGAGTTTGAGAATAAATGTTATATATCGTATATATTACGTTTACCTACTCGTCCTGTAAATGAAGTTATTAAATCAGTTGGGCATGAAAACGAATTGTTGGGAGCCAATTAGTTGGGGAGTGTCATTCGTTGAAGAGGGTTCCGGGTGTACCCTGAAGCGATGCGAGGGTAAGATATTGCGTAATCCAATCATTACTTATGTATGGAAGATGAAATTGAATAAAAACAAAGTACAAAGGGTACCCTGCCTTTATTTTATTCATTTCAATATATTGTTTATTCATTATCATTATCAATGAGTCTAAAGGTAAGTAGCAGTCTATTATCGTCCCAGTGTTGGACACAGGTCTCCTCACTATTCCTTCACTCTCCACTCTCACAGTTCGATGTGACGGGAATCCGACACTACTGGAGAGAGATCAAACACAGGACCCACGACTTAACGTACTTTATGAGGCACATAGCTAAAGCACACCGACAACTTCCCAACTTCGTCCAGAAATTGAGAAAGTCTCTTTTAAAAGTCAATTTTAACAAAAGTAACATCAATTTTGAATTAGCCCGAACCGAACTCGAACTCAGGACCTCATGTCTGTAGCCGAAAATGCTGACTATCCCTTCGATTGCTCGTGTCAACCGTGACATGAAACGATAGTACTGGCTCAACTGGGGCAATCGGATATATAAGCATCTCTTTCTTTATAAGTCATAATGTGTGTTATCTATTTCGCTTAAGGTAACTGTCGTAACGAAATATGCGTAGAGATAAGACCCGACAATAGAAAAAATAAATCAGTTACAAAGTGACCGTTAGTGCAGTTTATTTTGTGTTTTAGATTGTGATGTGAATAACAATAAAACCCTGGAGGTTTTAATTTCTAAGATATGAGCCTATAAATACAAGACGGAGTTTTTCACTATCTCAAAGTTTAGCGCATCATGACGCTACACCACAGTCTTAATTTAATAAAAGATACCAGTTTACAGTTTAACTATTAGCAAACATAACGATCAAAACATTTGGTAGTCTTTCATGAACATTTAAGTCCCAAGAGCCACTTTTAGCAATCGACAGTCTAACGGCTAATAGACGAATGAGACAGTCCAGTGTCTACTTCATAATGGAATTTGGCGGATAGTCAGTGAAAAATTTCTCTCTCTTGAGCTCTTCTTTTTAATGGTGAGTCTACCAGGGGCTCTTTTTCTAGACGTCCTGCCCATTAGGATCAATCTTGAATTCTAAAATAAGGATCCCCTATGAAGAGGTCTGATAAAAGCTACTTTTCTCTGCTCGATGGTCATCATAAGCATACGGCTAATTGGTGCTCGTTTATAGTTTATTGTAAATATAAAACAAACGTTAAACTTAACAAATGTTATAAATCTATAAAGATTTATAATATTATAGGCAGCCATATCAAAATAAATCAAACCAAAATGATTTATTTCATTACGCCTTTACGTCAATCAATGTACGACTGATGATGATATTAAGGAATATTATTACAAATTACCACTGATGATGATATTAAGGAATATTATTTCATATTACGACTAATGATGATATTAAGGGATATTATTACAAATTACGACTGATGATGATATTAAGGAATGTTATTTCAAACTACGACTGATGATGATATTAAGGAATATTATTACAAATTACCTCTGATGATGCTATTAAGGAATATTATTACAAATTACGTCTGATGATGGTATTAAGGAATACTATTTCAAACTACGACTGATGATGATATTAAGGAATATTATTTCAAACTACGACTGATGATGATATTAAGGAATATTATTACAAATTACGATTGATAATGATATTAAGGAATATTATTTCAAATTATGACTGATGATAATATTAAAGAATATTATTACAAATTACGACTGGTGATGATTTTAAAGAATGATATTTTAAGACGAAAGCCGACTAAAACTAAATTTACGAGAATAAGCGCCCTGCTCTGGGAAGAATAGAACTGGTTTTGGTTTTCTATGTGTGGTAAATATATAAATTACTGTAATACCATCTTGAAATGTATTATGATCACGTGAGATCAATCACTAAACTTTACGCAATAAAAAATAGGTATTTCTACGTGCAGTTTCGTGTTGATCTACCATTACATTAACTGGTTTTTTTCTAAGTTTTATTTAAGTTATTGGATAAGTAATTTGAAATTTAAATGAGCTATTTTCTAAACTGTCACTATTTCTATCACGTAAACCTTATTACTTTTGATTAATTCCGCGTCTGACATTTGCATGTTAATTGACTGTGTCATTTAGGACTCGTGAGAAAGAGTCAGAAACCTACAAGTTACGTTTGTAATAGCAAAGTATTCGTTTGATTCAAAATAACAATAGTTAATAGAGATTTTTAAGGCAATTTTGGTTGTATTTTCCAATTCCTATTATTAGTTCAAAGTTGTCTCTTGATGGTAATACACATTGTTTTAATGACATCTTCCAAAAACACAATGGACAAAAAGGGAAAGTGCTTCACCTTTCTTTTCCCCCACAGAGTATTGGTATTTTGTAAATCATGACAGTCGGCCATCCTGTTCTGCCGTGCAATAATTCATAAATCATGACTTATGTGTTTAAAACAATTACTGAAAACAACTTTTGTCCTATTACGCTATAATTTAGATATATAGATAGAATACTATTATAAATATATACAATTACAAAGAAATTACAAATTAAAAGTACACGAGTGCAAAAGATTTACCTCCTCTTCAAAAATCAATTGTCTCCTTTGATTTTAAATCTTATAAATCACTATGGATTTAATGTAAATTATGTGTTTTAAACGATTACCGAGAACAACTTACTAAACAGTTGGAAATTTATGTTTCGCCCCGATGGCTTCTGTATAAACAAGATGTTTCAGACCCCGCCCTGGTATTTATTGACATTGGCACGGAACAGCGTTCACCCACTATAAACGTTAACTCGGAAACTTGCCATTTGCCCAAATTAATGTTAAATATTTAACTTGTATTGTGGTTGCGAAATGGTAACACGTCTCTTCCAAAAACAGTGGTAAATACCAACAACAGTGGTATAAAACACACGCTTATTTCGCAATGTTATTAAAACATAAACTCATAATAAATAAAAATTTTAACAAAAAAAGAACCGCCTTCAAAATAAACTGTTTCAAATATATTAATATGCTCTAAAAAGTAAAAAATAATTGCGTATTAATTTTTAGAGTTCTTCGTATTCTTATATTCGGAGTCGGCGTCGGCGAAGGTAGGTGTGTCCCGCGTGGCCACTTATCAGCTCCGGCGTCATTAACACCTATACGAAGAATACTCTAAAAAACAATACGCAATTGTTTTTTACTTTTTAGAGCACATTAATATATTTGGAACAGTTTGTTTTGAAGGCGTTTCTTTTTTTGTTAACATTTTCTATTTATTTTTTTATTTTTAGTAAAACTGAAGTATATTAACAAATTTATCTCAATATGTGTACATTTAAAAACGTGTTGCTCATATGAGACCGTTTAAATGAAACAACTTTACAAAGTTAAATTTTACAATGATATCGTCACACCCGGGATCGAACCCGCAACCTAATACTCGTATGTTACAGGTTAGTTGTTTTGCTATCACTAGTCTTTTATATGGTAATCACAACAACATAGAACAGCACAGCACTAATACGCAAAAGTCGTCCCCCCCCCCCCCTCCTCATAATAAACCTTATAAATATTGCAATCCAGCAACAAACGTAAGCTCATTGCTATTTGATTACAGCCAGTTACATATTCTGCCAAAAATCGCACCATTGCTGTAAGCCGTTGAGGAGTTCCATTGATCATCATATTTAACTACGACAATCACTTGACCATACCGAAGTTACGGTAGGTGACTCAAATATCCGAAGGTCTTATAAAAGATTCTGATCTCTTAATAAAAGAGAGCTTCGTTAATTTGCTCGTAAGAATTGAAGAGTTCCGTTATTTTGTCATGGATCCCATGATCAAACCCTAACCAAACTATCATCAAACACGCCTTGAAACTATATCCTTTCCAATAAAAAAAAGAGTCAGCGAAATGGGTTGGAGTAATATATAGTGGAGAGTTATTTGTCCAGTTGTCGAGCATATGCTTTATGCAAATTTAAGACTTATCCGGTTTTCTCATGGATGCCCTCATCAAAACTGGATTTACCACCACCTTTCATATAAAAAAAATCATCAAGATCGGTTCGCCCAGTCGAAAGTTATGAGGTAACAAACATAAAAAAAAATACTGAAGAATTGATAACCTCCCCCTTTTTTTCAGGTCTGTTAAAGACAACTTTTATTTCACTATTTAACTTTAGCACTTAGCAGTTACTTCGTAATATTGTACAATGTTTTAGTGTCGCCACTATATTACTTATTATTTCCCTATATTTTAGAGTTATCATTGTTACCTAATACAGTATACCTAATTATTTATTGTCTAAGAGTAAGGATATACGACTCGATCACTGTAGTCTACAAGATGACGTAATCAAATGAGTTTGAGGAGGGTCTGTGGAGATATTGTTCCGAGTCATTAGGCATGTAGGTGTCATCCTTTAGCGAGACAAGCGAGACTACAAATTAGTTGGTACGTGGTACAAAGAGAAATCTTCAAACGACTCCCTTCGGCGTCTTAATAGAAGGCTGCCCGCTCATTATGTTCCCGCTCCGACGCGCTCCTTTGTTCCAGTCGTCTGAATTGATTTACCACCTATTGTCTTTTGACATCGCAGCACCTCTCGACTTATTTGCATTCGATACGCCAGCGTTTGAGTTTTATTGAAACGTTAATGCGAAAAGTTTTTTTTAGTCACTACCATAAAGTTCGTTTGGGGAGATAAAATGGCAGCGACGACCCCCTGTTTACTGACTGGGAGCGAGCGTTGAACGTTTGTAAGGACGCGTCTAAACTGTAACGTTTTATTGGCATGTAGTAAAAAATATTTATGAATAGCCAGATGGTGTCTCAAAGGGGTAGACTGGCTGTGCCAATACTTATATGGTAGTGAATGATGAGAGTATTGTGAAGTATGAGTGGATTGAAACTAACTGATAAAATAAGAAATAGTGTGATAGGTTGTGGTGCAAAAAAATATGTATTTAAAAATGAGAAAGGTATGCTTAGATGGTTTGGGCACGTAGATAGATAGAATGGGAAAGTTGGAAGAGGAAGATAGATTAAATAGAAAGAAAGAAAGTAGCCTAAATACCGAACTTATTGGCCGAACCGAGATTTATTCACGTACAATACACAGCCGTGCCCCTAACACAGCCATATCCCATTTTTTTTTCATAATTTCTAGCACTTATTAAAGTTAAATAGGCTTGTAATAATGGCATATTAATCTGACCTTTAAAGGTGCTCATTCAAAGATTCTGACACCTAGATACTTATTTACAAAGATAGCGTTATTAAATTATTGTATTGTCATTGGTTCTTAATAACAATGTTATTTTTCAAGAATAAGATATTTCGAAGTTGCTGAATGTCACGTCAACTCGTTGTGTGCAATAAAAAATAATGTAAAAACTACTTTCTATAAAAAAGAACGAATTAAAAATGTGTTGGCTAAGTGAGTGTTGCCTAAACGTCAAAGTATTGGTATATCAAGGAATCGATGCTCGAATAATAACCACCTTAACTAGCTGTTATTCAAATTTAAAAAAAAATTTAAAGCTGCAAGTGGGCTTTTACAGCACTTTTGGATCGTCGACATTAACTTTTTCCATCAAACTCATACTCAATCGGGTTTTTTTGAAAGTAATAATTCTATTGGCGCCTTAGGGAAAAATGATGAGAGTGAATTTTTACGATGCGCGCGCAGACCGTCACAAAAAACCGATACCCTGAAGTTAGCTATAGTAAACATTTTAGTTTATTGACAAGATTTTTATCTTGTTACGCCAAGTATAACTTCTGACGCGCGTGACACATACTTTATTGTATTCATCATCATTATGTACTTCATTTAAATTCATTTTTTATTTAATACAACCGTCTTCAAATATTTTTTATTCCCTATAAGCGAATTTCATACGGTATATTCAATTTAATATAAATAGAAAGTCTTGGAGGAATAAAATATTCGACCATAATTTTTTTATATAATAAGGTAAAGTAAGTAGCAGCCCATTAACGTCCCACTGCTGGGTACAGGCCTCCTCACTCATAGGAAAGAGTGTTTTTAGACCATAGACCCACAACGCTGCTCCACTGCGGATTGGCAGGCATTAGTACACAAGTGCAGTCTCTATTCCGATGTGACGGCAATCCGACACAATCGCAGAGAGATCAGACGCAGGACCGACGGCTTAACGTGCTCTCCGAGGCATGGGCTGAAGCACACCGCTAACTTCCCAACTTCGGGCGAATATTGAGAACTCAATATTGATTTTTTGAACCAAAGACCTCATGTCTGTAGTCGAACATGATAACCACTAGACTAATGAGGCAGTTTTTATTTTTATATACATACACATACATTTTTATTGTCACTCTGGCAATATCATAATGTTCCACTAACTAGGAGTCACAATGAATTTCAAAAGTGTGTCGTTTTATAACACACACACACCCCC